>BSBM01000138.1:8217500-8690000 GCA_027924585.1 Larix kaempferi | reverse complement strand
CTTCTCACTGAAGAATGCAATTGTTCAACCCTCCTGGCTCAACACTGCTCCAACTGTTATTCCACTCGCATCGCAATCGACCTGGAAAGCTTTGACGAAATATGGGAGCACTAACAATGGGCTCTCAGTGACCTTTTCCTTCAACTTGTAGAAATCTCGTTGGGCCGCTTCCATCCACTTGAACTCGCCCTTTTTCATGCACTCTGTCAAAGGTGCACAAATCTGACTGAATTGCTGAATGAACTTCTTGTAGAAACTGGAAAATTCATGGAAAATCCTTACTCAATTCATACTTATCGATTCCGGCCAATCCAATATTGCCTTCACCTTTTCTGGGTCCATCACCAACCCTTTACCCAAGATTACAAATCCCAAGTACACCAGTTCTTCCTTTATGAAGAAACACTTTTGCAGGTTCACCATCAACTTCTCTTCCTGCAACTTCTGCAATACCCGTTGAATGTGCCCCAAGTGCTTTGTCTTGGTTCAACTGAAATTCAGAATGTCGTCTAGGTAGACTATGGCAAACTTTCCCAAGAATGGTTTCAGTACCTCATTAATCAATCGCATGACTATCCTAGTTGCATTAGTCAATCTGAATGGCATGACTAACCACTCATACATCCCTTCCTTCATCTTGAATGTTGTTTTCCATTCATTTCCTTCTCTAACCCGAATATGGTGATAACTGCTCTTCGGGTCTATCTTCGTGAAGTACTTCACTCCACTCAAAGAATCCATCAAGTCGTCCATCCTCAACAATGGAAGCCAGTACTTGACCGTGAGCTTGTTGATAGCTCTGGAGTCTATACACATTCTTCATTCTCCAGCTTTCTTCGTCTCTAATAATGTTGGTACTGCACATGGACTCAGACTTTCTCTAATCAATCCTCTATCCAACAACTCTTGGACCTATCGATTAAGTTCCTGACCTTCTGTCGGACTCATCCTATGTGGTTCTTTGTTTGGTAGACTCACCCCTGGAAGCAAGTAGATCTGATGGGATATGCTTCTTGTCGGTGGCAATCCCGTTGGTGTCTCATTGACTACTATGCTTCGAAACTCTTCGAGCGCATTTCTTACTTCAACCAAAATCTTATACATTGTCGACCTTATGACACATGGTCCTTTTGGAATGATCGCAAAACATCATGACTATTTTTCCTCTTCCATGAGGAATTCTTTCACTGAGCACATTAACACTCACTTCTCCCAAAAGTTGCTCTCACTGTGCTTACAGTTAGCTTCCTCCTCTAGCCTCAGATTAAGATTCCTTTGCAAGCCATTCTTCCACACTGTGACTGTGTTTTCCCCACCATCATAGATCATCTTTCGATCATATTTCCATGGTCTTCCTAACAACAGATGGAACACATCTATTGGGATTACATCGCATAGTACACTATCTTCAAATCCTTCAACTCTGAAGTTCATCAGGCACTGTATGGTCACTTCACATGATGTCCTTTCTGCAACCATGAGATATTGTATGGGTGTGGATGTTCTCGACACTTCAACCTTTCCTTTTCGATCACCTATGTCGACACAAGATTCTCAGTGCTTCCACCATCAACTATGGTCTTGCAACGTCATTTGCCAATTCGCACTTTGGTTCAAAAGATGGCCTTTTGCTGTGATGGCTCTTGCTCATCACATCGATCGTCCAAAACCAATGTCTTCCTAGATGTCATGGCCCAAATCTTCTTCTTACCATCTTCACTGCTGTCAGATGTCAATTCTGTCCTCTCATCGACTTGCTCATCTCTTCGACATTTGGGCTTCGACTCCTCTGCAGCATGTAGGTTCTTTGGGCATTCATATGCCTTGTGTCCTGCTCCATGAATCTTGTAATAGATTATGGCTGGTTTTTTAGCTGCTTTTGTGTTGAATGGACCACTTTGACCATACGCACCTAAACCGCGGTTCTCATGACTATCACATTGGTTTTTTTGCGCTTTCTCTCTTATCGATGTCCCTTTCGTATGTCGGTTGTTTTCGACATATTCACCCCTGTAACCACTACTTTGGATTTTCACAGAGACAGTCTTCGCACCCCAACCAGTCGTCCTTCCTCTGGAAGCTTCATATTTCCTCGATAGTTTCTCTTCTTCCTTCAGAGCTAACTGGTAGGCTTCTTCGACTGCTCTGAATCTTGACATGCTCAACTCATCCTGAATGGCATATTTCAAGCCATTCATGTATCTAGTGACAACTTCTTCTCCTTCATTGGTCTTACCCAACCTTATCGAAAATTTGTAGAACTCTTCTGTGTACTCCTACACGGTCATCTCTTTTTGTTGAAAGTTATGCAAGTTCCAGAACAAGGAAATCACATATTGATTTGGAAAGAACTTCCCTTTCAGCTTGGTGACCATCCTATCCCAAGACTTGATTTTATCCTTGTCCTTCTTGACTCTGTCATCCTACACATTGTCCAACCACAATGAGGCATGACCCTTCAACCTCAAACATGTAGTCTTAACCCATTTAGGATCCTCGATCTTCTCTATGTCGAAGTATTTCTCCATTTCTATGAACCAGTTGATCACGTCTTCTGGATCTAGGATTCCTGAGTAGGTACGTACATATATCTTTGTCCGACCCCTCATATCTGTCAGAAGCTTGATGAGTTTTTCCTCTGGTTCTTCTCCCGATGCTTCCCGTGCTTCCACTTCTTCTACGTCTTTGTCGTTGTGCTCTAACGCATCATGAATACAACCACGCCTTTGGCTTTCTTTGATTGATGCGACTTCATTTGTCAAAGCTCGTATTGTTTGGATGCACTCGTCAAACATCTAACGCTCAACTGTGACTACTGTGCCACGTGCTCTTCGTCCAACACCTCGAACGTTAACGCCTCTATGAGTCATTTTCAACTTCGAATGAAACTCCCACTCTGTCCAATTGGAACCGGACTTCAACAAGTTGTGCACAACTCTACCCAACAGTAGTTGGAGATGTTCAATGCATTTTCACACTGGATTCACCTCCAATGTCAATGCCACTGATGCTATCCTGCTCACAGGATTATTCCTCCCTAATATGGCTATCCTTCAAATCTCAAGATGCTATAGCTCTGATACCAACTGACGCAAGGGGCATTATGCACTAAGGTTCTTGCTTAACAATTACACACCACACAAACATTCACATAGACAAGCTGCAAACAACATGCCAGAAGATGGCTTATATTACTTCTACCAAAACGGTTAGAATGCAAACTGCAAGAATGTAAATAACTAACTAACTGTCAGCCTTAGCCAATACAATACAGAAGTAACTATTTTCTATCTCAGTGTGTCAACCGTCACCCTCTCCTAGTTCACTGTGTAACTCTGAGCTATGGATTGATATTATCTGCGTTCTATAGATGTGTGACTTTCCTCTCCAATCTACAAAACTTCTCTTGATCTCCTCTCTTCCGATCGTATACTGATCAAACTGACTCTCTGCCTTGTTCCTGTACACAATTCTTCTACTCTGTTGTTGCTGCTGATGCGGTTCCAGAGATCACTCCGATCCCCAAGACATGCTTCCTTTGTCTGTTGACCTCCTCAGATCCTACACACCTGCAACTGTTAGCACCCCTGCCATGCTACACAATCTCTTCCTGTGTTGACATGTGTCATGATCCCAACTTCCTTCAATAACTACCATTAACTTCCTTAGCAACCCCAAAGTATTTCCAAGTATTTTCCTTGACTTTTATGTGTCCTTCTGATAGTCTACAGTAATCCATCATGCCAGCCATACTGTCTGTCAGCTTCGACTTATCCTTCGGCTTCCCATCTCACAACCCAAGGCTTCGCCACTCTTCCCCTTCCTCCTTGCTTCGCTCATGCCCAAACTGTCACAGTCATGGTTCGACAATTTGTCAACCATCGACACCTCTGCTACTACCCCATCGTTTGTCGACCCTTGACATGTCGAATCTTGAACTTCCACTTCTTTTGTCAGTCCTTCACTATTTCCATCGATATGCGACCTGTCACCCCTACTCGACTTATTGACTTACATAGCCAATCTACTTCCCCACACCAATGGTCGTCAGCACTCCCTTTGGTTGGCTGTCACCATGTCAACTAACTTAGACTGATCTACCTAGGCCCCGATGCTCTTGCATCATACACCAACGACCTCTGCAAATGCTCAGAACTTATTTAACAACGCAATGGCTTCACAACAAACAAAATATACCTCTTCCCACAGATAGTTCTATCACTCTTCCAAGCATTGTATAGAACCGAGGCTCCTTCACGCCTCTCTAAACATACACTACTCTCTCTTCACGCACAGGAAGCCCTCCACCGTAACCTCCACATTGTTTCTCTCCTCAATGGACCATGGCTTTGATCTAGCAATCAATCTGTAGGGATTGACGATATGCAGCTGCCTTTTCTCTAGCTTCTTACTACCCAAATCAAAACACCCGTGCCCATATCTGCAACAACTGTCTTCTCTTCTTGGCATGTCTCATGGAAGGTTTGGGCTTCACATTCTATATGCGACCCTTTACAACCAATGCTTTGCGGCTCTCCTTCATGAATGGTGGCTCCTTATATTAGGAACTTGTTGATTGTAGTCACCAACGGCTCCTAGGGGTCGAAGTTACGTGTATACAAAGGTGGATTTCTTTGTCTTATTTACATATATATATAAACACAAATCCCTAGAGTTCTTTCCTAACACCCACACATAAGCATTCTGCTATGAACATAATAGTAGATTAATACTAAACATAATTAATTGTACTTAAAGAGAGTGGAAATGCTATGAATATAAATGGCATATTAAATAAATAATAATTGTTAATCATTAAGTAGTTCATTATTAACCACTTATACTATGAAACGAGAACTATATACTAAGAACGAGAACTCTAGCCATAAAAACTCATATTTTTGCATAAAAAACACCGAAAACAACCCCCAAATCAAAAAGTGTTGATGCCAGTATCATGTTTTCATAAAAAACACCAAAAACAACCCCCAAATCGAAAAGTGTTGATACTAGTATCAACGTTTTTTTCTCCGGGTTAAAAATATAGCCATGGCTTAAAAATCTCATACTGTTGTTTACAAAAGCCTTAAAATCAACCCCTAAATTGAACTTTTCTGTTTTCAACAAATAAATTCCTAACCCTAACCCCCAACAAACTATTACAAAAGTTTAAAAAAAAATTATAATGCGCCCCTCCTACATTACCCCCTACCTTAACCGCCCAAAAATTACATTTCCTAATGCCCTACCCACTACGTTAACCCCTTAATGTTACCCCATTACCCCTCACACGTTGTTTTAACTAAAAAAATTTATAACCCAGCTTAAAAAAATTAAAAAATTAAAATAAAAACCTAAACTTAAAAAATAAAAAATAAAACCTAAGCTTTACAAAAGAAAATAACAAAAAACAAACTAGAATTTACAAATTAAAAAAAAAAAGACTTTACAAAAAAAAAATTTAAAAAAAATTTAAAATTTAAAAAAAAACTTAAAAAAAAAAAATTAAAAATTAAAAAAAAAAAATTTTAAAACAAATTAAAAATTTTAAAAAACATTAAAAAAAAATAAAAAAAAAAAAATAAAAATTTTTTGAAACAAATTAAAAATTTAAAAAAGAAAAAATTAAAAATTAAAAAAAAAATAAAAATTTAAAAACAAATTTAAAATTTAAAAAAAAACTTTAAAAAAAAAATTAAAAATTAAAAAAAAAAAAAAAATTTAAAACAAATTTTAAATTTTATAAAAAACTTTAAAAAAAAATTAAAAATTAAAAAAAATAAAATTTTAAAACAAATTTAAAATTTAAAAAAAAAAATTTAAAAAAAGAACATTTAAAATTTAAAACAAAAATAAATTTAAAAACAAATTTAAAATTTAAAAAAAAACTTAAAAAAAAAAAATTAAAACTTAAAAAAAAAACCGTTGGGCGCCCAAAGGGCCGCCCCACGGTGGTAGCTCGATGCCCGTCATCGAGCTGCCACCGTGGGGCGGCCCTTTGGGCGCCCAACGGGGCGGAGCCAGGGCGGCGGACGCTGGCTCCGCCCCGTTGGGCGCCCAAAGGGCCGCCCCACCGGGGCAGCTCGATGCCGGGCATCGAGCTGCCACCGTGGGGCGGCCCTTTGGGCGCCCAACGGGGCGGAGCCAGCGTCCGCCGCCCTGGCTCCGCCCCGTTGGGCGCCCAAAGGGCCACCCCACGGGGGCAGCTCGATGCCCGGCATCGAGCTGCCACCGTGGGGCGGCCCTTTGGGCGCCCAACGGGGCGGAGCCAGCGTCCGCCGCCCTGGCTCCGCCCCGTTGGGCGCCCAAAGGGCCGCCCCACGGGGGCAGCTCGATGCCGGCCCCGTGGGGCGGCCCTTTGGGCGCCCAACGGGGCGGAGCCAGGGCGGCGGACGCTGGCTCCGCCCCGTTGGGCGCCCAAAGGGCCGCCCCACGGGGGCAGCTCGATGCCCGGCATCGAGCTGCCCCCGTGGGGCGGCCCTTTGGGCGCCCAAGGGGCTTTTTTTTTTAATTTTAAATTTTTTTTTTTAATTTTAATTTTTTTTTTAAATTTTTTTTTTTTAAGTTTTAAATGTTCTTTTTTTAAGTTTTTTTTTAAATTTTAAATTTGTTTAAAAATTTTTTTTTTTTTCAATTTTAAATTTTTTTTTGAAGTTTTTTTTTAAATTTTAAATTTGTTTTAAATTTTTTTTTTTTTAATTTTTAATTTTTTTTTTTAAGTTTTCTTTAAATTTTAAATTTGTTTTAAATTTTTTTTTGTTTTTTTAATTTTAAATTTTATTTTTAAAGTTTTTTTTAAAATTTAAAATTTGTTTTAAATTTTTTTTTTTTTTTTAATTTTAAATTTTTGTTTTTTAAGTTTTTTTTTTTAATTTTTAATTTGTTTTTAAATTTTTTTTTTTTCCGGCATCGAGCTGCCCCTTGGGCGCCCAACGGTTTTTTTTTTAATTTTTAATTTTTTTTTTTTAGGTTTTTTTTTTAAATTTTTAATTTGTTTTAAAATTTATTTTTTTTTTAAGTTTTTTTAAAAATTTTTAATTTGTTTTAAAAAAAAAAAAATTTAAAGTTTTTTTTTAAATTTTTAATTTGTTTTTAAATTTATTTATTTTTTATTTTTTTATTTTTAAGTTTTTTTTAAAATTTTTAATTTGTTTTAAAATTTATTTTTTGTAAAGTCTTTTTTTTTTTTTAATTTGTAAAGTCTAGTTTATTTTTTGTTATTTTCTCTTGTAAAGTTTAGGTTTTATTTTTTATTTTTTAAGTTTAGGTTTTTATTTTAATTTTTTAGTTTTTTTAAGCTGGGTTTTAAATTTTTTTAGTTAAAACGATGTGTGAGGGGTAATGGGGTAACATTAGGGAGTTAACGTAGTGGGTAGGGCATTAGGAAATGTAATTTTCGGGGGGCTAAGGTAGGGGGTAATGTAGGGCACTAGGACATTAGAAAATGTACTTTGTTTATTTAAATGTTTTATTAATGGTTGGTTGAGGGGTTAGGGTAGGATATGTAATTATTTTTTTAAATGTAATTTTTTAAAAAAATTATTAATACTTTGTTAGGGGGTTAGGGTAGAAAGGACGCATTATAAATTTTTTTTAACTTTTGTAATAGTTTGTGGGGGAGTAGGGATAGGGTTAGGGTAGAAGGGGGCAATGTAATTTTTTTAAATATTTTCTTTTTAAATTTTAATAATAATTGGTTAGGGGGTTAAATATTATGAAAAATAATGTGAAATAGTATCATTTTTATACAAAATGACTAAAAATCTGTTAAAAATGGGTTTAAATGTCTTCTTTTTCTCGATTTGTTTACTATTTTTTTCATAAAAATATATTATTTATGATTGAATTTTAAAGATAAATGTCGAAAATGTATGTGTTTTTCATTATAGCTAGCTTCTAAATGTATGTTTTTTGTTAAATTTCTAAAAAACACACTTGAAAATAGAAATTAAAAATACTTTACAATAAAGATGTGTCAAAGGCCCAAAAAAATGCCTCAAAATGAAAATGTGTGATACTGGCATCAACCATTTTTGAAACGGAGGTAAAAATAGCTACTAAAATTAGGAGAGAGAAAAACGAGAACTGTGTCGAGTTCTCGTTTCATAGTATAAGTGGTTTATTAATGTGAAGGGATGTAACCCTTCACTACGAGTGCTCAGGTCATTAATAGGAAAATATATATTGATATTTCAATAGATAAGAAGATGAACTAATATTACAACATAGCTCGCCTTATATATGGCTTGAGCACTCGTAGTGAAGGGTTACGTCCCTTCACATTAATAATGAACTACTTAATGATTAACAATTATTATTTATTTAATATGCCATTTATATTCGTAGCATTGCCACTCTCTTTAAGTACAATTAATTATGTTTATTATTAACCTACTATTATGTTCGTAGCTTCTTATCTATTCAAATATCAATATATATTTGCCTATTAATGGCTTATCTAATATTCCAGGTGTTTTGGTAATATTTATTGTGTGAACGAATAAATATTCGCTTCACATTCTCTCCGCCTCTGATTTATTTTGTGGATCTCTATTTCAATTGCTCCTTTCAGAATGATGTCATTATAATATGACAACTTTGCACTACAGCCTCCATTAGGACGTGTCCTCAAGAAATTCTATCACGAGGGAAATCAAAATGATGGCATCTATATTTCAAAACTGACCTCCATCAGGACATGTCCTCGAGCAATTCTATCATGGGGGCAATAAAAATGATGGCAACTATATTTCAAAACCCTTATAGTCTCCTTCCACACTATGAATTTGATGCAGCTGTGCTCCTAATCTCTATGTCCATCGATTCATTTGCTTTGTTCCATGTGAACTCCACTAACACATAGACCCAAGAAAATGGGCCCATGAACCTTTAGGCCCAGAGGGTGGACCACCCCAAGACCTGACTTTGCTTAACCATGGCTCTGCACATATCCATAGGTTCAGCAACGGGACTTTTTTCCTCACCATCGCATGAGATCGACTTCTCCTTTCTCAGACAATGATCCTTCACACCGCAAAAAATAATGGGCCAATTTTTTTTTTTATGTGATCTACCCCCGGCCCCTATATCTCTCTTGGGAATCATAGTTTTCGACATGATGTAGTAGTTTTCTTCCTTCGTACAAGCTCACCTAAGCTCTGATACGAGTTGCTAGGTTTTAATGAGCATTAATAAATAAATAACCAAGACATAAATAATACAGAAGCAACTAGCCAATGAAGATATTCATTATCCTTGGCCAAATTTCAACCTGTCAAGTGAGATCACCTACTCACCTCGAGGCCACTTTACAATGGATCCTCCTCAAGCCTTATAAATACTTCTTTATATGCAATACCATGGGCCAATACCATAGGCTACAAGAAATAATGTGCCAAAAAACATGTACTAGACCTAAACCACCTTTGACTCATTATCTATTCAATTTTAACCCTAACAATTTCTATGTGTACAGAAGTGACTAATGTTATCCTACAATTTATAGTTCCAATTAGGATTAGTAAATGGTGCACTTGGATTGGTCTTGCAAATTGTAAACACACCTAGGTCTATCCCTATTAAGTTACCAACCTATGTTGTCATGACATTTGATAGTTACATTGGACCTCCATGGGACCAATATCAACCAAATCACATCACAATTCCACCCATAAATTGAATTAATAAGAAAAAAATCCCCCTAACTATCCATAAATCACAAGGACTGACATTAACAAGGTCAACCATTGACATTATTAACAATGAACATCAAGGATTGACCTTCATAGCAATGGACTTACTACGACATTACAAGGCATCCAAATTACACAATTGTTCTCCTTCAAACACTATGCAAAGATGGAATACACTTCATATGTCTCACTTTAGAAAAGAAAACAAGAGCCACGCCTTCATTCTTTGTCCTTTTCACACTTAAAATTACAATCCTGAATCTGTACACCCCTACCAAATGAAAATACCAAATATATTTATTTTACTACACCTTCATTATCGTATGACAAATTAATGTACAATTAATTTTAGTTTCCATCGATTACATGGCTTTCTATTTATTGCTTATTAGTACTTGCAACATAGTTTTCCTTTTAACTCATCGACTACTATCCCTACGCGTTTCATTTCCCCTGCTTTTGGAGTATGCTATTATGTAAGTTATTACTTTTGAAAATTAAATATAAACCAAGAACAATCGAACGACAATGCCAACCATGTAGAAATATTGAAAAATTATAGTTAACCGTTCTATTGCTTATATAAGTGGTATAGTCAAGAATTCCAATCATAAAAGGTAAATATCACTAGAACCCAAAAAGCCACATAGTTTTATTTAGGAAACTATGTCACTTCATTGATGGGATGTTTAAATGTAGAGAGAATATATGATTTTTCATTATTAATGCATACTCTTTTTATTGGTCTAAATTGTTATATATATATATATATATGTTATATATATATATATAGAGAGAGAGAGAGAGATATCTATATAGATATATAGATAGATAGATAGATATATTGTTTCAAAAATTATAAGTTTGAATAGATGTTATAATCAGGACAAGCAAAGATACATGGTAATAGACATATCTATTTTCATTAAGAATATATATATATATATATATGTGGAGTGATGTTTGGGTCATAATTTAAGTCGTATGTTGGACTCTAAAATGACTCTTACTATCAACTAACCGTAATGGATTAGGTTTCCAACATTTCCCTCCTTAATTCGAAGGGTTGTATGTGAGTCCAAGTAGAAAGTTGAAGATTGGAAGTAGACACCTAACAAATGCTAAAAACTTCCTACTTGAAAATCATTTGCCAAGTAAGTTAGCAGAAATTGAATTCTTCTAGTAAGTGGTAAAAAATAAAGTGCTCTCTAAATCACTGGTCTTAGGATGATCACAAAATCGGTTGTTTTGGATGACCACAAACCAATTGGTACTATAGAAGATGGCTCTAAATCTATCTTCTAGCTACACCTATGAATCTCAGTCTGGCCCCATACTCTAGCTATTGGTTCTAGTTATTTCTTTGGATTGGGATTGATTGTTCTCTATTTAATTAACAACGCTTCGAAACTTGGATCCTCATTATAAATCCATGACAATCCTCCTGTCATGTACAAGGTGAAAAGAATAAAGTTTCTTCATTTTGATGGTAAAAGTACATGGATGTGTCTCAAGTGGAAATATATATCAAACATGCAAGATTGAGTCTGATAACTAGATAGAATACCTATCCAAACAAGTGGTAATTGTTTAGAGTGTCCAAACTAGACACAAAATGCCACAATTTGAAATATGAATTATTGGAAACACATTAAGTACTTGATCGTTGAGACCTATGAAAGATTCTTGCAGATCCACCCTTTGACAATAATACTCAACAATAGATCTCATGGACTCAGAATATGAAGGGTGGTGGGCTCAACCGAGAATGAACCTAATTACAACTATAACTCAAATTTTCAACTTAATTGTAATTTGACACTCACAAAAACAACTATTCCATACAACTATAAATAAAATCACCAAAAACTACTATTTGCAAGCTACAGTTTGATATTGAATATGAAATTGAAATGATCTGCAAAATCGATTGGCTTACCTTTGATTCCTTTTTTGATGCTCAATTGTGGTGCTAAGGCCGCTCGATGTATTCTACAACATTGCTAACCAACTAATCCTAGTAATATAATTTACTTCCTCATTATCACAAAGAAAAATCCACATTTGGTGAATTTATGGGTTGTAACCAGGTTCTCATCTCAGCTAATTCTCCTTATATGAAAATCCTTTCTTTAGTTTCCCACATCCTAATTGTCATATAAATTATCAATTTGTATAACGTTACTACATGTGCATGGTAGATAGAAGAAAATGTGATGGTGGACCCCTCTTTAGCATCCAAATATGATGCAAGCACATCACCAACACCACTTGAAATTAGTAAATCATTGCCCAGTTTTCCACTTTTCTTTCACTATAGCAATCAGTTCTGACACCAATTTTTAATCTTCAATTGTTTTATCTTAACAACAAGTTCGTCCTTTCAACTTCAAATGACTCTTCATTTTCACCAATGTGACTTTTAGTAACCCTTAACTAATTCGGTTTCCAACATTTACATATGTGAAATTGTCTATTTTTTTAGAGTCATATGCCTTCTAATTTTATATAATAAACTTATTTATCTACAAAATTCTATAAAATTTATCTATAATTTATAAAAATAATTATATTTATAAACATGCATATAAAATTCTTTACATATGAAAAATTGTCCTTACAATGGTTTTGAACAAGATGTTTCCAACCTAGGAACATCATTTCGCTAGGAGATTTTAATACTAGAATAACAACTAACAGATCTATTATCTTAAGCAATGCTTCTAACCCCAATCCTCTATGGCTAGATGAAGACCTTGTTTTAGCTAGTAGATACAAAGAGAAACTCTAAAGAGTCAGTTGGGAATGTGTTCAGTTATGAGCTAATCAAGCTTTGTAGTTCCCAAGATCTAATAATTGGCAATAGTATTATGAAAGGGAGGAAATCCAAATAGATGACTTGTTTCCATGTTTTGAGTAGTAGTGTTCTCGATTATGTAATACCTTATATTCATGCATATAACTAAAAAGTAAGATTTGAC
Source organism: Larix kaempferi (assembly GCA_027924585.1). Lineage (NCBI taxonomy): Eukaryota > Viridiplantae > Streptophyta > Pinopsida > Pinales > Pinaceae > Larix > Larix kaempferi. The sequence continues at coordinate 8,677,327 of BSBM01000138.1, read as the reverse complement.
ATCTTAAATGACCATAAGCCCTACTTTGACCATAGACCTTTAACCCTAAGTCTAAAGTTTGGTAGGAACATAATCCTTATAATAGAGAATTATAATAACAAAAATAACCAGATCTTTGATAAAAATAAAATTGATATATTTTTAAGATATTTAAATAATCAATTAAATATATACTATTAATGAAGGACGATATTAAAGACCTATATCATAATTTACCACAACTTTGTTTGGCCTGGCCCAGATGGGGCAAATTTGAACAATAAGTATTGTGAGAACTGTGGAGCTAAGTGCAGTTAAGCTTGAACAATTTTGGCTTAAGTTTTGGTATGCTGCGAAGTTGCACCTAGCATAGTGTCAGAGAAGCTGTGAGGTTGGTGCTACGAGGAGTATAGTGCCGCGATATGCCACGTCAACAAAGATCTAACTAAGCACATAATCGATGAATGAAGGCAGTTATTTTGGTTAGGTCACATAAGACCTATTTTTGGTAAAGATCGTCGATAACTACCAAGCGATGGGTAGGAGCATATCAGAGGTAGGTAACTGATCACAATAGGCAGAAGAATACTACTACTCAATCCAGTCATCTAAGGCTGGAAAAGAAGGAATAGATCGGTGGAATCAACCTATTGGCGTGCATATAATAGAAGATACACTGCCAGATATGAGTAGTCCGGTTTTGGGAAAACCACGACAGTTTTGTAAACCTAAGGGTTCTGCCTTCGTAAAATGTAAAGACATGACCTATGGGTCTTGATCTATATATAAGTCAATTTTGTAAAGGAAAAGGGTTAACTCTCATTTTGGCTAATATTATTGAATATTGTGAGATCTATTAGATAAAGCATTGTAAAGGCTCTGTAGCTGAGTGCACAAAGACCTAATTTTGAGAGAGAAAGAGAAGAGCGTATGCAGCTGAGTGCGTAGGTGAAGAACTATTGTACCCTTTCCAAGATAAATAAACAACAGTTCTTATGTATGTAGCTTCCCATCCGGGGGGGTGAACCACGTTAAACCATTGTGTTATGTGATTGCTGTGTATGATTGCCATTAATTTCTTATTTAAATTGCTTATAGTGCATGCATGAGGTTACTGTTATCTTATATGTGTTTATTTTTTATCTATATTCTCCATGGAAGGGATGGAATAAGATGTTAATAGCTCATGTATGGACGAATGATAGCAGGCAAGCCCTTATAAGTTTCTAATGAATGGATCAATGAGATAAGCACATAGTTAAGTATTAAGGATTAAATCGCAGTATCAAAGCACATAACACTATGCATCTCACTCATCTGCATAGATCATGATGTTTATCAGTCTAAAATAATGATGAATGCTTAAAGGCTATCGAATAAGGTTGATTATAAGTGATTAAGTCTCATAAACCCCACTGCGCAGCCTATGGACGCGCCGAGGGTGCAAATATCCATGTTCCTGAAGATATTCGACGCGGAGTAGGAGACTTCGTTCAACCACTAAACGTAGCTGCGCAGTCCATTACCGCGATGTGCATTAATCATCTGAATCAATTGCACCACTTGGTTATGGAAACCTGCTTCTGCAACCACCCCCTCAACTTTGCCTCGGGTGAGACTTCAGGCTGCTTGCAGTCTATTGCCGAAAGGGCCGGTGAATAGGGATTTTGTTGGTATTTTGTATTGCAAAGTACCTGGGTCTACATTGGAAAACCTCTAGAAGAGTGTTGCGACCAACAAATGGTTCCGTTGTCGTGCTAAGACCGGTGATGCGATAGTGTATTCATAAAAGTAAATGTCCGACAGTTGGCATCCAGAACAGAAAAAAATCTAGGCCTGGTGCGATAAGATCAAATGAGACTTTGCAAAGAAAGAAATCCGACATCCACGTCTATCTGATGAATAGTGGTTGAATAGATACTTGTGGAGGGACATCCACGAAATTTTTTGGGAGTCGTTTCCAAATGAGGTACACAAGTGTATATCATGCCTAGCAGAAAGAAAGAATTGCTCCCAAGGTGGAGTACCTACAGAGTGGAGTCCAAAGCTTACTAAACAACACAAAGCAATTGATAGCCCACTAACGCGAGCAGTTGACTTCTGGGTCGATAACATACTATAAGGTTTTGTGACCGAGTTTGCTGTAGATACAATGAAATCATATAGCCAAGTTGAAGCATAGTTTTTCGAAGGATTCAGAGATAAGTTCTTAAAAAACCTAACCCTATACATTAAAATGCTTTTAGCTGAGAAAGGTTCTTTGATAATGCAGTAATAGTTCAAACTTTGTCATGGTAGAGAACACATACATTGATTCTGACGAAGAAAACCATACTTTGAGAAGTGGAAAGAGATACAAGCTTACTAACGAGAAGAAACCCACATGCTCTACAAATCGTATAGATACCAAAATTCCATGTGACCTCAATAGTAAGAACACTTAGTTATCAGCCACAATCCACAGCATTATACCTCAGAATCAATTAGTCTAGAACCCATCCACTGCGACCATCACGCATCCCATCCCACAGCTCAGTAATACTACTAACACCGCAGGACCGAGTCATCACAGCACTACATCTCATCCCATTCCCCAGAATACTATCCCTAGCACGATCCAACAACCTGTATCTACTTTTGTCATAGGGAATCAGTCTCAGAATAGTACAAAATCCGGAAACAGAATGACAGATAATGATATAAAACTACCGATATTCAAAGGAACGGGTCAGGAAGACCCTCATCAACACTCATTTCTATGTGAAGCTATGTGGAGTGTTAAGCAAGTGACAGATGATGCTATCAAGAGAGTGTAGCTCATAACTACTTTTAGAGACAGAGCGCTGCATTGGTTTATGAAGTATTCTCAAGCACAGCCAAGAACCTTAGCAGATATCAAGACCGCAATTGCAGCTGAGTTTAAGAAACCCAAATCAGAATCACAGTGCATAACGGAGTTGAAAGAAATCAAGCAGAAACCTACTGAATCGGTTTGGGAATTCAACCAAAAATTCAAAACATTGTTGGACCAAGTGAGCTTTGTTATAGCTCCTCAACAACATCAAGAATGGTTCATTGCTACACTATTGCCCCACATCAGACAACCACTAATGCAACAGAAGGTTGTATGTCAAGCTGAGGCCTTGGAGATCGCAATGAAGTTAGAAGCTTCACCAATTGGAGAAAGTAGTTCTGGGATGATACAGATCCAGAACCAATTGGGTACCTTGACATTAGAATTACAAGGTATGAAGAATGGAAAAGAGCAGACACATGGACAACGACATGAAGTTTGGTGCATAGGATGCAAAGGAGAGGGCCACACCAGAGAACATTGCCCCATATTTCAAGAATACCTTAACAGTGGCGCACCAAACCCAATAAATATGAATCAGAACCAGGCGCCATGGTGTGAAATTTATAGAAGAAGAGGACACAGACCTGAGGATTGCTACCTGATACAAAAATATGTAGAAACACCTAAAAACTTATACTGCAATTTCTGTAAGTCAGTTGGACATGATGAGTCCAACTGTCGCGCTTATGAACTGATGAATGAAAGAAAGCGAGATATGGGAGCAATGCGAGGTGCTGGAATGTACCGCGTTCAAGAGGAAAATCAGCCAAAGCAAGAGAACACCCACTACGATCAAGGAGGATATAGAGGCCGCAGTGGTGGATATCGGGGGAGAGGAAGAAATACTGATCAAAATTAAGGAAGAGGACGACGCCAGGTAATATGCTATAACTGTGGTCAGCCAGGTCATGTATCCGGAGAATGTACTAATCCATGCACCACATGCCAATACTGTAAATCATTTGATCATGTGATTGAAGATTGTCCGGTACTTGAGGTAGAAATGAAAAAGAGGAGAAGAACATAATCCCCAAACCCTAATATCTAGTTGATCGCATCCGAGAACAGACCTATGGGTCAGAGTGTCAACGCAGTAACACGAAGTGGCACTGATACAGGAAAAGACAATAGCACAGAAGCCTCGACTTCTGGAACAACTGATCCTAAGAAAAACCCTGGAGAAACAGTGGGGATAAGAAAAGCTCCTAGGAAAGCACCTCCAATGAACTTACAGAAAAACAAAGAAATATTCAAGGAAGCACGTGACATGTTTAAACAACCACCACCTACTTCACCAAGGATTCTGCTGCGAAGTCAAGAACCACAATACAAGACATGACACTAGCATATGATCAGATGCACACTGCACCAGATACCTCTAATTTTGTTGCGCAGTTTCTACAAAGCTGCATCAAATTATTTACAAACAAGGACACTCTTATGGAATTTAAAAAACTGATAAATCAGTACAAATCATGCAGTAAGAAAGGAATAGCACATAGTGCAGTACATAATATTAGAAGTACCAAAAGAACCGACAGGGAAATGCGGTTCACTACATAGATAGGAGACTATGAGATGGACGAGATCGTTCTTGATCTCAGATCTGAAGTGAATGTCTTAACCAAGCAGACATGGAAGGTGATGGGAAAACCAAAGTTACAGTGGTCACCTATACAGTTAAGAATGACTAATCAAGGTATAGTTATACCGCTGGGAAGGTTAACCAACACCATTGTCGACATTGATGGAGTGTGAAGTTATGCAGACTTTGAAGTAATTGAAATTGTAGATGATAGCAATCCTTATCTAGCACTGCTGGGCATGGATTGGGAAATGAAGAAATCCACCATCATCAATCTGAAAACAATGAAAATGATATTTGAAGGGAATGATATAAGGGTCGTCGCACCATTGGATCCTTCATAGGGGGAGCGATATGTTGAACCTATTCAAGAAGAGTACATAGCTCAAGACCTTGACCGTATCTATCAAATGACAACAAATGTTGCAGATTATATTTATCCCACTGTGGATGGAATGCTCTGCTAGCACTATGATAGTTCTTTCATCTCATACTCTGAGGCAAGATTAGAAAACTGGCAACACAGAATGCATGAAGTATCTGCCAGGAGATTCGTGATAATTACAAAGTCACTCCGCTGGATTGGAAAGAAGGTAAGTCCAATATCCACTTATAATGGTACAGCTAACGTCTATTCATTTATAAAAGAATACACTACAGCAGTGGTAGATGAACATCTCATCTCAGCGTTAGACATGGCACTCAGAGAAACACTTTCCAGATAGTGGGCTACACACAAAAAGACAATGACAACTTGGGACCAGTGCAGAATAAAACTACAGATTAGATTTGCTGATAAGGTCACACTACCATTTGAGAAATATAATGGCCAGAGGGATCCAGGAGATCATATCGCAGCTGGTGTACAAGCTTGGAAGGAAAGACCGCAGACATAACGGGTACATCTCTTTGTGCATACATTAGAGAAGCCTATTCTAGAAAACTAGTACCTATAGGAGATGCGCACAGGAACCGTGGATTGGTCCATCTTTACTGCAACCTTCGAGAAGGATTTTAGTTTCCAAGATGACCAACCGACTATACATGATGCGCTGCAATTGATCAATCGAAACATATTTAGCCCACATCACAAAGAAGAAAATATAACACTAGAAGAGTTTTTTGACACAAGCAATGTACTTCCGAGTCGCCAACCAGATTGGACAGAACAAACAGAACAAGTCATGGGATGTTATAACTTAGCTAGAAAAGATGAAGATAAGGAAGACAGTGATGAGGAGGATCCGCGCAATATAAAAATCCCTGAATCAGAAGGAATATGTGAGGTAGAAGGGCCTCCATTAGAGATTCCCGATATGAGTGGACCGGTCAAAACAAAGAAAGTGAACATCGGTACTAGTGAAGAGCCGAAGTTCGCAGCAATAGGAGACTACTGGGATGATGACACACTTGCAGAGATCGCAGCTATATTACAGGAATATCAGGAAGTATTTCCGACAAAGTTCACAGAGATGAAAGGTATTCTAGGAGACTTAGGAGTCATGAGAATTCCCCTTAATCCCAGAGCGAAACCTATTAAACAAAGGACATATAGACTGAATCCATGCTACAGAGAACGAGTTAAGGAAGAACTCGATAAGATGCTCGATGCAGGAATTTTTGAGTCGGTTGAAGAATCTGAATGGATAAGCCCAATGGTAATCCAAGACAAGAAAACAAAGGGTGAGATTAGAATCTGTGTTGACCTCAGAAAGTTGAATGATGCCTGTATGCGTGATCCATTTCCTACACCTTTTACCGATGAAGTTGTTGATAACGTTGGAGGCAATGAAGCATACTCTTTTACTGATGGATTTTATCGATACCATCAGATAAAAATTGATCCAGCCGATAGGTACAAAGCCACTTTTGCAACAGAATGGGGGTCATTTCAGTATACAGTGATGCCTTTTGGCTTGAGGAATGCACCAGCCATATTTTCAAGAGTAGTGATCGCAACATTCAAAGACTTCATCCACAAGTTTCTAGAAGTTTACTTTGATGATTGGACCATTTTTGGGTTACTGAAGAACAATGTCGCGAACCTCAGGATGATGCTAGAAAAATGTAGACAGCATCATATTTCATTCAATTTAAAGAAATGTATTTTCTGTGTTCCTTATGGGATTCTACTGGGACACATCATGTGTAAGAAATGGTTAATGGTTGATCCCATGAAGATTGCAGTTATTGTAAATTTACCTACACCAAATTCAGTTAAACAATTGCGCACTACACTATGGAATACTGGATACTACAGGAAATTCATAAATGGGTATGCATAGATAACCGCAGCAATGGAGAAGCTTTTGAAAAAGGATGAACCATTCATTTGGAATGAGGACTGGGAGAAAGGATTCGACACATTGAGAGAAATAATGGTCACTGCGACGATCCTAGTTTTTCCAGACTGGGAAAAGCCATTTCATGTACATGTTGATGATTCATGTATAGCATTGGGTGTCGTTCTTGCGCATCCAGGAGAAGGAGGAATTGATCATCCCATTGCATTTTCGAGCAAAAAGTTGTCATCTGCTGAGAACAACTATACCACTACTGAAAGGGAAGGACTTGCAATGGTATATGCGCTACAAAAATTCAGACACTATTTGCTTGGTGCGCACTTTTCAATGTTTACTGACCATTCTGCATTGAAATACCTGGTCAATAAGCCAATGTTAGGCAGACGAATATGCATATGGCTCTTACTCTTCCAAGAGTATGATTTTGAAATAATAGTTAAACCAGGCAGATTAAATTTAGGCCCTGATCATCTATCAAGAATCAAGTTCAGAGAGGATCCAATGAATCTAGAAGGCAATCTGCCTGATGCGCAATTGTCTGTTATACAGATCGCCGATGATTATTATCAGGATATCATTGAATTTTTAACTACCGGGTTCGCACCTATTGAATTTACTATGCAGCAAAAGAAGCAGCTGGTAATACGAGCCACAGACTTCACCATTATTCCACTCTATATGTTAGGACCTGATGAAGTGCTGTGAAGATGTGTATTAGAACATGAGAAGCCACTTGTATTAGCTGATGCACATTTAGGAGCCGCAGGAGATCATTATGCAGGAAGGGCTACTACACAGAAAATGATGCGTGTAGGGCTATGGTGGCCTACAATCCATACGGACTCCAAAGAACATTTCCAGAACTGCGATGTCTGTCAGAGGACATGGAAATCGTCAAGAAGAGATGAAATGTCGTTGAATCCTCAACTGACCTTGCAGGTATTCAAGAAATGGGCAATTGATTTTGTGGGACATATTAACCCACTGGGAAAAAGAAGTAGTGCCAAGTACATAATTACAGCAACTGACTACCTCACCACATGGGCAAAAGCAAAACCAGTCAAGGACTGTAGCACAACTACAGCCGCACAATTTATTTTTGAGAATATCCTTACATGATTTGGATGCCCAAAAGTTTTGATGAGTGATCAGGGTACTCATTTTTTGAATAGAACTATTGAAGCTTTGACTGCAGAATTCCACATCCATCATCAGCGCAGTACACCTTATCATCCACAAGCAAATGGTATTGTTGAAGCATTTAATAAAGTACTTGAGAATGCGCTAACCAAGGTATGCAATGTAAACCGCGATGACTGAGACCTACGCATTCCTTCAATATTATGGGCATACAAAATGACATGCAAAAAATTAACTGGACATACACCTTTCAGATTGGCTTACGGACAAGAAGCAATAATTCCAATGGAGTACATTATACCCAACTTGAGAATAGCTGCATTTACAGGGATGGAAGATCATGTAGCACTAGAAGAAAGGCTATCACACTTGGTTGGATTGGAAGAAGAGCGCTTCATCGCGGGATTTCACCAGCAAGTGCAAAAAGAACGAGAAAAAGCATGGCACGATCGCCACATCAAGAATAAGTCTTTTTAGGTAGGTGACCTATTCCTACTGTATGATAGTAAATTCATGAAGTTTCCTGGAAAATTTAAAATGCATTGGCTTGGACCATATACTATAATAGATGTTACTAACGGTGGTGCAGTCCAGTTAGCCACTGTAGCTGGTGATTCATTACCTAATCTGATAAATGGGAGTAGACTAAAGCTTTACCGCGATAGTCTTGCTTCGCAACATCCATGATGATCAAAAGAAGGAAAAGTTTCTATGTGCCGAGTATGGTCGGAATTGGGCACTAGAAACTATGAAAAAGTTTGTACATAGACTGATAGAAATAGATCTATACAGCGCCTTGCGTTAAAAAAAAAACAAAAAAAGAGAGAAAAAGAAAATAAATTATATGCTGCGAAATCACTGCATAGAACCAACGATGACCTGCGCAGTTCAAAGCAAGAATCCAGAAAATAGCCATTACAAGTGTCGGTTGGGAATATAGTCGTTATACAGTGATTCCCTGCCGACCGCTCGAGCATTTAAAGCACAGATAACTGTTCTGATCACAATTTTGAAAGACAAGATAGCAAAAGCAACTAGATTTGGCCAATGGATACCACCATTAAATGCATATCTAGCCATTCAAGGGCGCGGAGGAGGGTCTGCCGCGCCTATAAATAGCACTGCTTATCATCTCGTGGGCATATCAAACACTTAGAATTTTATGCAAATACTTCTGTTTGAGCTAGTTTTCATAAGTTTTCTACAACCGTTGGAACTATTTGCATGCCTAAGAAATTTTTATTTGAAGAAGAGTTCGTGGTTGAAGAGACTATGAGGTTGTTCCAACACGGAGGAATTGACGAATTAATGAGAACCCCAAACAAGAAAATCATTAAGGAATCATAACAAAATCCAAGGAGATCACCAAGACACGGCCCCTTAATGCAAGGCAAAGGGAAAAATATAGCAGTGCCTAGATCAAAACTACCATAGATAAGTTCGGTAGGGCCAAAAAAGACCCTTGCTGATAAAGACATACCATTAACTATGACTCCAAAATACATCTCACCGCATGCAGTAGATGCGCCGGCCATTAGACTGCTGAAGAGCCCAAAGTATGAGATACCACTCTCACCTATATCAAAGCATGTGTAGGTGGACAAAAATATGTTAGGAAAGATTCCAGATGGCAAATGGGAGGATTATGATCTTCTAGCAATGTAGAAGGAGAAGCCAACTGAACGAAAGTTCCCACAGTTCCAGCTCGAAAAATACATGTGCTCGAAGAAGAATGCGAAGGTTGACCTAACCTTGGTCGCTGAGAGCTGGTTGTCAGGAGTAGCCAAGTTGGGGTTGCTCAACCTGCTAAGGCTTCCACATTTCGACAGATCACCGGAGCTCAACGCGGTGGTGTGAACTCTTATGGCTCGCATCCACCAGGGATATTTATGGCTAGACTAGAATATCGACCTAACAATCGACTTAATCCACCGTATAACTGGATTAAGAAAAAGGGGAGAAGACCCAAGGAAGTTCTTCCAGGGAAAGACAAAAGATAAAGAGGTAGCAGCATTAATGAAGCAAACACAATCTGTGGTCAAAGGGAAGTGAGGCTTCCAGACGGATGACATAAAGGATGATGCAATAAGGTTTGTCACACAACTGTTAGCGGGAAAAATATTAAGGAAGTGTAGACCTTTAGAAGTAAATAGAGGTGCAGTACTGCTTGGTGCTGCAGCCGCCGAGGGACAAGAATTCAATAGGTCCCAGTTTCTATTAAATGAATTCCTTGAAGAAATCAATGATACACAAATCAATGGTGGATATTTTCATTTTACCTAGCTAATCATATTTTGATTGGCTTCTGGGGGTGGAGGGAACCAAAGCACTATATCAGAGTGGTCACAAACACTTTAGACTGCAGAGGTGCTAGATTTCAGAATCTATGGGAGAGGCTGAATCCAGAAAGATAGCACGATACAACGTTGGTGTTTTACACATATTATGACTAGCTGTGCGGGGCCATCATGCTTACACCTCGCAAACCAAAGCAAGTGACAAGCAAATATCTCTGCATTATAAATTTTTATGCTGCGATGAAATGCATCTCCATTTCACCCAAAGTGCAGAGGAAGAATGCTGATTGGTACCCTGGAGACTACCATATGTACGAGGAAGATATTGAGAACTTAATGAAGGAATGGGCAGCTGAATTCTGAGTTGAGGTCGTGGATATTGAAAGCGATTCTGGCGAGGATAACCCTATCCCATGTCCCATTGTAGAAGATTAAGAGTCAGGAAAAAGGAAGGATGTTGGAACTCCTTCGGGGCATAAAGAACCAAGGAAAAATCACAAAGCAAACAAAGAAGAATTAGACACAGTGCTTCGCGAAGATGATTATTTAATGATTTCCGCGAGGGTAACTGAACAAATGGAGGAACTCTCAACAGATAAAGAAAATAAGGAAAAGGCTATTCAATACAGCTTAAAGTAGAACTTGACTACACTGCAAGGGATATCCCAAAAATTTGATGAAGTCAGCAAAAGATTACCATTGCACCATGAGTCAGCAACATGAAAAGGGTCCGCGGGGACTTCACAGCAGCAAATAATAGTTCCCGTGAGGTCCCGTATTGTCCATTTGCAGCCACTATCTATCAGATTTCAATTACAAGATCAAGCAATGCTAGATACAAAGAATGTAGAGCGTGTGGAGCTTGATCTTGCAACCGTACCATTGCCAGGACTCCATTACTTACAAACGCAACTAGGTGAAGAAATGCATGATAGAACCATAGAAGCGTAGAAAGCACAAGCAGAGTTACAAAAGGAACTTGAGGAAGAGAGATCACGAAATACTATGCAATTACAAGATGAAACAGATCATCAACTAAGATTGGAGAACACGATCACTACCATTGCAGGTAATATAGATGAATTTGAAATTCAAACAGAACAAACAGATACCATCGTCAAGATTGGCGATTTGGTCAATAGCCTAAGGACTGAGAAGGAAGACATGGAGATTCTCCATGAATCTAAAATCGCTGCCATGAAAGCACAGATCAATCCACAGACTCCACCAAATGAACAGCAGTTGAGAAAAGGAGTAGTGAAGGCCACGGCACAGAATATTTCTATCGAAGTTAGTAAGTGCCAAAGTCCACTGGAAGCAGCACTGAAGGAATTTACTACCCTTGAAGAATATCAACAATTATAGGAACTAAAGAAGGAAGTGAAGGAAAAACAAGAAGTACTAGAGAAGATGGTTGAGGAGGTTAAGGCGCTGCCAGTAAGGGAGAGACTCCTCTAGCACAGGGAAATCAACAACCTCAAGAAGGAAGTTAAAGCGTTGCGGGAGAAGGAGACAGAAATGGGTGATAAGTCACAACCATTATTAGAAGCTGCCACCATGATCTCACAAGAGATCGAAGAAACATTGAAGGAGCTGAACCAGATTCAAGAGCAGGTGGAAGGCCAGATCGGCCAGGAGATAACATTAGAGATGGTGGAAACAATTGGGAAAATTGAAAAAGACACGAAGGCCACAATAGAAAAGTTAACTCGCACATTCAAGGAGTTCACTGCGAAAATCAACCCACAATCAGCAGAATACCCTCAACGAATTTAAGGTGGCTCGGGGGTGAGCCACAAGTAAGTGTTAGGGGCCTGTTGGGCCTGGTCCAGATGGGGTAATTTTGAACAGGAAGTATTGTGAGAACTGCGGAGCTAAGCGCAGTTAATCTTGAACAATTTTGGGATAAGTTTTGGTATGCTGCGAAGTTGAGCGTAGCATACTGTCAGAGGAGCTGGGAGGTTGGTGCTACAAGGAGTACAATGCCGCAATGTGCCACGTCAACAAAGATCTAGCTAAGCACAACATCGATGGATGAAGGCAGTTATTTTGGTTAGGTCACAGAAGACCTATTTTTGGTAAAGATCGTCGATAACTACCAAGCAGTGGGTAGGTGTAGATCGGAGGTAGGTGACTGATCACAATGGGCAGAAGACTACTACTACTCGATCCAATCATCTAAGGCCGGAAAAGAAGGAATAGATCGGCGGAAGCAACCTATTGGCACGCATATAACAGAATATCCGCTGCCAGATATCAGTAGTTAGGTTTTGGGAAAACCACGACAGTTTTGTAAACCTAAGGGTTCTGCCTTCATAAAATGTAAAGACATGACCTATGGGTCTTGATCTAGATATAAGGCAATTTTGTAAAGGAAAAGGGTTAACTATCATTTTGGTTAATATTATTGAATATTGTGAGATTTGTTAGATAAAGCATTGTAAAGGCTCTACAGTTGAGTGCACAAAGACCTAATTTTGAGAGAGAAAGAGAAGAGCATCTACAGCTGAGTGTGTAGGCAAAGAACTGTTGTTCCCTTTCCAAGATAAATAAACAACAGTTCTTGTGGATGTAGCTTCCCATCCGAGGGGGTGAACGACGTTAAACCATTGTGTTATGCGATTGCTGTGTATGATTTCCATTAATGTGTTATTTAAATTACTTACAGTGCATGCATGAGGTTACTATTATCTTATATGTATTTTTTTTATCTATATTCTCTGTGGAAGGGATGGAATAAGATGTTAATAGCTCATGTATGGACGAATGATAGCAAGAAATCCCTTATAAGTTTCAAATGAATGGATCAATGACATAACAACACAGTTAAGTGTTAAGGATTAAATCGCAGTATCAAAGCACATAAAACTGTGCATCTCACTCATCTGCATAGATCATGATGTTTATCAGTCTAAACTAATGATGAATGCTTAAAGTTTGTCAAATAAGGTTAAGTAGAAGTGATTAAGTCTCATAAACCCCACTGCGTAGCCTCTGGACGCGTTGAGGGTGCAAATATCCGTGTTCCTGAAGATATTCGATGCGGAGTAGGAGACTCTGCACAACCACTAGACGTAGCTACGCAGTCTGTCACCGCGCTGCGCATTAATCAGCTAAATCAATCACACCACCTGGTTGTGGAAACCTGCTTCTGCAACCACCCCCTCAACTTCACCTCGGGTGAGACATCAGACTGTTTGCTGTCTGTTGCCGAAAGGGAAGGTGAATAGGGCTTTTGTTGGTATTTTGTACCGCAAAGTGCCTGGGTCTACATTGGAAAACCTCTAGAACAGTGTTGCAACCAACAAACTCTCTCTACTTCCATCAACAAGTTTTCTGTCATGGTGGCATGTAAAAATAATAATATAACAACCAACCTTTGGTATGTTAAAGAGTGCAAGCATGCTATAAAAGTCATTAGAGATGCTTTCAATGAGTCCTTAAGCATTGACAATATTTATAGGTACAAATTGCTAACTAAAAGGGAAAAAAATGTTTTATATAAATAAAAATAAGAGAATCTTTTGCTCCTATCTAAGGTAGATCCTAAGATATTTTGGAGACTCAATTTTTGATTGATAGAACTAACAAACACAAGATGATTCCCTTAATGGATTGGAATTCCCAACTTAAATATATTTACGAATCTCCTCATGTCATGGAAAACATTCAAACCTTTTCTACAAAGGAAATTTTTTTCTCTTTAGACGAGATAGAGTTTGAGTCTAAGCAACTTGAAAAACATAAGGATAAGGATATTGAAGGATACAAAGTTGAAATATTAAAAATTGGTGGGCCTATTCTCATCCCTCGCATCCAAAAACACTTCAATTTAGCAGTCAACCAAGCTTTATGTAAATCGTGGAGATAAAGCCTCATTGTTTCTATTTTTAAAAGTGGAGATAAAAATAGGACCACTATGATTAACCTTCTTTTAGACAATTTATATTTAATTATTCTAGAATATAAGATCAATCTTGGCTAGAATGGCATGGAAAAAGATCTAAATGCCAAGAACTATTTCAGGGCCAATGTGGACCACCTTTTTACCCTTGGTACTATTTCCAAGGAAACACAGTATACAACTTGAAGAGAAAATTACACAGCATAAGAACTCTCACCCTAAAAATCCACATTTTTGCATAAAAAACACCAAAATCAACCCTTGAATCGAAAAGGAATGCTACTGGTAGCCCCCTTTATTTCAGGGTTAAAAATACAACCACAACATTAAGATCCCATATTGTTGCGAGCAAAAATATTAAAACCAACCCTTGAATTGAAAACTATTGCTACTAGTATCACATGGTTTTTTCAAGGGAAAAATTTATAACTCGTTTGAAAGCATGGACCTATAAATCAATATCATTGCTACAAATGCCTTAAAATCAACCCTTGAATTAAAAAATAATCCTACTCGTAGCACCTCTTTTTTTGGAAGGGTTAAATTATATCTTGTTTGAAAGTATGGACTTAACAATTGGTATCATTGCTAGAAAAATAATAAAATCAATCTATAAATTGAAAAGTAATGCTACCATGAGAAACATTTTTTTTCTTCTTTTAGGATAACATTGCAACATTTTTTACACCGTGGCATTAACAATTAGTACTATTACAACAAAATATGATAACAACAACCCCCAAATAAAAAAAATGTGTTACCCCCCTTTTACATGTGGTTTAAAATTGCATTTTTTAAACCATGGTCTAGAAAACCAATATTATTGTAGATTAATTAAAAAAGCAACCTTGAAATGCAATAATGGTTTCCTTGATCATCACCAAAACCATCATTGGTGCCATCAAAACCATTGTTTGGAGGACAATCCTCATCATCATCATTGGTTCCTTCATGATCATCAAAAACATCATTCGTGCCTTTAAAATCTACACTTGGAGCAAAATCATTATCATCATCATTATTTTTTCCTTCATAATCACCAAAACCATCATCGGCTTCTTTAAAATATTCACTTGGATGAAAATGATCAATATCATTAATTTTTGCTTTACCATCACCAAAACCATCATCAATGACATTTAAATCCTCACTTGTAGGAAAGCCATCACCATACTGATTAGTGTCTTTAGAATCCTTACTTGGAGTTAAGTCTTCATCATTGTCATCGATGCCTTCGAAATTCTTAGTTGGAGGAAGATGTGGTGTGGTAAAGAGTTAGAGGATAAGAAAAAAATAATATATTATAAGGAGGTGATGAACCCTAATCCAGAAGACCAAAAGTCTCTGTCCATTTTAAGTAGTATAAAGAAGAAAAATCAGCATTGCTAGAATTTTTAAAAACAATCTCTCATGAGCTACATAGTGAAACAAGGTGATGGAAATTTCCTAAAATGTTGTAGGATGAAAGAATCTACCATCTTTTGACAAAAATAGGGTTGAAGAAAAAAATCGCTTTTTCATATAATGCCCTGCATACACCAACATTCGAGTGCATTCTCAAAGCATTTGCTACAATATTGACCTCCCTAACCTTTTAACTCATCATAACTGTTGTGATTGAGGAATTATTCTCTTAAAGCTATTTCATTATAAAAATAAAATTCTAAGGCACTTTCTCATAAATTGTCCTATGTACACTCACTTTATAGTGAAATGTGAAAACAATTGCTACAATACTTCCCTCCCTAACCTTTGAATTCATCATAACTAAATTGATTGAGGAATTCTTCTCGGAAATATTTTTTAGTATATAAATAAAACAGTTGATTCCTTTCTTTCTTAAGGTTCAATAGAACAAAGTTGGTCTTAGTAAACATTAATAACTATCATCATCATCATCAATAATATGATGAGTCTCATGACTAATAATATTTGTAATTTTTTTACTAATAGGGGAATCAACTATAGGGCTGGGGCTCGTACTCGGGTGATATTGGGTTGATTCATGTTCGATACCACTATACCCTTAGGTGCACCAACACAACCCGCCAACATGGGGCATGTCAAGGTTTGAACTTAGGACGTTGTAAGGAGTTCCTTAACAATACACTCTATCACCACTTGCTCCACACCCGTGCAGACCATACCATTTGTAATTATTAATTTTTGTAATAATTTTTATTATTATTTGAATTAATTAATAATTGAATATTAATTATAATAATAGTATTGAATAATGTTAATTATTGATAATAATTATATATATATATATATTTGTAAGTTAGATAGCTCCTTATATTTCTATTATCCAAATGTATAGAAAACAGGGTCCTCTCATGGTAGAGAAAACAGACCCAGACCAAGGTTCAAAGATTTTAAAGGGCCCTCTCATAATTGAGAAAACAGACCCATCGTAAAAAATAATAGAGTTTTGCATCAGTCATTCAAGAAACAGAAACTAAACATTATTGGAGGTGATTCGTTCTCATAATGCTCAAAAAACAAATCTAAACTAGTCTACTAGTCCAAACCTGTCGAGTCAGTAGGAAGACGGGTTTCCTTAGTAAGCTCGATGTCGAGCCGGTGAGCAACCAGCTTTTGATTATGGAGAATTTGTTTGAGCATCAGAACCATCTTGTCCTGCTCCAAGAGAATCTCTGCTTGTGCTTCCCCTCTGTCAGCCAATGTCTTCCCGAGCACGTACTTCTGCATCTAGTGATAGTCCAAGGTTCATTGATACAAGGTGGTTGTCCCCTTGTGCTCCCAGGGTTCGGGATCAAGCCTTCAAATTCCTCTATGATTTCACTATCTTGAAGGAAACCCCGTGAAACCTGGGCATCATCCTCATCCTGCTTTATTTCCTCTTGAATTTTCAACGGGATTTCCTCCTTGAAGCAATGAGATTTCCCTACCACTCCCCTCATAAATATCACCGGTGGGCCAGGAGAGGGGCCGATTGGTTTCAATTTATGCCGAATGTAAGCGTGTTTTGCAGGAGACATCTCTGTAATAGCTAGTATCAAACTAGTGGAACAGTTTTTATCGAACCTACGTCCACAAACCAGGAGGCTCAGGGGAGAGAGTCGGTCTTCTTCCCAGTGCCAAGCATATATAATCATGTGTCGTTTCCTATTGTGTTGTTTTCCCCCATTGTTAACTGTAACCATGAACACAATCATACCATCGCACTCATAACTTCCCGTTGGAAGAGACTGAGCGCATGAAGGAGCTCGCGAAGGGTCGGTTTCCCAACTTGGGAGATGATTTAAGGCTCCATGTGCGTTGTACTGGTTACATAGCCTAATATGCATGCAAGTTTTGGGATGGCCCGTGCCTTTGCTCGTGCCCATCCTCGATGGGCGCGTGTCCAACTACTTGTCTGACTGTCCTATCAGTGGGATTGCCTACATTCATTACCCGCCGTGGGGTATATATATATATATCTTTATATATAATAATATGATCCGTGATAATATTTGTAATGATTATATTTTTATAATAACAATTTCTTTTAATTAATTGATTATTAATTATTCAAAATATTCTTTTTTTAATTATGATACAAGGTTTTACTAAAAAAATAAATAAATAAATTAATACAAAGTTATAAAAATGTACATAAAATTGTGAAAATGTAAAATTGTGAAAATGTGATGGGATTATTTTTATTTATTTGTAAAAGGTAAAATTTATAACTTTGCATAGTAAGTTTTTTTCTTTTAAGTTTTGAAATTAAATGATACTCCATAAGCCTTCTCGAATAATATGCTCAATTTCTTATACTTAAATTATTTTCATAACTATTTTGTGAAAGGAAAATAAATAAATAAACAAAAAACATCATATATCAAATATTCATTTTAATGTGATTTTTTTTAAACCAAGATCATCGATTACATTATATTAGTAAATAAGAGTATTTTTATATAAATATGCAATATATTTCAACATTGTAAAACTATATTTATAAAAAAAATGTTAACCAATATAAGATGAAAAAGATATATATTAAATTTAAGAATAAACATCTCAACTAACCTAATGCTTTAGGAACATAGGAAATCCACATAAGTCAAAAAAATATAATTGTCTAAATGTGAGATAACCATAAATAATGAGGAACATAGAAATTCCACAAAATCCAACTAAGAAGAATGCATAAAGAATAGCTCAATGTGACTTAAAAATTCATAAATGTTTCAATCCAACATAATTATTTTAGGAATGTCACACAACAATAATAAAAAAATTATAATTAAATAATGGTTGATAATTTCTTTGAAACAATACCTAAATTTTCTACACTTAGATTCCTTTTACAATTATTTTGTAAAACACAATTAATAAAGTAGACACGATGTATCAAATGCTCTTCTTTCAATGTGGTGATAATTAAAAAAAACTTGTCATCTATTATGAATTTATAAAGTAGACACGATGTATCAAATACTCTTCTTTCAATGTTGTGGTGATAATTTAAAAAAAACTTGTCATCTATTATGAAATGAAAGAAATACAGAGATGACACGATGAAATTATTTTGTAAAACACAATTTATAAAGTAGACACGATGTATCAAATACTCTTCTTTTAATGTGGTGATAATTTAACAAAAACATGTGATCTATTATGAAATGCAAGAAATACCGAGATGACATGATGAAATGAAATATTAGATTATTAAATGAGTATGTTGAAACAAACGTGCATTATATTCCGACAACATTGAAAATGCGTAATAGGGAAAAATATTGTTAAGAAATGTTTGGAAATAAAGTAGCAAGTTCAAGCTATCTTTTTTTATGGATAAATGAATGTTCTAGTTTAACAGTTTAGCATAATGTTTAAGCAACGTTTCAATGAGATATTACTATTTAGGAAAGTCTAAATTTCACATATGGAAAATAAGAGGAATGTCATAATATGATATAGACAATAAGAAATATAGGTTTTCCACATAAGTCAACAAATATGATTAACATACTAGAACATAACCATGGAGGAATATCACAATTCAACATAATTGTTCTCAAATGTTTAAGGTGACATAACTTCAATGAATGTAACATTCCAGCATCAACATCATTTGCAGTCAAAATGTAACATAACCATTAATATATGACGTAATAAGTAAACCAAGATGAACGTCACAATGCAAAATAACTATGTAGGAATATTGTAATCAAACATAGCTCTTGAAGAATTCCACAATCCATCATAACCATGGAGGAGCTTCCTATTTCAGCATGACCTTTGATAGGTGTTGTTGAGGTGTATTTACTATCTTAAAGAATCACCAAAATATTTAATTCTCGACCAGGGTTGGTAATCTTAGAGTTCAAGCACAGTATATGTCAAGGTAGAATGGCGCCTAGGTTTCGTCTTGTCAGACCTTAGAAATGTTTAATAAAGAAAAGATCAAAAGATATTTGAAAATGAAAAACCGAGTCAAAATTCAGAAAAAATAAATGAACTACCTAAGCCTAGCTAAACCAACAGATGAGAATAGTATCGAGTCATACTACTCTACTCTATGATTAAACAATGGAAAAAGAACAATTTCTGATTAAAGAGCAAACTATTTTGATAAGAATGGAAACTACTTAATCAATTCTTTAGATTCTAATCTAGGAACTAGAAACAACTGTAAATGAAATTAGAGACCTATCTATGAAATGACTTAATTTGATAATAAATTGCATAAATAGAAAACTATGTTAATTCAAAGAAAAACTACAAACTATTAATGAATTCAATAACTACTTATGCATTCAGTTAATAATTCAAAACTACTAAAGCATCTAATTCCATTATCCTTGATGTTGTATGTCAAAAGTGATAGGAACTGGAGTGAATGAATCGTAATGACTTTCAAATGTAACAACAAAACAAAATGGAAGTAAATCTAACCTAATTTCGACAAAGAGATGTAAACTAGAAAGAGACAAATTAGAGTTAACCTTAAACATTATGATCTATCTTCTATCCATAAGAAAAAGGATATAAAACTAATGAAATCTAGAAGCAAGTAGAAAACTTAATAAATATATTTATTTCTGAATTCAATTGGGAAGCAAGTAGAAAACTTGATGAAGATATGTTATATAGAAGCAAGTAGAAAACTTGATAAAGATATTTATTTCTTATCCAAATTCTATTTCATGAACATCTTCATTATTTGGATGAATGGGAAACTAATCCTATACTTATCAAAGAAACTATTAAGACTAGCATACTTGGAGAATGAAATTATTAACTCTAATATGAAATAAATTTTAAGAGCATGGAATAAACTATACTAAGAATAAGACTGATAAATATGAAAGCAAGAACATATTAGTAAATAAGATATGAAAGACATAACTCGAAAAACAATCGAAACAAAGTGAAGGAAAATGAAATGGAAACTAAGAATAATGACAAACTTAATTAAAATTTTTATAGAATATAAAGCAAAGTCCTAATTATGGTGAAAAATGCTAATTAAAATCAAGAAAAATTACAATTCAAAAACCTAGGAAACTGGATTCAAAATAAGCATGAAAACAGTGCAGAATGTATGAAAGTCCAAATGACGATCCGGATGACAGTCCGAATTACAATCTGGATGGAAGAAAATGAATTAAACTAAGGAAAGAAGCAGTCTTGATGATCTTAATCGTTAGCTGGAGAATGCAGATGAACCTACAGTGCAAAGAAGTCAGTGAGAATACTATTGAGAAGCTAAGATAGCAAGCAGCAAGCTATTCTAATTATTATTTGAAAAGATGAACTACTTCTATAACATAGTTAAACAGAACTAAGAATAAAACTTAACCTACAACTACAGAGAAAGAAACTAATGGAACTAGCTCTAATTATAACTAAGCTTGAAACAACAACTATCCAAACTCTATTTAATTGCAGAAGACTGAAAACAAACTGAAAACACTATGCTTGGTCGACCATTATCAGTTCTGGAAACATAAATTAAGTTAGCAGTAAAATACAGATTACAAAGAATAAAGAGATGACATATACAGGAAAACAAAATTAGTTACATACATTGGAAAATGAACTAGCTACTTGCAGAAAAGAAAGTACAGAAAAACATAAATAAAACCTCTGGTTGATGAGGGGCCCTTCCTAGCAATCAGAGATGGAAACTAAATCAACTTACTCACCAACAACAAAGCATCAACAATAAAACGCATGAGCTTCCATTACAGAGAAAAATTACACAATGTTTGCAGCTTAAAAAAAACTAACAATTGCCTAAAACTCTAGAGACTCGGAGACTAAATTGTCTTAGTCATGAAGAGGTCTATATATACAATTTTTCAATGGGGAGATCAAGTCGACCCTTTAGTGGTCGACTGCTCTAATAATAGGCAATCTTTAAGACTGTAAAATGACTGCCTGGTGATTCACGACAATGCAGAGGCCGCCTGCCTGCTTTCACGACGTCGATCCTACCTGACGCGAACAACTGCGTGTTTGTTTCCTTCAACCATGGGCAGAAGCATGTGCTGGAAGGTCGAGCGTGGAAGGATGGAGCTGCTGGAGCGTCGACGTGGGCATGAGCGTGTGCTGGCAAGCTCAACGGATAGAGAAGTGAATATTCTAGAGTGTTGATGTGAGGAAATGGTGTGCTGTCAAGCTCGGTGGGTAGGGAGGTGAATCTTCTAGAATAGGGCCTCTCCAACCATAACCACCACATTGCTAACCGAACCCATGTTTCCATTTCTGTCTTTAATTGCTAGGAATATGCCAACCAATAATCTCGTGAGATGGATGAAGGGCTGGATGACTGGTTGAATGATGCTAGTGTATTTGGCATGAAAGCGAGTTCGAATGAAGGTTCGTTTCCTGTAGAGCAAAAACTAACTGCCAAGCATGTCTAGAAATATGAGATGGTTGTTAATAAATCATAAAAAATGTTGATAATCATTCATGATTCGTATGATGCTCAAAGAAATGCATACCTCAATCTATTTGACAGTCTAAATGGCAAGAAGAGTGATTTATTAGACAAAAATAATGCAAGTAACACCACTCAAAGTATATTTGATGATAAAAAATAGTGAAAAAATGGACACCAACAGGTGTCACAATACAACATTACCATTAGGGAATGTCTCAATCCAACATGACCTAATGAACATCACAATATGGCGTAGCCCATCATTAATGCCCCAATCCATTCTATCCCTTAAGGACTATCACAATGCAACATAAACATAATGGAACATAGAAATTCCACAATAGTAAACAAAAAATGAATTTCATAATGGGACATAACCATTGAGTAAGACATAAATTCCACATAAGTAAATTTGGATGAATGTCACAGTTTGGCATAACAATTGAGGGATGTCACAAGGCAACATAACCCTGGATGAATTTCACACAGCAATGCAACTCTTTATTAAAGACATAATACATCAAGGATTATTTAATTTCATAATTGTGATCAGATACATTGCAAAATGTCTCTATACAACATAACCATTGATGAACATTGCATCTCACTATAATTATGAATGCCATTAAGGAACAGAACTAGTGAGGGAAGAAATTGGACCATAACCTTTGAGAAATGCCTCTATGCAACATAATTAGTGATGAATGTATGTTGCAATGTGACATATAACCATTGGGAATATATCACTTTGACATTATCCAATCAAGATGTATAAAAAACTCATCTTTTAATGTGGCAATATTTAAAAAAAACACACCGTCTATTATGCAACAAAAAAAATTGAGAGATGATATGATGACATGATGACAAGAAACCAGGGAAAATTTTAGGGGATAAATTTATCCCATGGGCTATTTTTTGATGTTTTTCTCAGAAAAAAATCATCAATTTCCATTTTTTTCTAAATTGATTCACCCAAATTCCATAGGATGACTTTTTTACTCTAAAAATTTCCTTAAATTATATAAAATCCTTAGAAATTTGAATATTTATACAGAAAAAAGAAAAAAAAAAGAAAAAAAAAAAACCATTTTATGGTTGCAAATTGAAGACTTAGTAAGATTCCCTAGGGTTTCCTCACTTTAAGAAATTTATATGGATCCTAAAAATTTTCTTTGGAGGAAACATTAGATTAGTAAATATGAGCATGTTAAGAAAAACATGGACTATATTCCAATGTTTGAAATGAGCATTCATGAAAACTAGTGCTAAGCAATGTTTGAAAATAAAGAACCAAGCTCAATCTATCTTTTTGATGAAAAAATAATTGTCCTAGCTTAGCATAACCCTTAAAGAATGTGACAATGCAACATAGCAATTGACGAATATTGTAATTCGACATAAACCTTCACAAACATTGCAAGAAAATATAACTCTTGTTGAATGTAACAGTATCACATTTCTTTTCATCAAAGTTGTAATATGACATAACTACTATTCAATATCACAATTGAACATAACCAATTATAAATGACACAATGCAATGTAATCATTTCAACATAATTAAACCAAGATGAATGTCATGATGTGACATAAGCGTGGCTCAATGTTGTAATCCAACATATCCATTAAGAAATATTACAATTGAGCATAACCATGGAAGAACCTCCCAATTCCACATAACCATTGATAATTGTCACAATGTATCGTAATCATTGAGGAACACATCAATCCGACATAAAACCTATGGAAAATTACAATATGATGTAGCCCTTCATGGACATCCCTATCTATCATCACCCTTGAGGAGCATCGCAATTCAACATAACCATAGAAAAATGTAGAAATTCCATATTAGTGAATCAAGATGAATATCATAATGCAGCTTAACCATTGAGGAACATATAAATTCCACATAAGTCAAGTTAGATGAATGTCATAATTTGACATAATCGTTGAGCAGTGTTTCACTCAAACATAACCATTGAGGAATGTTGGAAGGTGACATAACCCTTGATGAATTTCACACCGTGATGTAATTCTTTATGAAAGTCACAATACTACATAACCATTTATGAATTTTGTAATGCAATTAAACAATTTCAAAATGTGTGTATTGGATATAACCATTGACAAAAGTTGCATTTCAACATAATTATTAAGGAATGATATTATGAAACATGAGCATTGAGAAAAGTGACAATGGAACATTGCCATTGAGAAACATCATAGTGAAACACAATTACTTATGAGTGTTGCAATGTGACATACCCATTGCTAATGTAACACTTCGACATAGCAAAACTGAGATGTATATTATAATGTCACATAAGCATTAATAAATGTCATAATCAAACAAAGCCCTCGAGGAATGTTGAAATGCAACATTATCATATTTTCTACCTTTAAGTATCCTGTTATCACATGATCATATTCGCAAGCATGCACAAACAAAGTCAACCATAATCAATGATGGTCAACAGTAATTCAAAAAAATCAAACATAGTCAACCATGATTAACTAGATAGTTTACCATGGTCAACCAAAGAAATGCATAATTAATCATCGTGAGACATGTTTAACCATAGTTAAGCATTTTTAACCAAAATAATTCATCATCAATTACATGATTAGGTTTAGTCAAACATGGTCAATCATATTTTCCCATGGTCTTAGATGGTCAACCATTATTAAATATGTTCAACCATATTGACCCATGGTCATTCATAGTTAGCCTTGTCCAAACATAGTCATTTATAATAAACCATGATAACCAAACTCAACCATATCCACCCATAGTCAACCTTGGTTAATCATGTCTCACCATGGGCAACCCTTACCAAACATAATCAACCATAATCAACCATAATTTCCCACTGTTAAGCTATGGTCAAGAATAATACACCTCGGGTCAAGCATAATCCAACCATATTCAACTATGTTTAACCATGGTCAAAATCAATCAATCATACTCGATCATTGTCGACCATGGCTAATCTATGTTAACCATGCTAAAAAATAGTAAACAATAATAGTTTATCACAATAGTGAACCATATTAAAAAATAGTCAACAACAATAGTCAAACATCGTCAACTATAGTTAACCATGTTCAAGTATAACAATCCTTAATCAAACATATTCATCCCTAGTAAAACATAGTAAACCATAATAAAAATGGTCATGACGATGTTCAACCATAGTCAAACATCATAAATACATTAATATTAATATTATTTATATTAATATTTTCATTAAAAAATCAGCTAATCCTCTCTCTCTATATATGTGTGTATGAGAGAGAAATTCATCAACTAGCACAACCATCTAAGTAAAGAGATTAATTGATACATGTTAATCAATACAATTTTTCACTCTTTTTAATAATAATACTCTTTTTTAATAATAATGTAAATCAACTACATCAACTAGCACAACCACCTAAATAAAGTGATTAATTGATACATGTTAATCAATACAATTTTCCACTCTTTTTAATAATAATACTCTTTTTAATAATAATGTCAATCAACTACATCAACCACTTTAATTATGTGATTATGCTATAATTACGTGATTATGCTGGGTTTTATAGGTTTTATTATAATACTCTTCGATTACTAATTGAATGCCTATTATCTTTGAATTTTTTTTTACCAATTCTATACTTTCAAAATTCCTAAGATTTAAATTTCTCATTTCTCAAATTGGCTTTCAATAATCTGAGATGATTTGTTGATAAAATATTTCCGACTTGCCTTATTTATATTTTTTAATTATAATTTAATTTCTATTCTAATATTAATCATGTATATTTTGATAATTATTTTTAAGTATATTTTTATATAACTTCTTAAGCATCCTTTTTCATAGTTTATAAAAAATTTAACTTCTGAATGGAGATGTCTGAATTAGTTAACAATGACTCTCTTCACGTTGATACATAAGTGGCATCTTTTGGCTATAGTTGGGCAGAAATGTTAGTTGTGAATGAAGAATTCTGGAAGTTCATGATTGTATTAACAAAATCACTAGCCGACAAAGTAGCGTTGAAGGTTGCTCACGTTTTATGTGTTACGAGGTTGGTAATCGAGCCTGTCCAAAGATAAGCCTAAGATGTTGAAATGTCACTGTATGCCTTAGGTATCCTATCAACATAAATTAGACTATGAAACTCTTTTTAGTAATCTAATTATATGGTCATTTCAATTTTAATGCTATCCATAAGATTTCTATATAATAAGTTATTTAACGAAATTATTTATGAATGATATTATAAATATTAAAAATAACATCTAAATAATTCTAATATGTTCATAATTATAAATAATGTTTGACATGGCTTGTTTTAGCAATCAAAACCCAAAGAGATTGCATAATTAATCTTCATAATTATAAATAATCTATGACATGGCTTGTTTTTGTAGCAATCAAATCCCAAAAAGATGACATTATTTTTTTAAAGATATACATATTTTTAAGGGAATGAGAATATTAAAGTACAATAAAAGTTTGAGTCTTTTTTAGTTGAGGAAGAATTTCTAAATAAGATAAAAGAAATGTAAAAGAAAAATATAATTAAAAAAGATTGGAAGAATTTGAGACGATAATAAAAAGGAAAAGTTATTTATTTTGTTTTAATTTAAAGTTAGTATTTATATGAATAATAGAGAAAAATAAAATAGGAAAAATTTAAAAATTTATAGATAAAGCAAAGAGAAAAATAAAATAAAATTATAATTCAAAATGAATGGAAAAATTAAAAAAAGCAATAAAAAGGAAAAGGTTTCCTTTTTGTTTTAAATTAAAAATAGTATTTATATAAATAATAGAGAAAAAATAAAATAAGAAAAATTAAAAAAAAAACTGTTGAAAGTAGAAGAATAAAAAGTACAATAAAAGTTTGAATCTTTTATTTTCTAGTTTAAAAAGAGTAATAAAACTCAGAAGAAAAATCAATTATAAATTAATGTAATAATAATACAAAACTTATACATATATAATTAAACTTTTTTATTTAATTAATAACTAAATTTTTTAAAATAAATAAACCTTTATACTTAATTTGATACATTTTGCAAACTAATTAATGTGCATAAATTAAAACTTTTAAACTTTTTAAAACATTTAAAACAAGAAATAGAGCCTACCATACTCCTTATGATATATATTTTAATATTTTAATATATTGGTTTTAACATTTTAAACAAGAAATAGAACCTACGATGCTCCTTATGATATACGTTTCAATATTTTAATATATTGGTTTTAATGTTTTGTTAAAAAATATATTGATTTTAATGTTTTAGACTGAACTCGAAATGGTCATGTTTTGATAATTATTTTAATATATTATTATTATTATTATTTATTTTATAAATAATTTAAATTAATAAAATTTTAAAAATTAAAAATTAATTTTGTACATTTTATTACTAAAAACATTTTAAATCAATCTAGAGGTTACCATGCTCTTTACGATAGCGTGTTATAAAATTTAAATCCATGAAAATGTTCTTGTGTTATGACATATCATTTATTTGAATATATTGGTTTTAATATGATATATATTTTAATCTATGTTCTGTGGTTAGATGTATAGATAAATTTTTAGTTTTGTGTCAATCATAATTAAAATGTATTAGAATATTATATATTTACAACACATTTTACTCTAGGGTATTTGCAAAGGTGTATAAATAATCAAATTTTAATTGTTATAAAATAAAAATCAAGATAATTTTTATTTACATGTAATATATGAATTTAGTTTAAAGTAAGATATAAAACTATTTCCAATTATTTAAAAGTTTATTTTTTTATCCATAAAATACATAAGAAAATATATAAATTTAGTTTCTTTTATTTAATAAATAAAAATTCAAAATAGATATGGGTGGTAAACAAAGATCAGTGTAACATAGAATAGACTTTTATTGCAACTTAGTTTTCTAAAAAAACTTTTTTCAGTCAACCATATAAAAATATGGTGGTGAAAAAATAAGAATGTTGTTAACACCCTATGTAGCGATCATGAATGTATGGAAGCTCCTAATCCAGAACCTTCCCTAAATTTGGAAAGTTTCTTATAAATTCCCAAGTTCCACGAGTTTCCTAAAACCCTGGAGCAGTTCCTATACTACATACATTTTAATGTTTTAAACTGAAGGAATAATGATCATGTTCACTGTTTTATGAAAAATATTTTAATATATTAGTTTTAATGTTTTAGAGTGAACCAAAAACGATGCCATTCAAGTATGCGATTACATCGAAAAACCTTTTATTTATCAATATCAACTCTTCACACCATAATTATTAATAAAATTGACAAATTTATTGTTATACCTAAGTTCCCTAACCCTGTTTCTTATATTTAAAAGATGTTTTATGCATTTAATTGTATAATATCTAGCATCTCGGTAGCGTTAGTTCCTATGGTTGGACTGCAATGCAACCATGAAATGAATAAAATGCAAATTGAGATACTGTTGTATGATAAAATGGTTTCCACTTATCTGTAAAAGCTGCTTCAGGTGTGTAACCCTAAGAATTTAGGTTGACAGAACGAAGTGACAGATTTTATGAAGGGGCAGAGCAAAAACTGAAAAACAGAGTATGGCCAAAAGGCAAACACAAAACAGGGTATGCAATCGACCAAAAACAGAGACAGGGGCAGGCTTTGGAATGGAGCTCTGCGGCTCTCTACCACATTCCAGAACTCTCTGAATGAACACACAAGATACATTGAACATATGATGCCTCTTCACCCGAGGCTCATTTACTTGTCCACCTAAATGTATTAATTCCTTGTACGGCGGTTGGTGGATACATCAAGTTGACGGGAGGAATTATCTCCAACACTCCCCCTTAATTCCGACCATAAACAAACTATTAACATCTAACACATACATACAGTGCCTTCGTGGGATTTCAACAAAAAAACGTTGAAACATTAATGCCTGCTGGTCTAAGTCTCAGCTAGGCTTACATTAATTCATGTCAAAACTCAAAATTATCTTACCATTCTTGTCTGCTGCATGCTGATGCAGCGGCTTCTTTTTCTTTTGTTTGCTCCGGACCTTGAACTCAGCGTTCTTCTTCACCTTCTTCTTCATTCTCACTTTCTTCTTCATGTTTTCTTCAAGCTCCTTGGGCTTGAATCTTCCATCAATGTCTGCAAATTCTTCAATGGCTTGCTGCCTTGTGTCTTCATTTTCAAATTCTGATTTCAGCATTCTTAGTTCGTACGTTGTGGGAATTTCAAGACCCCACATGCTGTTCACATCCTTCATTTTGTTTTCATCATCTTCATTGGCATGCTGCCATGACATCAACTGATAATAGTGTCTGATTTCTTCAAGACTCCATTTCATAAAAATGTTTTCAGCTGGTTTATCTTCTTCCTCTGCATCTTCAATGCAGATTTCTTCATGGATGGTGCTGCTAAGCACTCTTGGCATGTCACAATGCCCATCATTACAGAATTCAAATGCTTCATCTTCCATGCAGCTTTCAATAATCTTGTCAAACTCTTCAATAAAATTACAGTCTTCATTGTGCTTGGGCTTTGCTAGCCACTCTTCAATAAATTTCAAATCTTCATCAAAATTTCTTGTTACTGTGACTGCATGCTCTTGTTCTTTTTCTTCAGCTATTGTAGGCAGATTCTTGCTGTCAATACCTGCACACTCACAAACATCTAAACTGTTAGGATAAATTTCTGCCCTCATGGGCATGCTCTTCATGAGCTCATTTTCTTCTTCACATTCAGCCTCTACTGGCTGTCCTGCAACTTCTTGAGTTGCTAATTCACCATTTTCTGTTGCTGCTATGGCAGCTTCCTCTTCAACATCATCTTTTTTATATCCATTCACCTGTGGCTCTGCACAGTGGGCTTCTCTGTTCTCAAACTTAACGGCTCTGCTTGGCTGACAGAGTCCTCAACCATTTCATGTAAACATTCAACTTCTACTTCAGCTATGTTTGGGGAAAGTGCTTCTGCTAGTCTAGCAGG
Organism: Larix kaempferi; assembly: GCA_027924585.1. Lineage (NCBI taxonomy): Eukaryota > Viridiplantae > Streptophyta > Pinopsida > Pinales > Pinaceae > Larix > Larix kaempferi. The sequence goes on along the minus strand of BSBM01000138.1, from coordinate 8,647,343 downwards.
TTCATCAGCGTCATTATCCACAACTTTGTGGAGTTCACTAAATTTCTCAACAGCTTCTATGGCTGGAGATTCTACTGCTACAATGGCATTTTTATCTTCATATTCATCCACAAGTGCCTCTACACCGTGGGATTCACTAACAGCTTGGCTGTCTTCTGCTTTAACTGCAGGATTCTCGACTGCTACTTCTTCAACAGACTGTGACACTGTTGACTGCTTGCACATGTCGCTCCCCCTTACTTCAAATTCATGTTTTAAAGTTTCCCAAGCTTCCTTGGCAGTTTTAGCTGTTGCAATCTTGTGGAAAATACTTTCATCCACAGCTCGTTGGATGAGATGCAGGGCTAATTCATGCTGCTGCAATTTTTGGTCTTCAGTCAGGGCTTCAAAAGCCTCTAAATCTAGGGGATGCACACAATCATTTTGAACTAAACACCACAAATCCTCTGCTCTAAGAAAACTTCTCATTTTAATAGCCCAAAACTCATAATTTTTACCTGAAAAATGTGGGGGTACTAGGAGAACTCTGCTGCTCCAGTTATCCTAGTTCTCCTCTTGGACTTCAACTGTGTTAATAAGCTCCTCTGCAGTGAGAACTTCTCCAAATCTATGTGCAAAATACTTTGCTTCTGCCCTTGCATTTCTTCTTCTGATTTGCCTGAGTCTGCTTTGGTAACCCATTTCTTCTCTTTTTTGTTGCAGGGGTTCTGTCCTGGCACTTGGCTTCTTCTTGCAAGTCTCCTACTTGCTTCTCCTTCCCTATCGCCCCCTAAAAAAAAATATAAAACTGCTTGCTGGCTGCAAGACCTGTCAATAGTGCCCCCTTAATGCAAAAACACTCTGTTTGTTATTTTGTCAGATACCAGGTCAATTGAGATTTGCACATGGTATGAATTTGAGCCGATTCAAGGACCTGACTGTACTCAGAACAGGTGACATGACTTAGGCGTCCCGACAGATTTCTTCATGATCTTTACAAAAATCTATCAGGCAGTTTAACAATTTACGATATTCCCCGCAGCAATCTTGAAACGTTAGAACTTACAGCTGATGACGAAGATTCCTGAAGGCATTTTTCGAGTTCCTCATGACCGGATCATATCATCCCCACAGCCATTACCCTTCTCTGCCTTTCCTTTTCGTTTCATTCGCAGGAGCGTGAAACCGAAGAGCGAGAAACCTATGCCTGCTAGCAAGAAGTATCTCGATATCAATGTTGGCCTTCTGATGCCACCTCACGCCTTCCCCCCGATACAAATTTCTCAAGAGAGGACGGAGGATCTTCTTCACAAGAAGCCGAAGCCGAAGAGGAAGAAGAAGAAGAGCAGAGATCAAACCCTTGGATCTCGCATCCAGCTTTGTTGTACGGCCATCCAGAAGTTTCTTCTAGACCAAACCACTGGCTCTGAGAGGAGCATCCGCGAAACCTTCGGCAACAATCTCGACACAAGCAAGGCTCTCAGAATGCTGGTGAAGCAGCACAGGGTTAAGTGCTTTGGATGTGGAGGGAAAGCCAGTCGTTTTGTGTATATGGCGCTAATTCCCCCAAATATGAGCGAGCTCGAAAGGGCTTTAGCTTTACCCTTGGGCTTCGGCTTGTGGTTGTCAGTAGACTTCTTCGATCCGGAACAACTGCAGCCCTTAACCAGGGTAGCTTCAATAGTGGATGCTGTTTTGATTTCACATTCAGACACAAATCATATTGGTGCTTTGCCGTATGCTGTGATAAGGCTCGGCCTCTCTGCTCCTATGTATTCCACAGAGCCTGTATATAGATTGGGTATCTTAACTATGTATGATCATTATATGCCTTGCAAGAGGAAATCTGGCCGAAATCTTACTCGTAAATGCTGATATAAGGCGCTGAAGGTAGTGGCTTGGCTATTTTCATGCAATTCCCTTCTTCTTGACGGTTTTAGCCGCAGGCCTAACAGTTTTCTTGACAATCTCCTTCTGGGCAGTTTTGACAGCAGGCTTGGAGGTATTCTTGACAATCCCCTTCTTCTTCGCTGGTGGAGCTGAAGCGGCCTTAGTCTTAGACTCTGCAGCAGGAGATTTAGCTGACGACTTCGTAGACTTAGGCTTCTTTGCAACGGCTGGCTTTGACTTTGCCGAAGTAGCGACCTTCTTTGCAGGGGCAGACTTCTTTCCGCCAAGGTTGGTAAGAAACCAATTGCTCTCTCTCTATCGACTCTGCCTTGAGGTTCTCCTCAGTGTCACCCTTGCGCTCCAATTGAACTCAGAGATGGGAGGACCACCAGGATCTCCGCCTATCTCCAGTAAATCGGCCACAGCTGAAATTCTCCAATGACACAAAGAGGGAGAGTAACGCCTTCTCCACCTTCACGACCAGTGGCCCCTCACCACAAGTCTGCACGCTCTACAACGGCAACGCCGGCTTCACCTCCAGGCTGGGGATCGCTCCATGGGCTCTGATACCATGACAGATTTTATGAAGGGGCAGAGCAAAAACTGAAAAACAGAGTATGGCCAAAAGGCAAACACAAAACAGGGTATGCAATCGACCAAAAACAGAGACAGGGGCAGGCTTTGGAATGGAGCTCTGCGGCTCTCTACCACATTCCAGAACTCTCTGAATGAACACACAAGATACATTGAACATATAATGCCTCTTCACCCGAGGCTCATTTACTTGTCCACCTAAATGTATTAATTCCTTGTACGGCGGTTGGTGGATACATCAAGTTGACGGGAGGAATTATCTCCAACACGAAGCAGCGCGAAAATATCTATATAGGTATTGTGTATGATACTACTTTCCATTTTTTCTGTTTTCTATATATACATTAAATATTACATCTTCATGACACAATTATTGAGAATATAATTCTATTTTTTTATTATGTTTAAAATTTACCGTATGTTTTATTTCCAATTCAGTATTGTACCGTTGTCAGCGCTCCATATAATAAAACAAAAGAGCTATTATAAACACTAAAGAAAACAATTTTCGAGGAGCTGAAGTTAAAATCATCTGTACTTCAGGGAATCGTCGGAGAAGTCGCAGTTAGAATCATCCGAAAAGGCTATGCAAGCGGATAACCCTAAGAAAAAAGCTGAATGGACGACTCCACGGCGAAATTCTTTATATAGGCACAAGGTCTTCCAGTTATTTCCATCATTATATTTTGTATTGAGTGACATACCGCTTGAATCTGCACACCATGTCGGAAGATGGAGATTGCAGAGCAGGCACTGGCCAGACCAAGACCAAGTCATGGCGGAAGAAGAAATCAGCTGCTACTCAGCTATCCTATATTGGCGTACGAAGGCGAAAGTGGGGAAGCTGGGTCTCCGAAATTAGGGAGCCCAGAAAGCAATCAAGGATCTGGCTCGGCTCTTATTCCACCCCAGAAATGGCAGCTTCGGCCCATGATGTCGCAGCTTTCTCTTTGAGAGGCCACTCAGCTATTCTAAACTTCCCCCAATTCCTTCAATACCTGCCTCGCCCTCCGACGTCTTCTCCCAAACACATCAAAGCTGCTGCTGCTGCAGCCGCAAGATTTACTCTGCTGTGCTGTCAATCATTCCAGCAGATCAAACACCCTGGTGATATAATTAACGCAGAATCAGCATCGATGGGTGCAGAATCTAATCCAACCGCAGAATGTGCCGCCAACACTATGTATTCTGAGGAATTAAGGCCGAAGCAATTTGTGACCAGTCCAGTTGTTCGGCCGCTTGATCAATCAGCTGCGCCGCAAATTATGAATGAGACTGAAGATTGGATATTTATGAAATCACTTATGAGTGAGAATGAAGAACGACTTCTTATGAATTCGATTATGAATACAGAATTCGAGCTCCCAACATCCCGACTGCACGCATCGACGAACGGGAGTTAATTTCCGAGGAGGGCCGGATTATATCATATTTTGTGAATACTAGGTCAATCTTATAAACGGTTAGCTGAACTGGCTCAAAATGGTTGGTTATTGGGTTAATTTCTCCTTTAACAAAATGTTATTAGAATCTGTTAGATTAATAGCACTTTGGCTAGTTTACTTTAAACAAAATGTTTGCTTAGAATCAACTGGACCTAGTATCATTAAACCGTCTTTAAATTAAGTTTTTCTGGATAAACGAAAACGAAAAACAAATTCAATACTATAATAAGGGGGTGTCCATAGTGTTGGTTTTGTTGTAATCTCTATTGAGAAATGGAGATGAAGCACCAGAAACGTTTGTTTCGCTAGCAGTGTACAAGAGCTGAACTATCTGTATGGGATCTCTGTTGGAAATAATTCCTCCCGTCACCTGTCCAAATCCACCAACCACCGTACACGAAATTAATACAATTAGATGTAGAAGTTAATGTGCCTCGGGTGAAGAGGTATCAGCATGTTCAATGTATTTTGGGGGTTCATCGAGAGTTCTGGAATGTCCAGAAGAGCCGCAGAGCTCCATAGTGAATACGACTCTGTTTTCTTTTCAGTCCTTTGAATATACTCTGTTTTTCCCCTGCTGTTCTACCTCTGTATATTTGTCATGGTATCAGAGCCCATGGGGCGATACTCAGCCTGGAGGTGAAGCGCAGAAGGTTGTAGAGAATAGGAGGAGGCCGTGTTTGGGGGATTGAATTTGGTCCGAAATTGTGCTTCGACTGGAGATACTTCGGCTGCACTGTCAGCATATTGTGCTGCGGCGGGGATACCTACTATTGTCTTTCTGCCTGCAAATCGCATCTCGCTTGCACAGTTGGTGCAACCGATTGCCAATGGTGCATTGGTGCTCAGTCTTGATATTGATTTCGATGGGTGTATGAGGCTTCCGAGGAGGAGTTGATGGACGCTGCAGCTTTGGCAGATCTGAAAGGTATGTTTATTTGCCCTCATACTGGGGTTGCTCTTGCAGCATTGACGAAGCTTAGAAGTAAGGGGGCGTTATTGACTGGTCTTGCAGCCAGCAAGCGGTTTTATATTTTTTTTTAGGGGGCGATAGGGAAGGAAAAGCAAGTAGGAGACTTGCAAGAAGACGCCAAGTGCCAGCACAGAACACCTGAAACACAGCAGAGCAAAAATGGGCAAAAAGTCCAGGCTTAGACAAGCCAAGAAGAAAGAAAATCAGTGGAGCAGAGTGGATCTGCCATCACCTCCACAGTTTAATGGCACGAATTTTGCCATGTGGACAAGTAGAATGTGGGTATATCTACGGTATGTAGATGCACATGTTGAATTAAATGATGAAGCCAAAGATGCTTTGGCATTGCATCTCATCCAACTAGCTGTGGATGACAGATTGATGCAAATGATTGCAGTAGCAGAGAATTCCAAGGAAGCATGGAGAATCTTGGAAGAAGAGTTCAGCGAAAGGGGGAGTAACATGTGCAAGCAGTCAACAGTGTCACATCCTGTTGAAGAAGTAGCAGTTGAGAATCCTCAGTTGAAGCAGAAGACAGCCAAGCTGTTAGTGAATCCCACGGTGTAGAGGCACTTGTGGATGAATATGAAGATGGAACTGCCATTGCAGCAGTAGAAACTCCAGCCATAGAAGCTATTGAGAAGTTCGGTGAACCACACACAGTTGTGGATAATGAAGTTGAAGAACCTGCTATACCAGCAGAAGCACTTTCCCTAAACACAGATGAAGTAGAAGTTGAATGTTTGCATGAAATGGTTGAGGACTCTGTCAGCCAAGCAGAGCCTGCTGAGTTTGAGAACAGTGAAGCCCACTGTGCAGAGCCACAAGTGGATGAAGATGATGTTGAAGAGGAAGCTGCCATAGCAGCAATAGAAAATGGTGAATTAGCAACTCAAGCAGTTGCAGGACAGCCAGTAGAGGCTGAATGTGAGGAAGAAAATGAGCTCATGAAGAGCATGCCCATGAGGGCAGAAGTTTTTCTTAACAGTTTAGATGTTTGTGCATGTGCAGGTGCATGTAGAAATCAGCCTGCAATTGAGCAAAATGAAAATGCAAATGATGATGAAATCATTCAAGAATTTTTAAAGAATGTGGACAATGTGATGTCCTTGTTTGAAGCAGAAAATGGAAAAGAGGGCAGCATTGGAGCTGATAAGCATAATGAAGACCATGAAGATTGTAATTTTATTGAAGAGTTTGACAAAATTATTGAAAGCTGCATAGAATGTGAAGCATTTGAATTCAATGATGATGGGCATTGTGACATGCCAAGAGTGCTTAGCAGCACCATCCTTGAAGAAATCTGCATTGAAGATGCAGAGGAAGAAGATAAACCAGCTGAAAACATTTTTATGAAATGGAGTCTTGAAGAAATCAGACACTATTATCAGCTGATGTCATGGCAGCATGCCAACGAAGAGGATGACAATAAAATGAAGGATGTGAACAGCATGTGGGATCTTGAAATTTCCACAACATATGAGCTAACCATGCTGAAATCAGGATTTGTGGATGAATATACATGGCAGCAGTTCATTGAAGAACTTGCAGACAGTGATGGAAGATTCAAGCCCAAGGAGCTTAAAGAAAACATGAAGAAGAAGGTGAAGAAGAACGCTGAGTTCAAAGTCTGGAGCAAACGAAAGAAAAAGAAGCCACTGGATCAGCATGCAGCAGACAAGAATGGTAAGATAATTTTGAGTTTTGACATGAATTAATGTAAGCCTAGTTGAGACTTAGACCAACAGGCATTAATGTTTCAACGTTTTTTCTGTTGAAAGCCCATGAAGGCATTGTATGTATGTGTTAGATGTTAGTAGTTTGTTTATGGTCGGAATTAAGGGGGAGTGTTGGAAATAATTCCTCCCGTCACCTGTCCAAATCCACCAACCACCGTACACGAAATTAATACAATTAGATGTAGAAGTTAATGTGCCTCAGGTGAAGAGGTATCAGCATGTTCAATGTATTTTGGGGGTTCATCGAGAGTTCTGGAATGTCCAGAAGAGCCGCAGAGCTCCATAGTGAATACGACTCTGTTTTCTTTTCAGTCCTTTGAATATACTCTGTTTTTCCCCTGCTGTTCTACCTCTGTATATTTGTCAATCTCTACGTATAATATAATGCACTGTAAATGTACGATTTGTGAACATTCTCTTATTATGTAATAAAGCCGAGTTTACTTTGGAATGTGCACACTTTCTTTTTCTTTGAAACGCAAGTAGAAAGGATTAGAAAAAACCAGAGAGTTGAAGCTTCAAAACGCTACTTAATGGTTTTAATGGTTTTCACTACTGTGCAACTGTATCGCAGCCATGAAATTTAATTGTATTTAGAGTGGATAGGTGAGTTACAGTTTAATATGGAGCGATACTGGGAGATGTTGTTAGTATAATTTGCTAAAATTTAAATTCTAAGATCATTAAACAAGAAATCAATACATAATATAGAATTAGAATTCTTTTACATTTGGAAAGATTTTGATGTCTCTGAATGATAAATTCTGGTTTAAGTATACACTACATATGTGGATGTGTTGGGATTGATGCTGAAGGAAGTTACTTTTTCTGTTCAAGTTTAGTTTATATTTAACACACTTTGATAACTAGCATAGCCATTTAACTTGTGGTGGCTGAACATTTATAGGTCACAAGTTTAGTGTATGAATGGGTTGTCTGTTACTACCTGATATCCATGCATGAACTACTAGTTATCCATGCATTGGCTACCAGTTATAAAATCAATCTGGACAATACACTTGTACCATCCTCCTTCAATCTATGAAAAGCATAAATGATATTTCACCACAAATTTTAAGATATAAACACTTATTTGTGTAATGAAATCAAAGCTAGATTTTAACTGTAAAAATAAATGTGATCTGCTAGATTTTCACTGTAAAAATAAACGTGATCTGCTAGATTTTCACTGTAAAAATAAATGTGATCTTGTGCTTAACCCACACTGGTGTTAATTTTGCAAAAAAAAACATATAGGGATTGCCTAGTGGCTGAACATTTATAGGTCACAAGTTAAGTGTATGAATGGGTTGTCTTTCACTACCTGATATCCATGCATTGGCTAGCCGTTATAAAATCAATCTGGACAGTACACTTGTACCATCCTCCTTCAATCTATGAAAAACATAAATGATATTTCACCCCAAATTTTAAGATATAAACACTTATTTGTGTAATGAAATCAAAGCTAGATTTTCACTGTAAAAATAAAAGTGCTCTTGTGCTTAACCCACGCTAGTGTTAATTTTGAAAAAAAAAACATACAGGGTGTCAGAACCCGTTAATTCTGAAAAATTTAAAAAAATTTATTCGTAACAATAAATGTTAATTAGGTAGTATTTCTGATATTGTTTTAATTTAAACAACTAACATAAACTATTTAAAGACTCTGTTTTATTAAAACTTTGATTTCGGTGATTGTAATTAATGATTGTTTTGTTTTGAACCGCAAGGGGAGAGCTAGTCGTAGTTGACTGGCTTACTTAGCTTACGAGCTAATGCATACGTCGTCTTTTGTTTCTCAGGTGCGTCAGTGAAGTAAGGATCACTGTATGTTAAACTTGGTGAGCATCAATACTCCCTATACTTCAAAACTTAATGATCGTCATGATATTTCTTATTCAGCTAGTATCGTCAAGTGTTACGAAGATTTACATTGTCTCAGTTATAATTATGTTTTTATGATTATTATGCTATGTTACTGTTGTAACTAAAATGAAACATTTGTGATATCAGAATTTTTGGCTGTAACAGTGTCTTTGCATCATGTGACCTGTTGTCAACTTAATACCGGTGACTACTGTTTTGTTCATGCATTGATAATGCGAGTTGAGAAGGTGACGCCTCTAGCGTTGTTTCAATATGATCCTATGCGTTGAAGTCCAATGTCCACTTAGAGTTTAACTTATGTTACTTGACGGTGCCTTGATTTTAACTATCTTTACGATGTACACCTGTAGATGAAGCTCTATTTCAACATCTTAATAATAGAGGTTTATTTTTCATATTGTTACTGTTAACAATAGTATTGATAGCAATTCTGATGCTAGTATATAATGGCAATATATTTATTGTCTTAAAGACTTGGTAACATTCAAGTATTAAATAACGAGGCATTTTAATTTGAAGGTTGACTACCTTGGTACTTATATGAACATAGAAATGTAATATGCACCTGGCATTAATCTATGACTTGGTATTAATTTATATATATAATGATTGTACAATAATCATAATATTCCATACATTGGCAAACTTTATATTCTATATAGTGTTATGGTTGTATTTATCATACTAGGCCATAGAGAAAACTCTAGGGTTGAAGTTGACCAACATCTTGTGTAAAGTGATATGCGAAAGACATTAACCTATGCCCTGGTTTCATTGTAAATGTGCATTAACTTGATTTTGTCATAGTCCTAATGTTCTTCCCTTACCATGGATAAGATTTATAACTAAGTTATGTTAAAGTATTATCCACCCTATTAAGTTATGGAATAATCCATATATGATGTTGACTAACTCTTATTTCTATCATTGTAGTGATTATACATTCCCATTGCTTGGGATTCTCGACGATTCAATTGCAAGGCTATATGCCAAATGATTATATATCATTTGTTATCTCATACGTTTGACTTATATATGACATGATTTGGAAAAGAATCGGTGTATAATTATTTGGTTGGCAATGAAACTATAGGTTCTCGACCCATGCTACGTTGATTTATTTGAGTGCTACGTGGTTGCATCTCCTCCATGCGATGGGCGATATATAAGCTGCTATTGAAACCCTACAGGTTATTGTAGTTGCCTTCGGGCTCGGGTCCTAAGGATGAAACCCTCCCTGTCTGAGTTTTGTAATGAAGGCACTGTAACAATGTGCAGAGTGTGGTGGTTATGGCCTTGAGGTTCCATTCGGCAATAGGGTATGTCCTCGGCTCTGGGGATAGCGTCTGCTATAGTTTTATTGCTTCGTGGTCTCGTTGTTCTTTATAAGTTTAAGTCCCAGCTATTTACAGTTCGTCACTGTGCTGGTGTGGGTAAGAGATAGGGTTCTCGGTAATGTCTTTAGGTTATGAGAGAGTTGATGCCATTGGGCTTTGGGTTTGCTTCTCGACTGATTCAGTTCCAGTTTGAGGTCTCCGTCTGCAAGGTTTGTCTGTCGTGGCCGTCATTGGAAGAGTTTGAGGGTGTTCCTTGCTCTTTCAACCGACGAGGGTGATGGGGGTTTCAGTGTCTGCTCCCACCGGTGGCTTCCAGAATATCCACGGCTACATTGCTCAGGTAATAAATAACCTTATTTTCGCAATTTCTGTTTTGCAAGCAGTGTAGATATACAATTATTTAAAACTCTCGGCATAAACAGTGTATTAACATCTTTCAGCATTGAATGTGCAGGTCACGCGGCTCTGAAGGTGTACAGGGTTCTTTCTCCAACGCTGGCTCAACCGGGTAAGCCTGGTTATCCACGGCTGTCTCTTCCTTTGCTGGTTTTGTGGTTAGGGTTGTGTCATGGAGGAAAACTCCTGTGTAGTGAGGTCGTTTGACGACTTGATGTTCATGGTTGCAATCATCTGTATAAGTTATTTTGTTTGAATGAAAGGGTTGAAACCTTGTTATGTTTATTGGAGAGCCCTTCACGGCTCAGACTGTATGAGGCCAGGGTTTCTGTTATTGTACTTTGTAATTGCTAAGCGTAGGGTTCCATCCTCGCTGCATAAAATTTATACTTAATATATTACTGGGCCTATCATGGCCGTGTTCATTTTTGGGTTTCGTTAAATTATTCAAAAGTATTTGAACTGTAAGGATAGATGAATTCTTCGGTACCTGCAATGGATGTTAACTCTGTTATAAATGAAACCCTATGATTGTCTCTCTGCGTTTTTCTTCGTTTTGGAGTATTAAATAAAAGATTGTGGAAGTTTATCCACTATGTCTGTAATAGTTAATAGCATAGGGTTATTCTGGCGAATTGGGGGTTTTGTTTTGTGTTCAATGCATAAGTATGATATTGTTAACTCGGTGGTGACTGGGTACGAGTTGTAACAATTTATTTTGAATCTATATAATTATTAAATAAAACTATGAATAGAATAATATATACATAGAACTATGTGTTAAGATGCTGTAGGTTCTGTCTGTCATAAAAAAGCATTCTTTTCAATTGTTTTCAGTCTGTCGAAGGAATAATATAAGGCTACGGCCGTGTAGGGTTTGTGGACTACCTAAGGAAGAACATTTGTACAGAATAAATATGATTACTGTGTAAACTTAAGATGGTTTGTAACAGCCAAAGATGGTTGCGTTCATCGACAGTTTCTCTGTTGTGTAATATGTTTGTTTTTGTTTAAAACAACTTTGTTAATTCTATTATAATAAGCATGGCTAATGTATTATAATTACTAGGTTGAAGGAGAATAATACTATACAGTTGCTAAGTGTTTGTGTTTGACTACTGTGTAGATGATTAAGATTATGTGGAAGCTTGTAACAATGAAATATTGTTACAGTCACCTCTTTAGATAATCGATAGCTGTCAAACATGTTCTGAGTATAAACAATATATTTAAAATGAGTTTTGTTTATCTGTTAACTCAATATAAGAATGACCTAAAACTAAAGTTGACTGAAATATGCTATACATATATATATGCAGGTATATTACTGGAATATCTATTATTTAATATTTCTGTCTATTATTGAACCATTAACAGGAATTCTAGAATATGCCTAAACATGGTAATTGTTAACTATAACAGTAACAATTAGGTTCTGTATAAGATAAATACTCTATTTAAATAAAATAGGAAATCTCTATAACATCTGCGTTTCTGAAATTTATAACAAAAGGGAGTACAGAGACTGATTTACTGAAGTTGAATACAGTCAAAAACATAGTTGTACTAGTCTATCTCATATGAAAATAAATTAAATCAACAACAGGAAGAGTGGCAGAACCTGTAGCTATGGTAGACAATAACAGCAATGGGAGGCTGTTCCTCCCTACCAATTCCTGGAGAGTGCCCAGACAGCACTTCTCAGGACCCCCGAGCTTGCTCTGGTCTAACTGGCTGGAATCTAGGTACGGCCAATAATTCCCTCAGCCCAAATTAGCTATACTGGAACCAAGTTACTGCAACTTCCTGCTTCAAAAACACTTCCTTACTGTTTTCCCACTTCCTCAATGGGACTCCTGAATAGCATTCACCTGAATGTATTCTCCCTCTAGAACAATTGCTGAACCCCCAGCTCAGTTCATTGAGTAGTATTTAAAAGATTGCCTAGGTCTTAGTTGGGCTAACTGTCATTAATGAGCCACCTGCTCAGATTCCACTTTCTTGGGGAATCATGACCCCAAAATATAGGGAAGTTGCCACCTGCAACTCAGGAAGTGTTTGAGGATGCTGCCACTTGTCTTTTGTCCTTCCACCTAATTCCATCCACCAGTTAGACCAGTAACCTCTTTTAACAGCTCTCCCATGCTGTTGTCTCCATAATTTATTTATTAATAATAATTATTCAGATTTTACATTCCATTTCTGGAGACTCTGCTGAGTCATCCCTTCCTACTTAGCATTTAATTTAACATAATGTTCTCAGGAATATTAAAAATAATTACATTATTTTAATAAAATTGGGGTATGTGACATACACACCCCCTTAAAATGTAACATCGTCCTCGATGTTACTTATTCTTCTTCTTCAGCTACCTGCTGGAATAGATGGGGATATGCTTCCCGCATCTTACTTTCCAGCTCCCAGGTAGATTCTTCAGGACTAAGGTGCTTCCATTGCACCTTCACTTGTCCAATTATCCGGTTCCGTAGAGTAATTTCCCTCCTCCCGAGGATACAATCCGGTTCTACCAGAACTTCCCCTTCTGGTTCTACCTGTACAATGTTCCAATCAATAACATGAGTAGCATCATGAATATACTTTTTCAAAACAGAGATATGAAAAACATTGTGTACTTTTAAATTTGGCGGTAATGCTAACGGATAAGCAACTTGACCAATTCTGGCTAAAATTTCAAATGGACCACAGTAACGTGGTGCTAATTTTGCACAACTTCCTAATCTTAGGGAGCTTTTCTTTGGTCTTACCTTGATGAACACATGTTCACCTACCTGGAACTCTTTAGGAGTTCTTTTCAAATCTGCTTGACTCTTTTGCCGATCCTGGGCAATCTTCAAGTTTTCCTGCACTTGTTTCACAATCTGTTCCATTTCTTTCAATAAATCAGGTCCTAACACTAATCTATCTACTGGATTACTCCAAGAGATAGGAGTGTTGCATTTTCGTCCATACAAAACCTCAAAAGGACTAAACTTAGCTGATGATTGATAGCTGTTATTGTATGCAAATTCAGCTAAGTGTAAATAATCCTCCCACTTACCTGGTTGATCTTTAACATACATCCTTAACAGATCTTCTAATATTTGATTAACTCTTTCCGTTTGTCCGTCAGTCTGAGGATGGAAAGAGGTGCTGAAATTTAAAGTGGTGTTTAATCCTTTGAACAAGGATCTCCAAAAATTTCCTGTAAATTTAGGATCCCTGTCTGATATAATAACCTTTGGAATACCGTGTAACCGAAAAATCTGTTTTAGAAAGATATCTGCTATGTTTGCAGCCTTGTATGTGGTTTTAACAGGAATAAAATGTGCTGATTTACTTAATTTGTCTACCACTACCATAATTGAATCATTCTGATGTTGGTTTTTGGGTAAACCCGTAATGAAATCCAGGCTAATTATTTCCCATTTCCAGCTAGGAATAGGTAAAGGTTGCAGCAATCCAGCTGGATGTTGATGTTCTGTTTTTACTTGTTGGCAGTCCAAACACTTCGCTAAATATTCAGCAGTTTCAGATTTCATGTTAGGCCAAAAATATTCTTTTCTCAACATAGTGATAGTCTTTTGATAGCCAGGGTGCCCGGAGTAAGGGGTTTTATGTATTTCGTCTAAAATTAACAGCTTAACTGTAGGTGCATTAGGGATATACAGCCTGTCTTTAAACAGCAAAAATCCGTTTTCATTTAAACTATACCCTTTTAGCAAACTTTCTGTGGGCTGTTCTTGGGCTGTAATTTGTAAATGTTGATCATTTTCGTCTAAATTTATCCCTTCAGCCAGCTGTTCATTTAAATCAGAGGTGTAAGTGCTGCTAGCTGATATAAAATTCAGTTTTGCATTCCTACTCAAGGCATCAGCCACCTTATTCTCCTTCCCTTTTATGTGTTGGATTTCAAAATCGTATTCACTTAGGAATGCCAGCCACCTGGCTTGTCTTGCATTTAGATTTGGCTGGTCTAAAAGGTATTTCAGACCTTTATTATCTGTTAGTAAGGTAAATTTTCTTCCTATTAGGTGGTGTCGCCACATCTTTAAAGCATGAATTACAGCAGCTAATTCTAGGTCATAAGTGGCATAATTCTTTTCATGGATTTTCAGCTTCCTAGATTCGTAAGCAATGACATGTCCTTCTTGAGTCAGCACTCCGCCTAAGCCATTATTACAAGCGTCGGTACAAACTATGAAATCTTTATTTGGGTCCGCTATTCTAAGAATAGGTGCAGTTGTCAATAAAGTCTTAAGTTTCTTGAAACTTTCTTCACATTTCGCATTCCAATCAAACTTCTTGCCTTTCTTCTGCAAAGAAGTGATTGGGTTGGCTATTTTTGAAAAGCCTTCAATAAACCTCCGGTAGTAACCGGTAATTCCCATGAAAGATCTAACGTCCGTCACATCTTTAGGTACTGGCCATTCTTCAATCGCCCGAATCTTTTCGGGATCCACTGAAATCCCTTCCTTAGTAACTACATGTCCTAAGTACTGGATTTCATCTTTGAAGAAGTCACATTTGCTAAATTTCGCAAAAAGTTGTTGTTCTCTTAGTTCTTGTAAAACGATACGTAAGTGTTCCTTGTGCTCCTCCTCGCTCTTAGAATAGACTAAAATGTCGTCGATAAATACAACCACAAATTTATCTAAGTACTTGTGCATTATGTTGTTCATTAAGCACATGAAAACCGCTGGGGCATTAGTAAGTCCAAATGGCATTACGACAAATTCGTAATGTCCATACCTGGTTCTAAAGGCTGTTTTGAAAATGTCTTCTTCTTTAATTCTTACCTGATGATAACCCGATCTTAGATCGATCTTAGAGAATACCGTAGCGCCACGTAGTTGATCAAACAGATCATCAATACGAGGTAACGGATACCTGTTTTTGATCGTCATCTTGTTTAGTTGACGATAATCTATGCAAAGTCGCATAGTTCCGTCCTTCTTTTTAACGAAAATCACTGGTGCTCCCCAAGGGGATACACTGGGTCGGATATAGTTCTTATCTATTAACTCCTTCAACTGAGTTTTCAACTCGTTAAGCTCCAAGATATTCATACGATACGGGGCTTTTGAACTGGGAACAGCACCTGGTACTAGCTCAATGGTAAAGTCAAGCTCTCTCTTGGGAGGCAATTCTGGAATTTCCTCAGGAAAAACGTCAATAAATTCATTGACGACAGGAATGTTCTCTACTGTTTTCTGGTTGTTTTCAAATTTATCTGTCTCGTTTGTAATAGTTACAGCATAGGTCTTGCATCCTTTCCTGACTGCTCTTTTAAGTTGTAATGCAGAAATTTGCCTCACTACTGTTTTCCTAGGAATACCCCTAACAGTTACAGGCTGTCCACTACTGTTTATACACCTAAAAGTTTTGTCAAAACAGTTTAAAACGACCCTATGTTGTTCCAACCAGTCCATTCCGATAAGTATGTCATATGAGCCAAGTGGTAAAACGTTCAGTTTAACTGTAGTTCTAAAATCAGTCATGTTTAAGATGCATTCTTTTACATAGCAGTTTACTTTCTTCTTAGCCCCAGTAGCTAATTGTACAGACCAAGAATTATCAAACCTTTCAACAGTCAAATTACATTTTTCTACCAGCTGAGGTGAAATATAACTAAGACTAGCACCGGGATCTATTAATATAGTAACTGGGGTTTTGTTAATCATACCTCCTACTTCCTCAATGGAAGTTTGGTAGTCAGCCTGGCGGTTTTCCAACGCTGCATTGATTCGGGGCATAGTTCCTGCAAAATCTCCAACTGTCATTTCGTCTTGAACAGTATGAATATTGCTGACTTGTTTCTTTCTGTTTGGGCAGACTGAAGCATAATGTGGCCCATTACATTCCCAGCACTTGACAGGTTCTTTTCGCTCAAAATTTTTGATGTAGTTTCCATGGTTATTAGGAGTCTCTTTGCTGTTTTTGTAATTGTTTGAATGGCTGACAGCTCCATTTTTGTTTCCTTGGAAACTTTTACTATTAAAGTGGTTCCCGTTTTTGCCATTCTTGAAATTTTTATGGGGAACAAATTCCTTTTTCTTGTACTCGATCAGATTGCTGTTCTTTTTGGCTTTCCAACTGGCTATCCCTTCTTTCTTTTTATTCTGTTCGTAACAGAAGTTTGCCTTGCGCATAGCTTCTTCCAGTGTTTTGGGGTTGTCATATTCAATTCTGTCCTTGATATGATAAGGAAGGCAACTAAGAAACCGCTGTATTTTTGGTTTCTCTTCGACAAAATATGGTACATAACGCAACAGACTTAAAAATTTACTGTTTAAGTCCTTCATCGTCATAGATCCGAGTTTTAGTTCATAAAATTCTTTAGCCCTTTCTTCATAATACTGCTCGGACAGGAATTTCTTCTTGAAATACCTTTTAAAGGTACTCCAATTAACTTCTCTTTCTTTGATCCCTTTGACCCTTTTTAGGTCTTGCCACCATATGTCCGCCTTTCCCGAGAGGTTGTAGATGGCCATTCTTGCCTTTAGCTGATTTGAGTAGTTATAGATCTGAAAATATTTTCTCATCCCGGATAACCAAGATTCTGCCTCTTCTCCAGTTTCAGTTTCTCCATTGAAAGTTGGGGGCTTTATCTTCTTAAACTCCCCGGAAATCTCTTCATAAGGCCTGTACTTTTTCCTTCGGTTGTGCATCTCAGCTTCACTGCTGTCACTGCTAGTGTGATAACTGGGTTGTCCCTTTCTTTCTTCAGATGAGGAACTGCTGTCAGATTTAGTTGGTTTTGTCCTTTTTGACCCTCTTGGATGATTAACTTCTTCTGAGTCAGTTGGTTTGCTCCTTCCGTCAGTTTGAAATTTTTCTATCAATAGCTGATTTAGCTGTTCCTGAGTCTTTAGAATTCTTTCATTATCCTTCTTAACCGTTTCCATTTCTGTCTTTAATCCTCTTATAGTCTGCATCAGCTCAGTGGTGTGAGCAATTTCTTCTTCTGCCTCTAGTTCTTTTGACATCCGTCTTGTCCCAGCATTGGGAGATTCCTCCTCAGCGTATTCTCCCAGTTTTTCCATATCTGTCTAAAAAATTCAGAAAAGAGAATTTTTCTGTACTGTACATTAAACCGAAATATATGTTAGTATTTTATAAATAAAACAAAATCTTCTTTTATGATCGCTGTTTACGGAAGTTTAGTGGAGTCACATCCAGGCCTAGTGTCTGAACCTGGCTCTGATACCACATGTCAGAACCCGTTAATTCTGAAAAATTTAAAAATTTTTATTCGTAACAATAAATGTTAATTAGGTAGTATTTCTGATATTGTTTTAATTTAAACAACTAACATAAACTGTTTAAAGACTCTGTTTTATTAAAACTTTGATTTCGGTGATTGTAATTAATGATTGTTTTGTTTTGAACCGCAAGGGGAGAGCTAGTCGTAGTTGACTGGCTTACTTAGCTTACGAGCTAATGCATACGTCGTCTTTTGTTTCTCAGGTGCGTCAGTGAAGTAAGGATCACTGTATGTTAAACTTGGTGAGCATCAATACTCCCTATACTTCAAAACTTAATGATCGTCATGATATTTCTTATTCAGCTAGTATCGTCAAGTGTTACGAAGATTTACATTGTCTCAGTTATAATTATGTTTTTATGATTATTATGCTATGTTACTGTTGTAACTAAAATGAAACATTTGTGATATCAGAATTTTTGGCTGTAACAGTGTCTTTGCATCATGTGACCTGTTGTCAACTTAATACCGGTGACTACTGTTTTGTTCATGCATTGATAATGCGAGTTGAGAAGGTGACGCCTCTAGCGTTGTTTCAATATGATCCTATGCGTTGAAGTCCAATGTCCACTTAGAGTTTAACTTATGTTACTTGACGGTGCCTTGATTTTAACTATCTTTACGATGTACACCTGTAGATGAAGCTCTATTTCAACATCTTAATAATAGAGGTTTATTTTTCATATTGTTACTGTTAACAATAGTATTGATAGCAATTCTGATGCTAGTATATAATGGCAATATATTTATTGTCTTAAAGACTTGGTAACATTCAAGTATTAAATAACGAGGCATTTTAATTTGAAGGTTGACTACCTTGGTACTTATATGAACATAGAAATGTAATATGCACCTGGCATTAATCTATGACTTGGTATTAATTTATATATATAATGATTGTACAATAATCATAATATTCCATACATTGGCAAACTTTATATTCTATATAGTGTTATGGTTGTATTTATCATACTAGGCCATAGAGAAAACTCTAGGGTTGAAGTTGACCAACATCTTGTGTAAAGTGATATGCGAAAGACATTAACCTATGCCCTGGTTTCATTGTAAATGTGCATTAACTTGATTTTGTCATAGTCCTAATGTTCTTCCCTTACCATGGATAAGATTTATAACTAAGTTATGTTAAAGTATTATCCACCCTATTAAGTTATGGAATAATCCATATATGATGTTGACTAACTCTTATTTCTATCATTGTAGTGATTATACATTCCCATTGCTTGGGATTCTCGACGATTCAATTGCAAGGCTATATGCCAAATGATTATATATCATTTGTTATCTCATACGTTTGACTTATATATGACATGATTTGGAAAAGAATCGGTGTATAATTATTTGGTTGGCAATGAAACTATAGGTTCTCGACCCATGCTACGTTGATTTATTTGAGTGCTACGTGGTTGCATCTCCTCCATGCGATGGGCGATATATAAGCTGCTATTGAAACCCTACAGGTTATTGTAGTTGCCTTCGGGCTCGGGTCCTAAGGATGAAACCCTCCCTGTCTGAGTTTTGTAATGAAGGCACTGTAACAATGTGCAGAGTGTGGTGGTTATGGCCTTGAGGTTCCATTCGGCAATAGGGTATGTCCTCGGCTCTGGGGATAGCGTCTGCTATAGTTTTATTGCTTCGTGGTCTCGTTGTTCTTTATAAGTTTAAGTCCCAGCTATTTACAGTTCGTCACTGTGCTGGTGTGGGTAAGAGATAGGGTTCTCGGTAATGTCTTTAGGTTATGAGAGAGTTGATGCCATTGGGCTTTGGGTTTGCTTCTCGACTGATTCAGTTCCAGTTTGAGGTCTCCGTCTGCAAGGTTTGTCTGTCGTGGCCGTCATTGGAAGAGTTTGAGGGTGTTCCTTGCTCTTTCAACCGACGAGGGTGATGGGGGTTTCAGTGTCTGCTCCCACCGGTGGCTTCCAGAATATCCACGGCTACATTGCTCAGGTAATAAATAACCTTATTTTCGCAATTTCTGTTTTGCAAGCAGTGTAGATATACAATTATTTAAAACTCTCGGCATAAACAGTGTATTAACATCTTTCAGCATTGAATGTGCAGGTCACGCGGCTCTGAAGGTGTACAGGGTTCTTTCTCCAACGCTGGCTCAACCGGGTAAGCCTGGTTATCCACGGCTGTCTCTTCCTTTGCTGGTTTTGTGGTTAGGGTTGTGTCATGGAGGAAAACTCCTGTGTAGTGAGGTCGTTTGACGACTTGATGTTCATGGTTGCAATCATCTGTATAAGTTATTTTGTTTGAATGAAAGGGTTGAAACCTTGTTATGTTTATTGGAGAGCCCTTCACGGCTCAGACTGTATGAGGCCAGGGTTTCTGTTATTGTACTTTGTAATTGCTAAGCGTAGGGTTCCATCCTCGCTGCATAAAATTTATACTTAATATATTACTGGGCCTATCATGGCCGTGTTCATTTTTGGGTTTCGTTAAATTATTCAAAAGTATTTGAACTGTAAGGATAGATGAATTCTTCGGTACCTGCAATGGATGTTAACTCTGTTATAAATGAAACCCTATGATTGTCTCTCTGCGTTTTTCTTCGTTTTGGAGTATTAAATAAAAGATTGTGGAAGTTTATCCACTATGTCTGTAATAGTTAATAGCATAGGGTTATTCTGGCGAATTGGGGGTTTTGTTTTGTGTTCAATGCATAAGTATGATATTGTTAACTCGGTGGTGACTGGGTACGAGTTGTAACAATTTATTTTGAATCTATATAATTATTAAATAAAACTATGAATAGAATAATATATACATAGAACTATGTGTTAAGATGCTGTAGGTTCTGTCTGTCATAAAAAAGCATTCTTTTCAATTGTTTTCAGTCTGTCGAAGGAATAATATAAGGCTACGGCCGTGTAGGGTTTGTGGACTACCTAAGGAAGAACATTTGTACAGAATAAATATGATTACTGTGTAAACTTAAGATGGTTTGTAACAGCCAAAGATGGTTGCGTTCATCGACAGTTTCTCTGTTGTGTAATATGTTTGTTTTTGTTTAAAACAACTTTGTTAATTCTATTATAATAAGCATGGCTAATGTATTATAATTACTAGGTTGAAGGAGAATAATACTATACAGTTGCTAAGTGTTTGTGTTTGACTACTGTGTAGATGATTAAGATTATGTGGAAGCTTGTAACAATGAAATATTGTTACAGTCACCTCTTTAGATAATCGATAGCTGTCAAACATGTTCTGAGTATAAACAATATATTTAAAATGAGTTTTGTTTATCTGTTAACTCAATATAAGAATGACCTAAAACTAAAGTTGACTGAAATATGCTATACATATATATATGCAGGTATATTACTGGAATATCTATTATTTAATATTTCTGTCTATTATTGAACCATTAACAGGAATTCTAGAATATGCCTAAACATGGTAATTGTTAACTATAACAGTAACAATTAGGTTCTGTATAAGATAAATACTCTATTTAAATAAAATAGGAAATCTCTATAACATCTGCGTTTCTGAAATTTATAACAAAAGGGAGTACAGAGACTGATTTACTGAAGTTGAATACAGTCAAAAACATAGTTGTACTAGTCTATCTCATATGAAAATAAATTAAATCAACAACAGGAAGAGTGGCAGAACCTGTAGCTATGGTAGACAATAACAGCAATGGGAGGCTGTTCCTCCCTACCAATTCCTGGAGAGTGCCCAGACAGCACTTCTCAGGACCCCCGAGCTTGCTCTGGTCTAACTGGCTGGAATCTAGGTACGGCCAATAATTCCCTCAGCCCAAATTAGCTATACTGGAACCAAGTTACTGCAACTTCCTGCTTCAAAAACACTTCCTTACTGTTTTCCCACTTCCTCAATGGGACTCCTGAATAGCATTCACCTGAATGTATTCTCCCTCTAGAACAATTGCTGAACCCCCAGCTCAGTTCATTGAGTAGTATTTAAAAGATTGCCTAGGTCTTAGTTGGGCTAACTGTCATTAATGAGCCACCTGCTCAGATTCCACTTTCTTGGGGAATCATGACCCCAAAATATAGGGAAGTTGCCACCTGCAACTCAGGAAGTGTTTGAGGATGCTGCCACTTGTCTTTTGTCCTTCCACCTAATTCCATCCACCAGTTAGACCAGTAACCTCTTTTAACAGCTCTCCCATGCTGTTGTCTCCATAATTTATTTATTAATAATAATTATTCAGATTTTACATTCCATTTCTGGAGACTCTGCTGAGTCATCCCTTCCTACTTAGCATTTAATTTAACATAATGTTCTCAGGAATATTAAAAATAATTACATTATTTTAATAAAATTGGGGTATGTGACACAGGGATTGCGAGTAATAAGTGCAATCAGTCAGCCTTTTTTATTTCATGAAGCTTTTCAATAATTTTGCATCAAGGAGAAGGAGAGGAAATCATAGACTTGAATTTGGAGCCATTTCTGTTGGAGATAATTCCTCCCGCCAACTCAATGTATCCACCAACCGCTGTACAAAGATTTAATGCGTTGGGTGTAGAAGTAAATGAGCCTCGGGTGAAGAGGCATCGGATGTTAAATGTATTTTTGGGTGTTCATCGAGAGTTCTAGAATCTGGTAGAAGAGCCGAGAGCTCCTGCCGTTTGCTAAAAGCCTCTCCATACTCTGTTTTCGCTTGCTGCTCTGTTTCTGCAATCTGTCATGGTATCAGAGCCCATGGGGCGATCCCCAGCCTGGAGGTGAAGCGCAGAAGGTTGTAGAGAATAAGAGGAGCCGTGAGAACTGGAGCAGCTGCCGAGTCCGTCGAGAATTGAAAGGAACCAGCCCGTTCTCTGTTTCCATTGTGGTGGAGGAGACCGCCTGTCCAAGAGAGAGCTACAGAGGATGGAGCTCATGGAGGAGCCAGTGGAGGCTGTGTGGTGGTGAAGTCACCAGGAGAACATTCAAGCGTAAAGCCCGTGCAGGCTGTGCGTGGAGAAGGTGATTCTGCAGAGGTGCGTGCAGGAGAGCAGCCAGGAAGAGAGTGACCCTCAATACTCGGTGGATGTGTGCAGTGAGCTCGGTGGTGCAGAGAAGGAAAGTTGTAGAGGGTACTGTGGGTCGATGTTCGACTTTATGCACAGAGAAATCTGGTAAGGTCTTCGTTCCTTCCTCGTTTTGATTGGTTAGGGTTGCCGTCGGGCTTCTGTTGTGGGCTCTGGCTGTGAGGCGGTCACGGTGGACTCTGTGTCGGGTTAATTCCAATGTGATTCTCTAACATGGTATAGGCAGGGATAATATTCCAGCGGATGCTTCTGTTGCTTCTGAGGCAACTGTTAAGCTTCCCTGATGGACGGACTGGAGTGGAGGAGGCCGTGTTTGGGGGATTGAATTTGGTCCGAAATTGTGCTTCGACTGGAGATACTTCGGCTGCACTGTCAGCATATTGTGCATATTGAAATGATCATTAAACTAATTAATTGAACAGCTGCATGTATGGATGCATATCGACATTATGGTAATGAATTAATATATAACTAAATTTGTAATATATTATGCATGGCGTTAAAGCCTTAGATCTAGCTATATATGTGCCAGACATTGAAATGAGATGGTTTTATAAAGATTGCTAACCAAAGCCCAGGTTCTTGAAATGGTTTTATAAAATTGCTGACCAAAGCCTGGGTTGTTAGAAATGGTTTTATAAAATTGCTGACCAAAGCCACATTCTTGTTTACACACGTCCTCCCTTAAAACTAAGTTCAGCATGTTCCACAATAACTCAGAAATCATAAATAAATAAATAAATACCGCAGAAATGTAAATACAGGAACAAGCCCTCTTTTACTCATGAGCAGATACCAAATTTATATCTCTGTAAAATTAATAATTACAAGGTGGAATTATATAACTTATGATGTGCAATGGACAAAGCAATGGATTCCCCCTTTTCAACTCAGTGTGAGTAAAAAAATAGGGCTATGCCCTCCTCTACTCTCACAAAGACACTGTAAGGAAATAAAAAAATTGAGTCCAAATTCCTGTGGGCATACTCAGGTTAATATGCACTGCAAAACAAATGTTACACTCAGAATTCATGCCCTCAAACTAAAGCATACTGCAACGTTGAAAGAAGCAAATCTAACAATGAAGCACATTGGAAAGAAGCAAATCACAGAAATAAGCAAATTGGAATGAAGCAAATAAGATCAGAAGCAAAATCGACATACACAGAAATCACTAATCAGTCAAGAAATCTCTAATCGACATACACAGAAGCACCTGTGAGTAGTTGCTTGTCTCCTTCTGTGTCCTGCTGCGTTATGCGGGCTCCCTTGTCTTCTCCCTGCATGCCGGCTGCGTTCTCTTCTCCAAAATCATTTGCAAACAGTCTCGCTCGCTGCCCACTAAATGAAGATATCATGCTCAAAACCATTCAATCCGTTCAGGCCTAGTATTTTCAAGCCGGCCCCATTAACTGTAGAGATCAACAGTCCCCCCGGCTCGATTAATCCATAATATGCCCACTGCGCAGTGCTCAATAACGTACAGATATAACCTCCATCAAGCTAGCTCATACGGGTGTCGATAGAGATCCTTGATGGGCAGGCGTTGTAGACATCTGTCAGGTGGGGGGTGATGGATTGTTAACGTTCAAGATATGGAGCGTTGGTAGAGGAGCGTTGTGGATAGTGGAGCTGACTCAACATTAAATTCAATAAATTATTTTAAATAACCTGTTGTTTGGATTTAAACCTGCACCCAAGTTAACACAGCAAATCTGAACTGTTCATTAATGCACCAGACGAAGCATATTCTCCTTTCATTAAAATCTAACCATTGATTATTAAAAATGCAATAAATCACCCACCTGACCTCCACCCCCAAAAGTTAAAAGAATACGGCTCGACGTAATTATTATTTATTATTATTATTTTAAATAATAACAATTATTTTTATTATTATTTTTAAATATTTTATAATAATAATAAGAAGAAGAAATATTATTATAATTATTTTCTTTTATTTTAAGATATTTTATAATAATAAAAATAATTATAAATATAAAAAATATAATTATAATAATTATGAATGAAAATAAGAAAATAAGAAAATAATAATAATAAATAATAAATATTTATTTATTATTAATAATTAATTAAGATAATTGAAAATGAAAATAAGAAAATGTAATTATAACAATAATAAATGAAAATATATTATAATGAGAATTGACAACTTTAATAATAATAATTTTTTTAAATAATAATAATAATAATAAAATATTATTATTATTATTATAAAAACATATGCCATATTACGATGTATTGTTTACCATAACAGTATATGTGTACACAATTATTATTATTATTATAATATATTTCAATATTTGTTATTTATAATAATAATAATAATAAGAGATGATATTATTATTATAATTAAATAGTTTTTATTATATATTATTATAATAAAACAATTTTAATTAAATAATTATTATTAATATTTTTACAACCATAATATTAATATTAAAAATTACGAAAAATATTCCCGCGGGTCGACCGTCAACTAGCAAGCCATATTAATATTAATAATATGGCTTATATACGCCGATCGGCGTATATCAACCACATTTAAACAATAGATATACGCCGATCGGCGTATATAAGCCATATTATTAATATTAATATGGCTTGCTAGTTATATTACTGCTGTAAATCAGGACAGAATTCTAGATATGTTACTGTTGTTTACGATTTGGAAAGAATATAAATATATGAATAGATTGTGGTTGCATACGTTTGGGAAAAACAGTTAATCTTACTCTATATATATATATGTTAATTTTTTAGCATTAATTCCACATACTCTAGGATCTTGACTGAGAGAATAACATGTACAGCATATCAAGTATAACAATGCATATCAATCACACAAAGCAATCACATGAGACAATAGACACACAGAGTTTCACTGGGGAAAACCATAAAGGTGCAAAACTCCACAACTTCCTCAAACATAGAAATAGGAACGATACAAACCAAGTACACAGAGATAGTCCTCCTAGCAGCTGAACCTCCTCCTCCACTAGTGCGCCACTTTTCGAGTAGAGTAGAAGTGAATAATGAGATGATAAAATAGAGTGCCTCCCGCACTCTATTTATACATGGCCTCACCTGCCTAATAAACTAGTAAGGCCGACTTGTCTAACTCAGTCTAATAACCCATTGTAATACTAATCACGGCCGACCCCACACTTGGTGGTCTAATAACCCATCACATTCAAGTTGTGACACTTGCGACACTTGTCAATACAAATGACGACACTTCCGTATAGAGGAATAATAACATCTCTATAGGAGTACAATATACATAGGTGAAATACATTCCGAAGTTACATATACATCAACACTCCCTGTTAACTAGGAAGGTATTTCTCGACACAGATTTGTTAGCACAAGTATTCTTCTCTAGATCATAATCACTGGATCATCGCCATCGAATCATCGTCATCGTCATCATCATCGTCACTGCTGCTACTATCTCAATCAATCTTTGATCTACTCATCACTGGAAGTTCTACAGAGCCAATCCTTTGTCATATAGCTGAATGTAGGACCACCACTTGCAGGTCTTCATCACTGGCCATACTATGTATTAATGCCCAAATTAACCCACAAGGTTGTGAGAGAAGGCAATTCAGAGTAACCACTAACCAATATTTAGCTTGTGCCACTGACCCAACACAAACAGAGAGGGATCTCTTGTCAACATTCATAGACTACTGGAAATCATCAAGACTATCAATAGTGAAGAAACTCACCAGCATTCATCATTCAAGATAATCATTCAAAACACCTTCAGAAGGGCAGACTTCTGTAGAGAAGATTGCTTAATGTTCTGGTAAGATAATCATAGGGAAAACTATTGGGCAATGGAGTCAAAGTATGAAACATAAAACAAATAAACAATGTTGTTGCATGAGCTTTCTAAACAGAGGCAGGATAGCAACTAGCTAGTAGTCAAAGTGATTTTAGTTGGTCGGTTAGAAGAAGAATGAGCAGTCCATTGATATAAGGCATGTAACATGAATCCTATACCAACTTTAGTAGAAATTGATGATGAAATGCTTGAAATGAGAAGAAAAAAACATATTGTTTATGAATTCTGTCCTATTGCTACATTTATCCAAGCATGAAAGAATATTATAGATTGAAATAACAAAGAAAGAGACACAAATTCACATAGGGAAAAGAAAGACAGATTACCAGACCAATTACAGAAGAAATCTCTGCAAAAATCTAGCTTCAAACATTGCAATTGTATTAGGGAAAATGCTTCCAAAACATAGTTGAGCTCTCCCAGGCCTTAGCCGATTGATTTTCTCACACTTAACTCTTCTATTACAAAGAATATATAGCTATCGTGAGTCACATGCTCGACCTACTTTTATCAGAAAATGATTACAAGTTTTAGTGACACATCATCAATACATATATGAGATGTCTACTTATAAAACATAAATATGAAAGATAGACCTAAGTGCTTTTTACATATGGAAACAATTTTACTAAAATGACAAATTTATTTCAAAAATAAAAGACAAAAGAATTTGGTGAAGCTTGTCCAGGTGGCTGCTCCCACTAGCTTTCGAACCTTTCATTTCTCTTTATCTTTTAGCTGCCAAGTGCTACATCATTTACTCCTTTAAATCATTCCAAGCCTTCGTTGAGTTTCATTTTCAAGAGGTGTAATATCCGCCACAAATGTTGCTCTAAAATCATGGATATTGTGCCACTTGTAGATGCCTTGCTTAGAATCCTGGATTTTCGAGGATACTTCACTTTTCCGCTACAAGTAACTTGACTGGAATTCTGCTATTATCCTACACATACTCCACGTATGATGGCCATCCTCTGGAATATTCATTGTGGCAATCACTGAAAGCTTCTCTGGCAAACAGTCTTGTATCCCTGCAAAGTACTCAATGTGTTTTCGTCTTAATTTCGAAACCTCATCAAACTCAATACATCACACATTGATTTAATGATATTTTGATAGAAATCTATGGTGTTGAAAAGAAGTGCATCCACACCACAGGGCCATAATGAAAGATCCAATTGCATGCTGGGCACTTTGCAGGTTAATAAAGGATGAAGAACAAAGATTCTTTAAGACACAGCCTTTGATATTCAAGTGCTTGTGACGGTTGTTGTAAGTATTAACCCGTGTTGATACCAAACGATTTGTAAATTGATTTGCATAATGGTAACATCACCAATGAATTCACACTTAGACCTCCCTTCCTTTTGTGCATGTGGACGATGTGAAATACATCATTGGCTGTCAATATCTCCTTTTGGATGCACTTGTTATCATCGATACATGAGTTCTAAAAGGTCGAACCACTAAACCCTACACCTACGACCTTTGAGGATTACTGGAGGATTTTCCATGCTTTTCATGAGTTTCATTAAATATCTTTCCATGGAACTTTGGAGAGACATGGTCCAGCTAGCTTCCAGAGGACCCACGGCCTCCATTATGGTTTGAAACCTCTTCTTAAATGCCTGGACAGATCATTGAAGACTTCCCGGCCAAGACAGCAGCAATTTCAACTATGTCAATTTTTCATCTGACTCTGTCGCACTACTTTTTGTGATCAAGACATCTAATGAGGACAAAGAAGGGAAAATCGCCATTTCTTGTATCTTGCAACAGGGATGACACGTCGTGAAGAACAGAAACAGATAACCCATTCTCAGGAGATCAACATCTCCCCATGTCCAAGTACTGAAATAAATGTGTAGTTTGGAACCAAAGTCCGCGCTTGGAATATGTGCAGGCATCAAGATGGGCGTACAGTGAGCCCAACCCTGAAAGGATTTGTTTGGAAGCTCCCACGCTGGAAACCCTACCTCCTCTCCCTTTGGCGAATGGAAGATCGTAGGATTTGGCACCACTGAGCATGGACACGAAAGAAACAAACCACCACCTCGTCCTTCATACGCAGGCCCAACACACAATACGCCGGCATCAATATTCAGACCATGAACCCCAAATGATAAGACCCCAAAACACTTTTATATTTATTTCTTCTACCATCTGCTTCAGGAAAATGGCGGCATCACTAAACCTTGGATGCAAGATGCCAAACCAGGACGAGAGTCTCGAAAACCATATTAGAGAGAATGAGCGATTTCCGTTGCCTATTCAGACTCCCGACGTTGCAGCATACCTCACACATTTGGACGAAGGGTGTTTTTCTGCCTCATCAAATTCGGCATTTAAGGTTTGGGGACTTTTGATGCTCCTGTCCTATGCAAAAACAAACCCCCAAAAATAGAACGACTCTCCTTTTATAATGTTTCGAAAGGGTGGTATCGCATGGGCCTTAGGTTGCTTCTAATACCACTTTCTGCATCTGCGACAAGCCCGGAGGATGACATGTTGGATAGTGGTTTCTTCTATCGTAGCCTATCCTTCTCTTATCCCTTGAGCACTTTGGTCATGCGATGTCAACGTGGACCATTGAATTCTCTTTTAGTGCCGACCTACGATATACATGGAATCACATCACTCGTTTTAAGTGACTCAATCGTGCCACCTTTCCCTTCAATTTTGCTTCTAGCAGACTTATCCCACATGCAAAGAAAAAGGACTTCCTTCATTCTTTATATATCCCATTACCTCTAACATTTATCCCATTCGTCTCTTGATAAGCCCTAAGCGTTGGGGCGCATTACCTTTTGCTCCACCTTTTAAGGCTTTGCCCATATTATGAAAAATCAAAGGCTCCTTCATAAAATCCCAACTTTGGCTTTATAAAAACCTTCATAAAGTTTGGTTTTGGTCAAAAATTATAAAAAGTCAAAGCTTTTATAATAAAAAGAATAAAAAACCCTTAGTGCCCCTTCTTCCAACTTTTGCTTTATTATAAAATTAAGAACCCTTTTCCATGAAATTTTTAACCTTGAAAAGCCTTTAAAAGCTCTAAAAATTAAAAAGCCTTTGCTCTAGTTTTCACAAGGTTAAAAAGAAAAGGATTGTAAGACCAACACTTGCCAATCCTTGAAGATTTATTTCCCCTCTTTTTCTCAAAAATATCCCTTTTGCAACCATGGTGCCTACACCCGAGGATAATTTTTTCTTATCAACCATGTTTGAAAATCCCTACCATGAAATTGCTCTAGTTTTTGCATCTCCAATACTGCCAGAAGACAATTAATGTTGCCGGAATAAAATTAACCATAAAAATTTATGGAGTGCTAACAACTAGCTCCAACCGGGGATGCTATCCTCGCTGCGAGGTAGCAAAGAATCCCGTAGACCAAGTGCCTTATCCCTTGGGTAGCTCCCAACCCTGACAACTGCAACTTGCAACCTGTAACTAGCCTTCTATATGAAAACTGAAACTGAAAACCGCTCACTGTTGAAAACATACATGCTAAAACTGAAAAAAAAATAACATTGTACATACTGAAAAATGCTTGCTCAACAAACTTATTCCTCCTACCTATCTTACTTTACTGAAATGCAACTATTGAATCAAATGACACAAAATTGCCAATGAAGCCAATCTAGTAACTGGCCATTTACTCGAACCTTGCTTACGCTTCCTTTGAGCAAGAAAAGAAAACAGAAGACAAGCCACTCCAAACATCCATCGACAATGAGCTCATGTCCCACAAATGCAAGAAAATTCATCTTCCCCTTAGACTGTAGTAAATTAGTATAAGGATCTTCAACAGCTTGAAATATTGTCATGTCTTGAAATTCAGAAAAAATACAAGTACCTCTTTCAGTTTGACCTACAAGAATACTTGGCTACCGATCCATAAGAATATATAGTGAATTGTGACCTTCTGATGCCTGAGCATTGATTGTACTTTCCTCCAATATGAGCAACTATGGTTCTCTCCTTGGCATGCTCTCTATCTCAGATTCATGCTCATCCACATCATAATCTAAAGCATCCTCAAACAACAAACACCCTGCAAGATCATTAAACATGACAGCTCTATCTTCTTGATGAAAGAACAGGGTGTCAAATAGTTGATTTCCTTGCGAAGGATTGTCATCACAAATGGGTTCCCTCAAAGGAACTTCCTGCATAGCACCATTAATCTCATGACTGACATCATTTAAGCATAGATATTCATTTTCAATATTGGAAGAAATCTCATTCACATATTCAGAACTATGTGAACACTGGAAATCTGTATCAGCAGGGGCTATAACATGACTTTGCAGGAGCTGATCTATTTCTTCTTCAGCTAAAAGAGGAGGTGGTCTGTGCATTTTCCAGACCAAACAACTATTGTTTTCTTTCTCTTCTGCAGATTGATCATGATGTTGGATATATTCCTCATTTGTATACAAAGGAGCAGATGAATCATGATTTCTTTCTAAAGAGAGATCATGGGAATCCACTATCATCTCTTCATTGATCTCATCTATAGTTAGCTTCTCTCGATCATCATGGCCATGGACTTGTGAAGAGAAATGATAGAGTGCTTCAAACAGGTCTTCATCATTCATACTTTCCAGCTCTTCATCAATACTTTCAAGGTACTGTATGAAATCTTCAAACTGATCACAACAATTTTCTACTAAAGACAAAGATGGAAAATCTACTTTATAATGCTCATTAAAAGCTATGTGAAAATCTTTTAAAGAAAACAAGCTACCAGGCTTCAAACCTTCATACCATTCCCTTGCTTTTCCTTCTAAAGAAGCCATGAACATCTTCATAAGGCAATCCTCATGGAACCTAATCTTCAGCTTGTGTAGATCTATGTGAAATCTCATCAAATGAAGTGTAGCATCATCATTTTCCTCATCTCTAAACATAGGCAAGTAAGATTGCCAATCTACTTTAGGAGTTTGATTCGGAAAACCAGGAATATGAGACCTGCTTAAAGGAGCATACCTTCTTGATAATGAAGCCATCTTGAAACACTGGAGCTGCAAATTCTGAGTTGAAGATTGACGAGACCAGCTTGTGAAACAATGCAACACTGGATTTCTTTAATGTGGAGTCGACATGGGACTTTCGACATCTCAATTCTGATATAAGATCACCAGTCTTCCCAATGGAGTCACCTTCACACTGGAAATTTGATGAGTGGAGTCACCAAGTGAATGATACAACCTTCTCATTGTCTGATTGTTGTTCACCATCAACATTCAAATCTGAAACTTGACGTTCTCCTAGGGATAGTAAAACAATCATGTCCCCGACAACGGCGCCAATTTGTTAAAACCCAAATTAACCCCCAAGGTTGTGAGAGAAGGAAATTAAGGTTAACCACTAACCAATCTTTAGCTTGTGCTACTGACCCAATGCAAACAGAGAGGGCTCTCTTGTAAACATTCACAAAATACTGGAAATCATCGAGATTGTCAATAATGAAGAAACACACCAGCATTCATCATTCAAGATAATCATTCAAAACACCTTCAGAAGGTCAGACTTCTATAGAGCAGATTTCTTAAGGTTCTGGTAAGATAATCACAAGGAAAACTATTGGGCAATGGAGTCAAAGTATGAAACATAAAACAAATAAACAATGTTGTTGCATGAGATTTTTAAACAGAGGCAGGGTAGCAACTAGTTAGTAGTCAAAGTGCTTCTAGTTGGTGGGTTAGAAGAAGAATTAACAGTCCATTGATATAAGGCATGTAACATGAATCCTATACCAACTTTGGCAGAAATTGATGATGAGATGCTTGAAATGAGAAGAACAGAGCATATTGTTTATGAATTCTGCCCTACTGCTACATTTATCCAAGCATGAAAGAATATTAAAGGCTGAAATACCAAAGAAAGAGACACAAATTCACATAGGGAAAAGAAAGATAGACTACCAGACCAATTACACAGGAAATCTCTGCAAAAATCCAGCTTCAAACAGTGCAACTGTTTTAAGGAAAATGCTTCCAAAACATAGTTGAGCTCTCCCAGGCCTTAGCCAATTGATTTTCTGACACATAACTCTTCTATTACAAAGAATAAATAGATATCCTGAGCCACATGCTCGACCTACTTTTACCAGAAAATGGTTACAAGTTTTAGTGACACATCATCAATACATATATGCCACCTCTACTTACAAAACAAAAATATGAAAGATAGACCTAACTTCTTTTTACATCTTGCAGCAATTTTACTAAATGACAAATTTATTTCAAAAATAAAACACAAAAGAATTTGGTGACGCTTGTCCAGGTCGCTGCTCCCACTAGCTTTCCAACCTTTCATTTCTCTTTATCTTTTAGCTGCCAAGTGCTACATCATTTACTGCTTTAAATCATTCGAAGACTTCTTTGAGTTTCATTTTCAAGAGGTGTAATATCAGCCGCAAATGATGCTCTAAAATCATGGATATTGCGCCACTTGTAGATGCCTTGCTTAGAATCCTGGGATTTTCGAGGATACTTCACTTTTCCGCTACAAGTAACTTGACTGGAATTCTGCTATTATCCTACACATACTCCACGTATGATGGCCATCCTCTGGAATATTCATTGTGGCAATCACTGAAAGCTTCTCTGGCAAACAGTCTCGTATCCCTGCAAAGTACTCAATGTGTTTTCGTCTTAATTTCGAAACCTCATCAAACTCAATACATCACACATTGATTTAATGATATTTTGATAGAACTCTATGGTGTTGAAAAGAAGTGCATCCACACCACAGGGCCATAATGAAAGATCCAATTGCATGCTGGGCACTTTGCAGGTTAATAAAGGATGAAGAACAAAGATTCTTTAAGACACAACCTTTGATATTCAAGTGCTTGTGACGGTTGTTGTAAGTATTAACCCGTGTTGATACCAAACGATTTGTAAATTGATTTGCATAATGGTAACATCACCAATGAATTCACACTTAGACCTCCCTTCCTTTTGTGCATGTGGACGATGTGAAATACATCATTGGCTGTCAATATCTCCTTTTGGATGCACTTGTTATCATCAATACATGAGTTCTAAAAGGTTGAACCACTAAACCCTACACCTACGACCTTTGAGGATTACTGGAGGATTTTCCATGCTTTTCATGAGTTTCATTAAATATCTTTCGATGGAACTTTGGAGAGACATGGTACAGCTAGCTTCCAGAGGACCCACGACCTCCATTATGGTTTGAAAACTCTTCTTAAATGCCTGGACAGATCATTGAAGACTTCCCGGACAAGACAACAGCAATTTCAACTATGTCAATTTTTCATCTGACTCTGTCGCATTACTTTTTGTGATCAAGACATCTAATGAGGACAAAGAAGGGAAAATCACCATTTCTTGTATCTTGCAACAGGGATGACACGTCGTGAAGAACAGAAACAGCTAACCCATTCTCAGGAGATCAACATCTCCCCATGTCCAAGTACTGAAATAAATGTGTAGTTTGGAACCAAAGTCCACGCTTGGAATATGTGCAGGCATCAAGATGGGCGTACAGTGAGCCCAACCCTGAAAGGATTTGTTTGGAATCTCCCACGCTGGAAACCCTACCTCCTCTCCCTTTGGCGAATGGAAGATCGTAGGATTTGGCACCACTGAGCATGGACATGAAAGAAACAAACCACCACCTCGACCTGCATACACAGTCCCAAAACACAATACGCCGTCATCAATATTCAGACCATGAGCCCCCCAAAACACTTTTATATTTATTTCTTCTACCATCTTCTTCAGCAAAATGGTGGCATCACTAAACCTTGGATGCAAGATGCCAAACCAGGACGAGAGTCTCAAAAACCATATTTGAGAGAATGAGAAATTTCCCTTGCCTATTCAGACTCCCAACGTCGCAGCATACCTCACACATTTGGATGAAGGGCATTTTCTGCCTCATCAAATTTGGCATTTAGGGTTTGGGGACTTTTGACCGCTTCGGTCCTATGCAAAAACAAACCACCAGAAATAGAACGACTCTCCTGTTATAATGTTTCCAAAGGGTGGTATCGCATGGGCCTTAGGCTGCTTCTAATACCACTTTCTGCATCTGCGACAAGCCCGGAGGATGACACGTTGGATAGTGGTTTCTTCTATGGAATCCTATCCCTCTCTTATCCCTCGAGCACTTTGGTCATGCGATGACGACATGGACCATTGACTTCTCTTTTAGTTCCACCCTATGATATGCATGGAATCACATCACTCGTTTTAAGTGACTCAATCGTGCCACCTTTCCCTTTAATTTTTTTTCTAGTAGACTTATCCCACATGCAAAGCAAGAGGACTCCCTTCATTCTTTATATATCCCATCAAGAGGCTCCTGGTCTTGGGCGATGGAGGATATGTGGGGCCCCTTTAGCTTTGCCCTTTGTCCCTTGATAAGCCCTCGGCACTGGGGTGCATTACCTTTTGCTCCACTTTTTAAGGCTCATGCCATATTATGAAAAATCAAAGGCTCCTTCATAAAATCCAAACTTTGGCTTTATAAAAACCTTCATAAAGTTTGGTTTTGGTCAAAAATTATAAAAAGTCAAAGCTTTTATAATAAAAAGAATAAAAAAGCCTTAGTGCCCCTTCTTCCAACTTTGGCTTTATTATAAAAATAAAAACCCTTCTCCATGAAAGTTTTGACCTTTAAAAGCCTTTAAAAGCTCTAAAAATTAAAAAGCCTTTGCTCTAGTTTTCATAAGGTTAAAAAGAAAAGGGTTGTAATACCAACACTTACCAATCCTTGAAGATTTCTTTCCCCTCTTTTTCTCAAAAATATCCCTTTTGCAACCATGGTGCCTACACCCGAGGATAATTGTTTCTTCTCGGCCAAGTTTGAAAACCCCTACCATGAAATTGCTCTAGTTTTTGCATCGCCAATACTGCCAGAAGACAATTAATGCTTCCGGAATACAATTAACCATAAAACTTTATGGAGTGCTAACACTATGGAATCTTCAGGACTTATTACGAGTGTCACAATGCCTCGAAAGAGTATCCCAAGACCATTTATGTGCCGAAGCACGACCGACAAGATCTCCCAGGTCCACTTACATGTGACTGTCACAAAACCTTAAAAGAGTGTCTAGCATAGCAATAACTCTAAAGAGTATCTGAGGCCTTTTACATGACTAGCACAACCTGTCTAGATCTCCAGGACGTATTACATGTGACCCCCACCACAAAACCTTAAAATAGTGTCAATCAAGAACTCTAAAGAGCATCTGAGGCCTTTTACATGACTAGCACAACCTGTCCATATCTCCAGGACTTATTACATGTGGTCACGGCAATGCCTTGAAAGAGAATCCCAGGACTTATTATGGGCACACAGCCCAACCTATCGGATATCCAAGGTCTACTTATATGCCTTAGGACAATGCCTCGAAAGAGCATCCCAAGACTTATTATGGGCACATAGCCCAATGTATCGGATCTCCCAGGTCTACTTATATGTCCTCCCAGAGAAATGCCTCAAAAGAGAATCCCAGGACTGATTACGGGCAGACAGGCCAACCTATCGGATCTCCCAGGTCTACTTATATGATCATCTGCACAACCTGTCCACGGCCACAGAGTATCAACTTGATACTCACCATACATCATCCTGATGTACATCATCACATGATCATCCTAATCATCATAGCATCATCTGGATACATATCATCTGGAGCAACATCCTGAAGCTCATCATCCATGATCATCCTAATCATACAGTGCCTCCACCTGATGCATACCAAGTATCTACCTGATGCATATAATGTATCTACCTGATACATATCATCACACATGATGTACCTAATCATACAATGTATCTACCTGATACATATACAAATACATGATCCAACTGATCATATCAAGCATCCAACATGATGCATATACATATACATGATCCAACTGATCATATCCATCATCCAACATGATGCATATACATATACATGATCCAACTAATCATAACAAGCATCCAACCTGATGCTTATACATATATATGATCCAACTGATCATATCAAGCATCCAACATTATGCATATACATATACATGATCCGACTGATCATATCCAGCATCCAACATATGCATATATAGAGCAGTAACTGGAGCATCATCCTGATGCTCATCATCCAGTGCTTACATCCACAACCATTGGACGGATCCTCCTCTCACCATGCTTGGAATGGCTCCAGTAAATGTGTCCATCACTTCTTCCTCGAAGTGTCATCAATCTGAAGAATACCAAGCCTCTCTCTAAAGTACTCAAACTTCACTTTGGCTAGTGGTTTCATCAACACATCTGCAACTTGCTCATCTGTCGCAATATATAGAAGCTTCACTGCTCCTCTCTGCACCATATCCCTGATATAGTGATATTTGATCTCAATGTGCTTCGACCTATCGTGGAACACCGGGTTCTCAGAAAACTCCACACAACTCTAGTTGTCACAAAAGATACCAATAGCATCCAATGGGAGATCAAATAACTCAGACAACAGCATCCTCAGCCATACTACCTCACAACTAGCCGAACAAGCTGTAACATACTCTGCTTCGGCTGTACTCAGTGCTATGCAGGACTGTTTCCTACTAAACCAAGAGATCACACATGATCCCATACTGAAGCAACACCCAGAAGTACTCTTCCTATCTGCAACATTTCCTTCCCAATCTGAATCAACATAACCTTGCAGGTTAAACTTTTGATTCGCATCATAGTTGAGCCCATAATCAATTGTACCCTTCAGGTTCCTTAGAAAATGATTTATAGCAACTAGGTGAACACCTATGGGATCCGTCAAGAACTGGTTCAATGTGTTCACCGCAAAGAAAATATCTGGTCTCGTGTTCGTCAGGTACATCAAGGACCCAATCATCTCATGATACACAGTGACATCAACCGGATCATATTAAGCATCACACAAAAGCTTCAAGTTCGATGCCATAGGTGTGGCCATGGCCTTGCAGTCCATCATCCCGAACCTCTTCAGGATCTCTACTACATACTGCCCTTGTCCAAGGAAGATCCCTTCTGCACTCTGCCACACCTATGCCTAGAAAATAGTGCATCATCCCCAAGTCCTTCATCTTGAACTCGGTAGCAAGCTTCCTCTTGGTATTTTTTTAAGCACTCTATATGCAGATAAATTGTTACCAATACACACAGAGCATATGAAATTTATTGTCAACCCAAGAAAGTCTTTTTAATTCAAAGGATAAGTGCACAATCTATGCTTAAACACCAAACCATTAGAAGTAAATACTTTTATCTCCTATCATCCATGTTCATCCCAAAAATCTATGCAATCCCAATTGCCTTCTAACTGCTACACTTCAATTCCTCTCTATCATGCATCAATAAGAAATGGTATCAAATCTAATTAACAATTGCAAGAAAGAAATCTCATTCGTATTCTAGAACAATCTCTTGTCTAATCTAATCACTCTGGAAATCATAAAGCATAAACTGAACATTGATCTAGAAATCCAATTGCAAAAGATTGAGTCAACTGTTCTAAGAAATTGAATTGCAGAATGGAGATAAACAACACACAACAGGAAAGGTAAATTGTAAGGGCTCATGGGATCACAACTTAGCTGTAAGATAAACACGGCTGTGTATAACTGCAACTGAAATGCATAAAGCAAACCTTACTCAGTTAACTGTTATTCTACACTATTCACCAATCTCACAGAAATATAATCTTTTATTGAAAATCCACACAATAGCTACTACTGCTGCGTACAGAAAGAATATCTTGAACAAAGCATCACACAACAATAAATCAAAGAGTCCTAAATTAACTCAGCAATCTCTGTGGAAGAACGGTCCAGCCTTCACACAGAGACGCTAGATGAACAACACAAACTCCTTTAGCTCAGAAGTAACCCCTTATATTAACAGAAGAATGATTACACAGTTTGCTCGGCTGCTAATACAATGAATTAATTGTCTGCTGTTCAACCCCTCGGTCGAGGCAACTCCCCATATTTATACATACAAATCATAATGTCAATCCTAAAATTGGGCAGCCATGAAGATCTCTGATCTTCAGGCACCCTAAATGAATAGCTGTTACAATACGTGGTAGAACAGAAACATCAAAATATGAGAAAGTTATCAAATTGACCCAAGAGTGGCGGTCCTTCCAGCTCACAGCTAGATTCGAGCAGCAACATACTCAAGATAGTGCCTTCTGTTACAGCTGCCCTGTCATAGCTATGCCTTAATTGATGACTCGAGCCCCAAGGATCCCTTTACAAGCAAAGAACATCCCTTCTGACTTGTTCAACCCCGATCTTACTGCAGTCCATTTACCTCAACTACCTTCATAAATCGTAACAAGTTAGCACAATTGAGAGATGCACAGCTTTTAATTATCACAATCATAAGCATTAATAAAATAAAACAATGATCAGCCATACCTTGGTAATTTGGGGAATAAGGTAAGGACAATAGGTCTGATTGCCATGATAAGTAGTGTAGGATAGGGGCAGGAAAGATGATTAATGATGATTAAAAAGGGCCAATTCTGGGCTCAACATCTCCCCCCAACTACCTTGTTGCATGTCCTCATGCAACAACTTGCATATGAATCCTGTACTGAGCTTTATCCTAGGAGAAAGAGGAAGAATTGTAGGAAACTCAGGCGCCTTATCTATCTTTTGAAAGGTCTTTGTGAGTAACCCAATATCATTCAACCTTACTGTTCCCCTTCCACTGCTACTTGCTGGTATCTGGGAATGCAGTTGGTGTAGTGGAAATCTTCCTGCAGTATCATTATGCTGTGCCTAGGGAAGTTGACAGGAAATCCTTAATCTGAATCCAACTCAATGACATCTATAGGGGGTGGAAGCACTGGTTCTTGTGGGACAGTGTCTTCCAGCACATCTAGGTTTAACAAGAGAGTTGCTGGTTCTTGTGTAACAGCAACATCCTTTAAACCTTCTTCAGCAGCTACATTTATTGATTTTGGAGACACTAGTTCTTGTGTAATAGTGTCTTCTTTGTCCTTCTGCTGCTGAGATTGGATATCCTTCTCATCGTGCAACCCCTCCTCCAAGATTTCGGTGTCACCTGAGCATGGTTTCTGTACCTGTTCATCTTCACTCCACTGTGTATCGGGAATGATATCCACTCCAGGGTTGTCTTCTGAATGAAATACAGGAATTCCTGCTGCAGCTTCCAAGGGTGTTGGTTCTTGTGTAGCAACATCCTGGCTTGCCTCTTCATCCTTCTGTTGTTGCAACTCTTCTTCTATGAGCTCTGTGTCATGGGAGTCCTCTGGGGTTACAACCCAGAGTTCATCATTAAACTCCAAAGTCTCCTCTATTCCAGGTTCTTCTCCCATCTATTTGGCCGATTGGACAAGTATATTCAGGTTTGCTGGTTCTTGTGTTGCAGCATCTTGTTCCAATTTATCACTGTCCTGCCTTTGTATCTCTTCTTCTAAAATTTCTGTGTCCTGGGAGCATTCTGGGGTTATAGCATAAAATTCTTCATTGGCCTCCAAAGTATCCTTCATTCCAAGTTCTTCTCCCATCTAATCTATGATTTCTGTATCGTGGGAACACTCCAGGGTTTCACTATATTCCTTTATAAGCTCCAGAGCATCCCCCATCCCATGTTATTCTCCTACCTGTTCCACAATTTCGGCATCGTGGGAAGTGGCAGCTTCAGCAAGGATGTTTAAAAGTGCTGGTTCTTGTGTGGCAGCACCTTCTTTTTCCACTGCTTCCCCCACTGTGGCCACAGGCTGTTGTGCTGAATAAGTGTTAAGTAAAATTTTATGGCCTGCTTCCTTAAAAATTTCTCCACGGGTGGGGCAGAGTATTCGTTCATCCTCCTCCCTAGCTCCAGCAGAATCTGATTCCTCCACTTGGTCTGCAGCCTCTATCAACGTATACATTTTTCTTTCACCCTGTTTTCTGCAGGTTTCCTTCCAGGTTTTCAATTCCCTCCTAAGCACTTGGAGGTCCTCTTTTAACATTGCATTCTCAGCCAGAAGTCCTTCAATTCCAGGTTCTTCCTCGACTGGCCTTTGTGGAGAATCCCTCGGTCTTGGTACAAGGATTGGGGGCTCAACCTGTGCCTCTAGGGTTTCCCATATTTTCCTGGCTGCCTCTGCTGTTGTGGCTGATCGAGTTCTTTTCTTTTTGATTGGTGATATTAGATTAAATTCATTGGTGGCTCTCTTTCTCTTCTTTTGTTGTGTTTTCTTTTGTGGTGTTTCCTTCTTTTGTGTTTCCTTCTGTGGAGCTGGTACATAAGGGATCAAAGCTGAGATCGAGGGAATGTGTTCTTGCCTCTGATGCTGTTCTTCTTCAATTACAGATCCTCCTCCTTCCCACTCTGGTGAAGACTCAATTGTTACCAGCTCAATGTCTTCTCCCATTGCCCTGGCTCTGTCATCTTCAGGTTCCATTGTCGCAGCATTTGATGTTGCTCCAATTTCACCTTCTGCTGTCGGAGCTGCCCTGTTATCTAGGTTTTCCACAAGGGTTTCATCTACACCATTGCCTAATGGCTCTGTTTGTGCCTCCCCTTGCTCTCCTTCAAATGCAGTTTCATCCCCCAATGGTTCTGCTTGTGCCGGAGATTCATTTCCCCTGAATGGC
Source organism: Larix kaempferi (assembly GCA_027924585.1). Classification (NCBI taxonomy): domain Eukaryota; kingdom Viridiplantae; phylum Streptophyta; class Pinopsida; order Pinales; family Pinaceae; genus Larix; species Larix kaempferi. Next base: position 8,606,312 of record BSBM01000138.1, on the reverse strand, counting down.
TCTGATTGTGCCCCTGGTTGTTCTTCCTCTAATATAGTTCCCCCCCAGATGGCCCAGCTTGTGCCCCCGGTTGCTGTTCTTATACTGTGGTTTCATCCACGCCGGATTGTCCTGCCTGTGCCCCCAATTGCTATTCTTCTCCCATTTCATCCCTCCCCCCAACTTCAATTGAGGAACTTCGGTCCTCCTGTTGTGGTGGAACCGGTATTTGCTGTAATGGGATGACCCGCAAGGGAACGGGTTGCTGAGGTCGATTTATGAACTGTTCCCAGGTTATATGGTGTTGGGCAAGGGTCCTTATAATAATTAATTTGATAAGGCCATGGTGGGTGAGAGAGGAAAGTGGATGTTTAGCAGACTGAACAAATGTGGCCATATGACGCAAGTCGTTCAATAAATAGTATGGAATGTTCAATAAAATGCCATGGCGGAGATGAGAAAGAAAAGGAAGTTCAGAGTTATACACAGTTTGATATCTACCTTTACAAGTAATGTACTTCTTGAGGAAGATAGCAACCTGGTCCCATGGCCATGGCAGTGAGTTCAGTGCAATCCCTCTTCTGGATGCTTCAACTTGCTCCCCTACGAGTAAAAATTCTTCGCGTGCAACAGTTGCAGGGACTCATCGGTTAAACCATGGTTTTCCCACCATCGGGATGGCTGTAACCTTGGATATAATGATCTCAGAGACTTCTATGCATAGCCCCCACACCATCGAGTGAGTTTTGGTAAGATTCAAAGCAAATTGCAAGGCTGCATCCCGATCGAATCCGTCCAACCGTTCAAAGAATTCGAGCCAGCCAGCAGCTTGAAAAATGGCAAGAACTTGAAGATTTCACCTGAGTTCTCATGTATTGAAAGGTTCATGGCGAACTGGAATCCCCATGGTCCTGGCTGCAAGCTGAAGTTGCTATTCCACTGATTACAGGATCCCAGAATGGAAGTTGCAGCATAGAGGATGCACGAATCGCTGAGCGGAGACGTTGAGAGAATGGGAAAATTTGGAAAGTTGAGCACAGAACAGTGTTTGAAATTTCCATGCCGAATTGGGGAAGGTGGCAATTATTAGCGTTTACGTCGTACGAGGGAAAGGTTTAATCAGGTATAATGGTGGTACGAGTGAAGGTACGACCAATATCATTTAAATGATATCAATGCTTAATCACGTGATAAATGAAAGCCATACCTCATAAAACTGTGCGTCGGAATGCTGCGGAAAATGGTGGAGCATGCAGTTGGTGACGTCACGGAGCCGAACTCGTGCACAGTCAGACATGTGATCATGATGACTCAGATAAGGCAATAAGTTCTTCCGCCGGTGAAACACAAACCATCGCATCCTCGAGGTCGGAATGATGAGTTCGCCGGCACGACTGAGGTGAATCATCACCATGATTAGCAGGTTTGAAACAATTCTTCTGTTAACACGGGAGTTACCATTGCAAGTTGTCAAAAAAATGATAGCACGACCGACGAAAAAGATGTTGCAGTCGCCAAAAAAAAAATATGTTGCAGCCGCCGGGAAAGAAGTTGCAGCCACCGGAAAAGAATACACGGCAGTCGGAAAAAGAATTTACGGTATCGGGGAAAATTATGGCTGTCACGAAAAAGTTTTACGGTGGCGGGAAAAAGATTACAGCTGGTGGGAAAAGTTTGATGACTGTGGGAAATATGTTGCAGCCTGTCGAGAAAGTTGTTGCAGCTACGGGAGAATGGTTGCGGCTGCCGGAAAATAGTTCACGTCCATCGGAAAAAGTTCACAGCTGCCGAAAAAAGATTTTACCGGGAGACGGAAAATGATAACGCAGCCGCTGGGAAATTATGTTGCAGCCGCTGTGACATGATGTTGCAGCCACGGGAGAATGGTTGCGGTTGCTGGAAAATAGTTCACGTCCATCGGAAAAAGTTCATAGCTGCCGGAAAAAGATTTTACCGGGAGATGGAAAATGATAATGCAGCCGCTGGGAAATTATGTTGTAGCCGCTGTGACATGATGTTGTAGCCACGGGAAAATGGTTGCGGCTGCTGGGAAATGATGTGGCAGTGGCTGGTAAATGAGGTGGCAGCCGCTGGGAAATGAGGCGGCAGCTACGGAAAAAGATGTTGCAGCTGTCGATGTTACAGCCACCAATGTTGCAGCTGCCGGAAAAGAATGTCGGTAGGCGGGAAAAAGAATAGTACGGCTGCTGGGAGATGAGGTGGTAGCCATGAGGAAATGAGGTGGCAGCTGTGGAAAAAGATGTTGCAGCTGCCGATGTTGCAGCCGTCGATGTTGCAGCTGCCGGAAAAGATTGTCGGCAGGCGGGAAAAAGGATATTACGGCTACTGGGAGATGAGGTGGCAGCCACGAGGAAATGAGGTGGAAGCTGCGGAAAAAGATGTTGCAGCTGCCGATGTTGCAGCCGCCGATGTTGCAGCTGCCGGAAAAGATTGACGGCAGGCGGGAAAAAGAATATTACGGCTACTGGGAGATGAGGTGGCAGCCACGAGGAAATGAGGTGGCAGCTACAGAAAAAGATGTTGCAGCTGCTTATGTTGCAGCCGCCGATGTTTGCAGCTGCTGGAAAAGATTGTCGGCAGGCGGGAAAAAGTATATTACGGCTGCTGGGAGATGAGGTGGCAGCCACAAGGAAATGAGGTGGCAGCTGCGGAAAAAGATGTTGCAGCTGCCGGAAAAGTAGTTGAAGCTGACAGGAAAAAAGGATTTGTGGCCGCGGGAAAAAATATTTTTACGGTTGATGGGAAATGATAACGTGGTTGCCGGAAAAGATATACAGCTGCCGGAAAAGATGTTGCAGCTGTCGGAAAATATGTCGCAGCTACTGTATTTTTTTTTTTTTTTTTTTAAAGGGCGGCACAGGGAGATTTTCGCTTGACGGGACCAAAACTGATCGTTCTCCTGGCGTTTCCCTGAAAATTTTTGAAAAATGACAGAAAACGAAAAGATTAAATGCAAAAAGAAAAAAAACAACAATTATACGCTACAACAGGAAATTATTTATGTACACCAAATACGATTTTCTGTTTAAGGATTGGAAAAGGCAGAGAAAAATTCCTGCTCTGGTGCCAACTGATAATCTGGATCGGCAACAATTTGTGAAATGAATGCATCTTTCGAGATGGGCTTATGATACAGTCGCAGTCTGTGGCCATTAGCAAGTAATGGTATACGGTTTTCATCAATGGTCACCAGGCGAACAGTGCCGTTGTCAAATACCCTGTCGACCAAATATGGACCCAGCCATCTTGTACGTAATTTTCCTTTAAAATCCTTCCTGAATCTGGAGTCGTATAATAGTGCCCAGTCTCCTTCACGGAAGATTTTCTTTTTGATGAATCGGTCATGCTAGTTGGATCTCTGTTGCTGAAGCAGCACAGTCTGGTCTACTGCAGCTAACCGTTTCTCATCCAGTTCATTTAATTGATTCAATCTTCTCTTCTGGGATTATGTTACTTCTAGATTCATTTCGGTGGCTGTTTTCAGGGTCTTGATCTCAAATTCAATTGGAAAGATGGCACTCTTTCCATACACCAGATCATAAGGAGAAAACCCTGTGGTGTTGCGCCAAGTTGTGCGATATTCCCACAGTGCTTCTGGAAGCCTGTCAGCCCAATCCTTTCGATTTCTTTTAACTGTTTTAGTAAGGATTGCTTCAATAACTTTATTAGTACTTTCCACCTGACCATTGGCCTGGGGGTGGTAAGGTGAAGCTATCCTATGCCGCACATGATACTTTCGGAGCAAGGATTCAAATTGGTGTGAGATGAATTGCGGTCCCCCATCGGTAACTACTTCCTTTGGTACCCCAAAGCGGGTAAAGATTTCACTGTACAGAAAATCAATCACCGCCTGGTCATTAGCCTTAGCCAAAGCTACAGCTTCTACCCACTTGGTCATGTAATTTGTACACACCAGAATGTAAACCTTCTGTCTGGAAGGAGGGCTGATAGGGCCAACAAAATCCAATGCCCATCTATCAGACGGTTCTAGTACCACTTGGGGCTGTAAAGGCATTTGATCTATCTTATTAGGTTGGCCCATCCTTTGGCAGCTGTCACAGGACTGAACATATCTTTTAGCGTCCCTGAACAGTGTCGGCCGGTAGTAGCCCATCCGCAACGCCTTATGCCCTGTTCTTTTGTCTGCAAAGTGTCCTCCACAAGGTTCATCATGACAGGCCCTCAGTATATGAAAGATCTCATCTTCCCTTACACATCTCCTAATCTCAAGATCGGGTCCTGTGTAAAAGAGATGACCATTGAGCCAACAATACCTGGCACTTTGCTTGATGATTTTTCTCTTCTCTCATTTAGACATATGTGGCGGGAGCTTTCCTGCAACCAAATAATTAGAAACGTCTGCATACCAGGGGGAATGAGCTGAGAGTGTGAATAGATGCTTATCTAGAAAAGAATCCTCAACAGGCGAACTGTCATCACTGTTAGTAAAACGTGATAAAACATCAACAACAACATTTTCTTTTCCAGGTTTATCTATGATGGTAATATCAAATTCCTACAATAATAAAAGCCACCTGGTTACTCTAGCATTGGTGACAGGTTTGTTCATCAAATACTTAATGGCAGAGTGGTCAGTGTGCACAAATGTAGGATACCCAGTAATGTAATGCCGAAATTTATTAATAGAATAAACAATAGCAAGGAATTCTTTTTTAGTAACAGTATAATTAAGTTCAGCAGGGGCTAAGTTTTTACTAATATAATAGATAGCATAAGGCACTTGACGATCCTGCTGTCCTAGTACTGCTCCAATGGCGGTATCAGAAGCATCTGAAGAAATTTGGAAAGGTATGGTCCAGTTAGGTCCCCTTAGAATAGGGGCTGTGGACAGCTTCTCTTTAAGCTTATCAAATGATGTCTGGCATGCCTCACTCCACACAAACTGTGCGTCCTTCATTAACAATGAAAACAAAGGGGAAGCAAGTTTGGAGAAGTTTTCTATAAACCTCCTGTAATATCCAGCATGTCCCAGAAAACTTCGCACTTCTTTCTGAGTTGAAGGGATTGGTATATTTTTTATCACCTTAATTTTTGAATGATCCACTTGAATGCCATCGGTAGAGATGAAATGTCTTAGTGCATAGGTCCCAAACGGTTTTGGCATAAATAGGCACGTCTTGAAGGGCTTGCAGAAGGGGGATCTTAACATAAAGATTCTTCAACTCTCCTAGGAGGTTGAACTGAGGTTGCCCCCCTATTTTTGGTAGCATTAGTCTCTCAGGGTATGGTGGTTGCCTTACCAGCTGGGTAGGCTGTGTATTATCTGATTTCTCATTTAATGTTTTAGCTGTCCCATCTAAGGGATGCTCAGCACCTTCAGTGATAGGAACCGGATCGGATGGATGTTATGAACTCTCTCCTTTTTCATGCATAGAAGGTGGAATATCTTCAGTAATTACAGGTTCTATTATCTTCCCAGATCGTAAACGAATATCATTACATGGTACAGGGGAGAGAGAGTAGGCCGGCATATTGACAGTCTCCAATTGATGGACTATTTTTTTATTCGGGTTAGGATTAGGTTGGGCAGGCAGCTGAGGCCGTAATGGTATATTAGGAACAGGATTATTCTGCAGCTGCAGTTGCGACTGCTGAGGTGGGTATTGAGGATATTGAGGAAATTGAGAAAATTGAGGGTATGGAGGAGAATATGGTGACTGTTGAGGTGGAGGTGGTTGAGGAAACTGGTTCCCAAGATGGAAGTTCCTCCATCCAGGAGACCATGACATAGGTTGGTGTGGCAGCTGTGTCCAAGGACTCCATGAGTTAAAATTTTGCATTGTAGGTTGAGAAGGATTCCACTGAGCATAATTTGAAGGGAATTGTGTATTCACATTTTGCATATTATTACTCCAATTGTTCATATTATTCAAATATGGAAACGAGTATGAAGGCATACCTTGATTTCGAGGCTGCCAAGGTTTCTTCTACGCAATGAAATAAGTTGATTCTACTTCTGGAGTTGATGCCTGTAGGACAGCCTTCACTTGAGGAAGTGTGGGACATTCCTTCATATCATGGTTCAGCTCACACAGCTGACATACTTGTATTTTATCAAGAGGGAATTCTTTCAGTGGATGATTCTTTCTACATCGGGGACAGAACACACCTAGTGTGAGATCCTCCACTGCATGTTTCTGTTTGGCCTTCAGGACATCAATCTCTGAAGAAATGGAGCTCATCATTTATGTTTTAAAATTTTCAAGGAGATTTCCTATCTCTGCACGTGTAGCTCCTCCATTGGATGACTTCTGAGTTCTGTCGAAGACATCACGTTCCAGCTTATCTCGTTTATCCCGCTTATTATTTCTGGAAGATCCCCTGGAGTATCTCTTACATAATTCCACAATCGTCTCAAAGGGTTCTTTGGAGATATCTCCCTTTCCTAACAGATTTAACATGTCTAAACAATCATCCCTGATCCCTCTAAGCAAATTTATCTTGAGTACGTCCAGCCCCATGTTCGTCTTCCCAGTTCTTTGCACATTGTACAGCAGCCTTTTTACAAAATCCTCCAGACTTTCATCCTCCTTCTGCACCATCTTGAATAATTCCTCTCTCTTGTCCCTAGTGTTGCAATATTCTTGATATTTTTCCAGGAACACTTGCTTCATCTTATTCCAATTAGCAACAGTTCCTCCCCCAAGGCTCATGAACCATCGTAATGCATTGTCCTTCAGGGTGGCCAGAAAAAGTTTCATCTTTTGGGCATCTATGACATAATCATAGCTGCGACAGAGGATATCAAATTCAAAAAGGAATTCGTCCGGATCTTCTACCGCCCTGCCATGGAAGCGAGGCAACACTGATGGTGAGATGTTCTTCATAGGAGATGTCCCTTCTAGCTGCTGTATTGGAAATTGTAATGTAGCCATAATTCCTTCTGGCAGGGAATCATTTTCATGATGGTATTCTACCACTGCTTCTTCCTCTTCGTTCTCATGTATGTTATTCATCTTTTCTTCTGTATCCTCTTCTTCGTTCGTTCCTGCTTTCTTTACCTCAGTTGTAGCAGCTGCGTATTCTTCAGTTGTAACAATTGCGTATTCTTCAGTTGTAACAGCTGCGTATTCTTTAGTTGGAACAGCTGAATCAGTTGTTCCTTCTTTAGCAGGGATATATGCGGGAATCACGGCTGCTCCTGTGTTTTCCACCGTGGATCCTGATGCTGACGCTCCAGGATCAACAGGGATTCTTCTGATAGGAGTCTCCCGTTGACGATTCCTGGTAGTTGAATCAGTTCTGTGAACAAGATCGTCGATGAATGTTCTTCTACCCAACGGTGGCCCTCGACCACGACCCAAACCACCTGCGCTGTTAGTATTTTGTGGGGTTTTGGGGGTTGGGAGGTGATCGCGTTTTACCCTCCTTGTATTCATGCGAAGCAAATCATTTCAGCAAAGAAGAGACTGACTAAAAGCAATTATCAGATGCAGCTAATGACTAGTGTTTAATTTTTATCCTTCCCCGGCAACGGCGCCAAAATGTCAAGCACTCTATATGCAGATAAATTGTTACCAATACACACAGAGCATATGAAATTTATTGTCAACCCGTGAAAGTCTTTTTATTTCAAAGGATAAGTGCACAATCTATTCTTAAACACCAAACCATTAGAAGTAAATACTTTTATCTCCTATCATCCATGTTCATCCCAAAAATCTATGCAATCCCAATTGCCTTCTAACTGCTACACTTCAATTCCTCTCTATCATGCATCAATAAGAAATGGTATCAGATCTAATTAACAATTGCAAGAAAGAAATCTCATTCATATTCTAGAACAATCTCTTGTCTAATCTAATCACTCTGGAAATCATAAAGCATAAACTGAACATAGATCTAGAAATCCAATTGCAAAAGATTGAGTCAACTGTTCTAAGAAATTGAATTGCAGAATGGAGATAAACAACACACAACAGGAAAGGTAAATTGTAAGGGCTCATGGGATTACAACTTAGCTGTAAGATAAACACGGCTGTGTATAACTGCAACTGAAATGCATAAAGCAAACCTTACTCAGTTGACTGTTATTCTACACTATTCACCAATCTCAGAGAAATATAATCTCTTACTAAAAATACACACAATAGCTACTACTGCTGCGTACAGAAAGAATATCTTGAACAAAGCATCACACAACAATAAATCAAAAAGTCCTAAATTAAGTCAGCAATCTCTGTGGAAGACGGGCCCAGCCTTCACACAGAGACGCTGGCTGAACAACACAAACTCCTTTAGCTCAGAAGTAACCCCTTATATTAACAGAAGAATGATTACACAGTTTGCTCGGCTGCAAATACAATGAATTAATTGTCTGCTGTTCAACCCCTCGGTCGAGGCAACTCCCCATATTTATACATACAAATCATAAATTCAATCCTAAAATTGGGTAGCCATGAAGATCTCTGATCTTCAGGCGCCCTAAATGAATAGTTGTTACAATACGTGGTAGAACAGAAACATCAAAATATGAGAAAGTTATCAAATTGACCCAAGAGTGGCGGTCCTTCCAGCTCACAGCTAGATTCGAGCAGCAACATACTCAAGATAGCGCCTTCTGTTACAGCTGCCCTGTCATAGCTGTGCCTTAATTGATGACTCGAGACCCAAGGATCCCTTTACAAGCAACGAACATCCCTTCTGACTTGTTCAGCCCCGATCTTCATGCAGTCCATTTACCTCAACTACCTTCATAAATCGTAACAAGTTAGCACAATTGAGAGATGCACATCTTTTAATTATCAAAATCATAAGCATTAATAAAATAAAACAATGATCAGCCATACCTTCATAATTTGGGGAATAAGGTAAGGACAATAGGTTTGATTGCCATGATAAGTAGTGTAGGACAGGGGCAGGAAAGATGATTAATGATGATTAAAAAGGGCCAATTCTGGGCTCAACAGTATTGGCAATCAATCCATCCTCACCTGTAACAAACAGGTCATCCACATACAAAAGTAGTATCAGAGGATTTCCTTCCTCAACCTTGTAGTAAAGGTTGGAATCTGCTTTACTCTTAGTAAATCCCAAACTAGATAGAAAGCTGTCTATCCTACCATACCAAGTCCTACGAGCTTACTTCAAGCTATACAAGGCTTTCTTCAACCTGAACACATTTGACTCCCTGTCATGTGTCTCAAAACCAAGTGGCTGCTCCACATACACTTCCTCCTAGACTACACCATTCAAGAAAGCTGTCTTGACATCCATTTGGTGTATCTTCCATTTCATCATAGTCAATCCCCTCTTTCTGGGAGAAGCCACGAGCTACAAATCTTGCTTTGTATTTCTATATTTTGCCATATGCAGCATGCTTGATCTTGTAGATCCACTTGGATGTCACAACAACCTTCCCTTTAGGTCTTGGGACTACATCCCAAACATCATTCTTCATGATCGACTGGTATTCCTTGACCATGGCATCCTTCCATTCTTTCTTTTCCGCTGCTTCTTCATAATTGGAAGTTTCTTTGTTCATAATGTCACAAAGTAAGGCAACATAGTTGGTCATAGATCTAGTTCTCTTTCTTGCTTTGTGTTCTTCTTCTGGAATGCCTTACCTTTCTGCATCTTGAATGAGCTCTCTAGCCCATGCAAGTTTCCTCTTGTGAGATTTATTATCACGTGGTGGATCTACAAGTTCTTGTAGATCTTCCATTTCACGATCTGCATCTGGAATTGTTTCAGTCATGGTAGTGTCTTGGAATCTATTTTCCTTTGGTTCTTCATGATCTTCAACAGGTGTTTTCTTTGATTTGATGAAGGCTGAGTTTTCATCAAATGTTACATCCCCGCTGACATCAATCTTCTTGAACCCTGGAAAGTATATTCTGTAATCCTTCGAGCTTTCACTGTACCCCACAAAGATGCCCTTCTTTCCTGAAGGATCTAGCTTTGTCCTCTTTTCCTTTGGCACATGCGTATATACTGGAAAACCAAATATTTTGAGATGGATGAATTCAGGTTTCTTACCAGAGAATATGTCTTTTGGTGTCTTGTTGTCCAATATCTTGTGGGGTGTTCTATTTTGCACATATACAACTGTCCTAGCGGCTTCTGCCCATAGATACATAGGCATATTCTGGTCATGCAGCATTGCCCGTGCATGATAGTTCGATTCTTCCTTTCTGCAACTCCATTTTTTTGTGGATTGTAAGGAGCAGTCAACTCCCTCTTAATACCTGAATCACTACATAGCTTCTTGAAATCACCTGAAGTGAATTCTCCGCCATTGTTGGATTTGAATGTCTTGATATTCTTATCAGTTTGATTTTCCATCAAGGCTTTGAATTCCTTGAACTTTTCAAACACTTCATCTTTGTTCTTCAAGAAGTAAACCCCAAGTCTTCCTAGAGAAATCATCAATGAAAGAGACATAGTAAACATACCCACTCAGATAATTGGATGACATCAAACCGCATACATCGGAGTGGATAATTTCCAAGATTCCTTTCGCGTTGCCTTCACTGCTTGGAAATTCCCTCTTAATGTTCTTTCCTTTTGCACATCCTTTGCAAACCCCTTCATTCTTTGTCTTGATTTCAGGAAGACCCTCTACAGCTTTGCTTGCAATTGGTAGTGCCCTATAGTGCACATGTGCAAGCCTTTTATGCCAAAGTTCACTTGGCTCCATGGATTCATGTACCATGGCATGTTCAAGTTGTCCTTTCAATTTGTACAATCATCCCTCTCGTTCTCCAATCACCACTGCATCATCTATGGTTTTACCCTTTCGCCACATTAGAACTTGCCCATCTACAAATGCAACCCTCATGCCTTTTGCCTCCAATGCAGATATGGAGAGTAAGTTCTTCTTGAGCCCAGGTACATATAAAACATCTTTCATCTTCAACGACTTCCCAAAGTCTAGGTTGTAGGAGGCTTCACCACTTCCTTTGATAGGATATTGATATTCATCCCCAAGTTTCACTTTATGGGGTGACTCATGTTCATATAGATTTGCAAAAGATTCTAAAAACCCAGTCATGTGTTTGGAAGCCCCACTATCAATGAGCCAATCATTACATCCATGAGAGATGGTACCTGTGAGAGAAGAGATTATAACATATTCATCTTCACTTGATGAATCATCACTTTCTGCTCTAGCCTTCTTCTTGGGAGGTTCATCATCCTCAGCAACATGAGCATGATACCTCTTCTTGTTGACTTTCTTCTTCTTGCTAGAGTTGTTGTTGTTATTCTTTTTGTTTTTAGGACAATCTGCAGCAAAGTGTCCCTTCTCATTGCATGTAAAGCATCTGAGATCTTTCTTATCTTTATGGTGATGGTGGTATGAAGGTCTTCTGTTATGAGATGACTCCTTCTTTAACTTACCTTTCCTGGCATGTGCTGTGAGTGCTTGATCTTCATTCCCCATATTTTATTCATGGGCCAGAATCCTAGCTTCTTCTTGAGAGCATTCCTCCCATAGCCTACTAAAGGAGATCAGTTTTCTTCTTGTACAGATTCCTTGGATAAAGGAATCCCATGACCTAGGTAGGCCATTCAAAGTGGTAATAACAATTTTACCATTCTCCACCACTTCATCCACAGCTTGAAGTTGTTCCTTGATCTAAGAGACCTTAGAGAAATAGAATTGAATGGTCTCTCCATTCTGAAGCTTTACTCCTTTCAATTGATTCCGCAGAGTCATCTTCCGATTGATGTTATTTCCTTCAAATATCTTGGTGAGGGAATCAAACATCTCCTTTTAAAGATGACATATCTGGTATGAGATGGTCTTTGATAGAATCAACAATGATCCTCTTTTCTTTGACCAAGTTATTCTTATGGAAAGACTTAGCCTCTTCTTCCTCTGGGATAGGGACCTTAGTGTTGGAATAATTAATCCTTCCTACCATTTATTTAACTACATAAGATGCATTAATTAATCACTTGTTGGTTAATTCTATGTAATAAATGAGGAAATTTCCATTGTGTGGTCCACAAGGAAACATGGGAGGATAAGATTCCATTCAAGGTGTGATCTACAAGCTACCTAGGCCACTTGATCACTTTCCTAAACATTTCTGGATGAGTTTAAGGAAGAAAGGCGCACTTGTGAAGAAACTGCTACTTTTTACTACTTTTTCCCCCATAGGGAAAAGCTAGTCAACCTAGGAAAGTGTTTTCTTCACCAAAAACTTTCCTTAATGTTATTTCGACCCAAATTTTGTATTTGGCATTACTTTTACCTATATTTCACCTTCAACTCACTAAATTAGCAATTTGCGATCTTTTGGGCTGATTTGGAAAGTCAACTTGCCACCTAGGGGGGATGGGCATTTTTAGCAAGTTTGATGATTAGGAGTTTTGTTTGGCATCTTTAGCCATTCAATTTTCTGCTGTAATTTTATTTAATAAGAGCCTATTACATTCATATGTTTGTTGATGTAATTTTATTCATGATAAGTAATACGGAAATCTACTCTTACGCATAATTTTTGTGCTTTTGACTAGTTGTGTGAGATTTTTCATATGAGAGAGTGTAATTTCTTGAATAGTTCTTGGATGTGATCTGATTTTCACATGGTATCAGAGCCATCAAGCTATTCCTTTAATCTATTGATTGTCTTGCAGGATCCAATAGTCTCAGGAAGGGCGCATTGATCAATTCACTGAGTGAATTCTATTCTCTGCAGGGTGCATTTTGGAATCCATAAGTGTTCTAATTTTAGTCCAAAAGTTTATATCACTTGCAGCAATGGATCATACATAGCAGATCATCCTTACTCCTTTCAATTACTTTGATTGAAAATAATAGATTGAGATTCTACTGAGGAGCAAAGGGCTCTACAGGGTGACCATGGCAACAGAAGCTGAGCGAACCTCAGCAGTGGAGAAATCTAAATGGAATAATTGAAGGGATGAAGCCTATGGGCTATTATGTCTCACTACATCCAGAGAACTCTTATTTCATCTTTATGGCCTCACTTCACCCAATGAAGTATGGCTGAAACTTCAAGAATTGTTCGGTAAAACCAATGAACTGAGAGGCCACCAATCGGATAACGAGCTAGTCTCTTTGAGTCTGCAAAATTTTGATAATCTACAAGAATTCTTCTCCAAATTCAAGTCTCTTTTATTGCAGCTGAAGCAATGTGGAATAGACAAGAAAGATGAGCAATTAGTTTCGGCCATTCTCTCCAAGCTTGGCCCGGACTATTCAATTTTTGTTTCCACCTTCCATTCCACCCATAAAGCAACTAAAAATTGGAAGAGCCCGTCACTTTCAGAATTCATGTAGTCATTAACACAAGAACAAGACAAGCTGGTCTTAATGGGAGCCATTAAAAATCCATCCAAAGACCATTGTCTAAATGTTGGAGACTCAAAGAATTCGAAAGGCAACTTCAAGAAGCCCACCGGTGAGCGGAAAGATAAGCAGAATTTTAATGGAGAGCCATCAAACTTCAAGAAGAATCCGAACAAGAATAATGAGAGGACAAAGTGCACTTATTTCAGCAAGGGATTTCATCCCGAAATCTCTTGTATGAAGAAGACCAGCGACCAATTAACTCATGCATTGGAGAAAGCTGATATCCCTCTCCCAGAGAGCACAAGAAGGAAGGATGGAGGATCAAATTCCGATGACAAAGATAGAGTTCATGCACTGATGGCCAGCACTTACCAATCTTCATCATTCATTATTGATTCTGGTGCTTCAAGACACATGGTGTCTGCAAGTAAGTATTTTACTTCACTTGACTCTTCCCGTTGTCCGAATAATGTATTGGGAGACAATTCTGAAACTTCTAGCAAAGGAAAAGGTAGCATAGATCTCGAGTTTGGGTCATTTAATAATATTTTATATGTCCCTGGACTTGCTGCAAACCTACTGTCAGTCTATCATATGACCCATACAGGGCTTCCCAAGAGAGTAACCTTTACCCCCAATGATGTTGAGATAGCAGAAACTTCAACAGGAAAAATTATTGCATTTGGTACTGCTGACCACTGTTTTATAATTTACAAGTTTTCTCATTTTGTGCCAAACTCCTCACCGTCTGCTCTATTAACCCATGCCAATGAGTCCAACAAACTATGGCATGAAATATTTGGCCACCTAAACTACAAATACCATTCCCAACTTCATGAGAAAGAGATGGTTATGGGGCTACCCAATATCAAATTTTCCAAAGGTGTCTGTCAATCATGCATCCTACGAAAACATCCTGAGCATAAGTATGGGAGATCTAGCACTGAGAGAACCACTGCACCATTGGAACTTATACACACTAATATATTAGGTCAATTTCCTCACGATTCATTGAATTGAGCAAAATATATTCTAACATTCATAGATGATTTCAGCAGGTATTGTTGGGTTTATTTCATCAAGCTTAAATCAGAAGTTTTTGGGTTATTCAAGCTATTCAAAGCCTCAGTTGAGAATCAGTCTGGTAGACATATTAAAGTGTTAAGATATGATAATGGTGGTGAGTATGTGAAATCAGAGTTTCAGCAATTTTGTGCTTCATCGGGCATACAAATGCAACATATAGTTCCATATACACCTCAGCAAAATGGGGTTGCCGAGAGGAAGAACAGATCTCTTAAGGAGATGGCCACATGCATGCTTGAGGAAAAAGATTTGTCTCCTAAGCTATGGGCTGAAGTAATAAATTGATCCACCTATATTCAGAATAGAGTGCCACACAAAGCTCTCAAAGATATCACTCCTTTTGAGGCTTGGATAGGTAACAAACCGAACATCTCTCATTTCAGGATTTTTGGGTCAAAGGCTTGGGCTAGGATTCTGATTGAGAAGAGGAGGGCTATGCAGCCCCAAATCCAACCATGTTTGTTTGTTGGATATTCAAAGGACTCCAAAGCATATAAGATGTTGAACATGACCACTCATAAAGCATTCATTGAAAGAAGTGTGCTGTTTGAAAAAGAGCCCTCTCAGAGCGAAGAAATTGGAGATTCATCTTCACCACCGACTGAAGAAGAAGTAAGTGATGTTTTTGATATTTTTGATTTTGAGATTTTTAATGATGAGGATCAATTTATTGCAGATGCTAACTCACTTACAAGGCCTAAGTGGGCTGCAAAAACTTTGCAAGCAGTAGGTGAACTAGAAGGAAACCTTCAAGACCAAAGAAGGACTAGATCACAGTTTGAGACTGCTCTCAATGTGAATGATCCCTATCTTTCTGAGAAGTGCTATATGATGATAGAATCTGATCCAAAAACATATGAGGATGCCTCACATGATCATATATGGAATATTTCTATGGATGAGGAGTTTCAGTCATTGCAGAAGGATGAAACTTGGGAGCTGGTCAAGCTCCCCACAGGCAGAAATTTGGTAAGATGCAAATGGATTTATAAGACTAAATGTGTAGTGGATGGTATAGAAATTAAGTACAAAGCAAGGCTGGTAGCAAAGGGATATTCTCAGGTCAAAGGACTTGATTATAATGAAACATTTGCACTGGTAGCTCAGAAAGACTCCATTAGACTAGTTTTGGCAGTAGCAACTTCCAAGCGGTGGGAAGTACATCACATGGATGTGAAAAGTGCTTTCCTCCATGGGGAGCTGGAAGAAGAAATATATATGAAGCATCCACAGGGGTACAGATCAGATCCAAACCTTGTTTGCAGGTTGAAAAAATCTTTGTATGGACTCAAGCAAGCCCCCAGGGCTTGGTATGCAAAGATGGATAGTTTTTTGCTGTCACAATCCTATGTTTGGTGTAAATCTGACCCAAATGTCTATATGAAATTTGTTGATGGTGATAGCACTGAACAAATAGAATCCTATGTTTTATTATGTTAATAGTGTTGTATGTTGATGATTTGCTGATCACAGGTGATAACACTGAACAAATAGCATCACTAAAGACTGCAATGCACCAAGCATTCTCCATGAGTGACTTGGGAATTCTTAAGCAATTTTTGGGGCTTGAGATTTCTCAAACAAAAGAAGGAACCAAGGTATGTCAGTCAAAGTATGCTTCTGATCTGTTAAAGAATTTTAAGATGGCTGATTGCAAGCCTTCTAAGACTCCATTCCTTTCTGGAGTTAGAATGGAAGAAGCAGAATCTACACCGCTTTTTGATAGTACTCTATACAGACAGTTGATTGGAAGCTTGCTCTACTTGACACACACTTGACTAGATCTTGCATATGCTGTGAGTGTAGCATCTAGATATATGGAGCAGCCACATGAGTTACATTGGAGGGCTGCAAAAAGAATTCTTCATTATGTGCAGGGCACAAAGAGTGATTGGATTCACTATGTGGCAGATTTGAGCTTAGATCTCTTGGGTTTCACAGATTCGGATTGGGCTGGTGATAGCCTTGACAGGAAATCCACATCCGGATTTGTATTCATGCTTGGAGGTGGCCCTGTTTGCTGGTCCAGCAAGAAACAAAATTCCATAGCACTATCTTCAGTGGAGGCATAGTACAGAGGAGTAGTGAATGCTACTACACAGTGTGTCTGGTTGCAGGGGATTTTGTCTGAGTTTGAGATTTCTTTCAGTACTCCTACTGTCATTTATTGTGACAACCAGAGTGCCATTAGAGTTTCATGTGATCCAATACAAAGGCAGCGGACCAAGCACATAGAGATTCAGATGCACTACATCCGAGGCCTAGTGCATGATGAGATCATAGAGTTGCAGTATTGCCCCACAAGTGAGCAAACTGCAGATATCTTCACCAAGGCTTTCACAGAGAAGACATTCAGCTATCTTAGATCACTGCTTGGGATGGCTGAACATGTGGTGGAGTGAAGGGTTGATCAGAAACATTTCAATTTTGATATGTCCATGTTTTGAGGGAAGGTTTTTCCTATGAGGTTTTCCTTCTATCCTTGTTTTGTGGACAGGCAGTATTTTGTATGGGGTGACCAAGTCTTGTTCCTGGGCCGTTAGTATTTTATTTTCTGATATTTAGATCATTTAAGTCAGAATTAAGAGGGGGTGTTGGAATAATTAATCCTTCCTACCATTTATTTAATTACACAAGATGCATTAATTAATCACTTGTTGGTTAATTCTATGTATTAAATGAGGAAATTTCCATTGAGTTGTCCACAAGGCAACATGGGAGGATAAGATTCCATTCAAGGTGTGATATACAAGCTACCTAGGCCACTTGGGTGCTTTCCTAAACATTTCCGGATGAGTATAAGGAAGAAAGGCGCACTTGTGAAGAAACTACTACGTTTTACTACTTTTTCCCCCATAGGGAAAAGCTAGTCAACCTAGGAAAGTGTTTTTCTCACCAAAAACTTTCCTTAATGTTATTTCCACCCAAATTTCATATTTGGCATTTCTTTTACCTATATTTCACCTTCAGCTCACTAAATTAGCAATTCGTGAGCTTTTGGGCTGATTTGGAAAGTCAACTTGCCACCTAGGGGGGATGGGCATTTTTGGCAAGTCTGATGATTAGGAGTTTTGTTTGGCATCTTTAGCCATTTGGTTTTCTGTTGTAATGTTATTCAATAACATCCTATTACATTCATATGTTGGCTGATGTAATTTTATTCATGAGAAGTAATACAGAAATCTACTCTTGTGCATAATTTTTGTGCTTTTGACTAGTTGTGTGAGATTTTTCATATGAGAGAGTGTACTTTCTTGAATAGTTCTTGGATGTGATATTATTTTCACACTCAGAACTTATGTAAGTATCCAATTCATTTTCTTCCAGGGTTAACCCAATCCTATACTTCCATTCTCGGAAGTTATCAGCCCCTTCAAGCTTATCCTCAAGATTGGTGTGGTGAGACATCTTAAAGAGTACTTCAAATAGAAATAGAAAAGATTTAGATCTTACCACTTGATTTGCAGAAATTTGGATCTCGTGCTGGATTAGGGTTTTTCAAAGAAACCCTAAAAATTCAAAATGTGATTTTCAAACTTCTAAAAGGATAGAAAGGTGCATCTTGATGATATGATCAGCCTGGAATATTCAAAATTTAAAATCTGCAACGTTTCACCCTTCAGAAGTGCCTTTTAGTCTTCCTGAATTCACTAGGGAGGACCCTGAATTAGGGTTTGAGTTTATCGGAGCTTCACCCAACCAAAAAGTTCGATCCAAATCTCTAAACTTCGATTTTCCAAGGCGCTTCCATCTATGTCCTCAAATTTCAGAAATTCCTATTTTTGTGGAAACCCTAAATTTTAGGGCCAAAAATGAAAGTGCCCAGAATTGAATTTCGATTAAATAGAAAGATGCGCCTTGATGAGGAGATTCAAAATACCCTACTGCCTTTCACGATCTATGGAGTTAAACCCAATAAACAAGAAACCCTAGTTTCCACAACTGCACAGTGTCTTCTTCTCAGGTTAGCTCTGATACCATGTTAATTTTTTAGCATTAATTCAACATACTTTAGGATCTTCATTGAGAGAATAACATGTACAACATATCAAGTATAAAAATGCCTATCAATCACACTAAGCAATCACATGAGATAATAGACACAAAGAGTTTCATTGGGGAAAACCATAAAGGTGAAAAACCCCACAACTTCCTCAGAGATAGAAAGAGCAATGATACAACCCAAGTACACAAAGATAGTCCTCCTGGTAGCTGAACCTCCTCCTCCACTAGTGCCCCACCTTTTGAGTAGTGTAGAAGTGAATAATGAGATGATCAAATAGAGTGCCTCCTACACTCTATTTATACATGACCGGACCTGTCTAATAAACTAGCAGGGCCAACTTGTCTAACTCAGTCTAATAACCCATGGTAATACTAATCAGGGCCAACCCCACACTTGGTGGTCTAATAACCCATCACATTCAAGTTGTGACACTTGTCAATACAAATGACGACACTTCTGTATAGAGGAATAATAACATCTCTATAGGAGTACAATATACATAGGTGAAATACATTCCAAAGTTACATATACATCAACAATATATATATATATATATATATATATATATATATATATATATATATATATATATATATATATATGTTCTTGCATAGGGATAACCCAGGTATACGCATGAGGGTTGAAGATCTTTGTATTTTATGTATGGCGTCTTGTAAATTGGGGAAATAAACTATATTTACATATATCGTGGCTACTTACATTTTGGATAATCTCCACACCAATCTGGTGATAGAGATGTACTGGGGTTACCACCAAGTTTTACCTCTGTCTTACCTATGTACTGGGAAGAGTTTGCCCTCGTGTTTAAAGCTGGACATAGTCCGCCTTATATTGTACAGTAATACACTAACGTTTCGTTAAAAAGTTAAATAAAATCATAAATAAATTATAATAAAAATGAGGAAATTTTATAAGAGAATTTCTTGTGGTGTAATTCTAGAATATAGATCAAGCTTGCTTTTATAGCCTTTCCTTAAATGTTCTCACTAAATGTATACAGAGACAAAACCTCTGTAAAGAAAACATTAAATTCCAGCCTGTATGGGTATTTTAAACAAATATAGTTCCCTTTTAAAGATGGATTTGTTTTAAAAACACCCGTGCGAAAGAAATTCTCAAAGGTTTGAGAAATTATAGAAAAAAAAGTTTTGCAACAATCAAGTTTCTGGATGTAATCCTTGGATTCGAAGAATAATAAAAATACCTAGTTTTGTGGACATAGCCCAAGGAGTGGGTGAACCACGTTAAAAGTGGTCTCTCTCTTGTGTGTTCATGTTTTGTGATTTTTGTCTCCTTGTGTGTATCTACTTGTGTACCTTAAGTTTATTATGATGGTTTTATGTTTTCTTTTGTAGAAATGGACCTTGCCATATGTGAGATTATTACCTCGTGTTGTTGATGTACAAATGTATGTTCCATCAAGTATTCTATAAAAGGAGGCTTTAGTTTGTTAATGTTGTTATGATCATAAATTGATGAGTTAAACTATCGTGATCATCAATAGTTCAAGTTAATACTAACAAGTAAAGAAATTATGGAGACATACAAGGTAAGATTATGTTTTAGATGCTCGTTGAATTATAGATGTAAGTTATCCGAATGGTTGTTGTTATGACTAATTATACATTTTTTCATCCATGACTTAAGGTAAAGATGTCTTGAAAATCATTACGTTTGAAGCAATTATTAAAGAAAGTCTAATATTACAAGGAGGAACGGAAATGAATATTTACACATGTTGAATTAAGAAATCTGCTTACTTAGATATACATATGAGATCTCAATTTTTTATTTTTCATTGAAGAGTCTTACAACAATAAGTTAAGTAGTTAATGTAAAAAGTTTAAAGATTTACAAAAATTCTGACCCGAAATTTTGGGTTCGTGACAAATGGTATTAGAGCTTTAGGTTACAACCACTAGGGCCTATTGGGCTCAACATGAGATAAATGCTTTTGAGGATAACAAAGTTATTCTTGTTTCATTTTGGATGCATGACTAATGGGACGAGGGGAAAAATGTTGTCCGAGTTCAACTCCAAAGTTTCTCCAAGGAAGTAAGAATAAGTATTTTATTTTCATGAAATCATGAGTCAGGTATGTTATCTTTGTCATAAGTTTTTTTCGTTAGACAAAAGGTATAGATACTCATATGGATGAATAATTATTGCCTAGGAGTGTGATAAATTGTTGAAATGAATTCAGTACATGTGAAATGTGATTTTGAGATTTACTTAAGGTATAAATTACTCATACTTAGTTTTGAAAATTTATAATAGGGAAGGCATATGAAAGAAAATGATTTATTTCCCGAAAGGAAGAATCATTGGTTATTGAAGTAATTAAAATTGTTACAATATGGTAAGAGCAATGTTAGTATGAAAAACATATTCTAGGACATAGTCATAGGATCAAAATAGATGAAGTATGCACAAAGAATTACTAGTATGTAAATATTCCATACGAAGGATGTATTAAGATAGATGATGCTATATGTCTTCTGAGATTGATGTGAAATTTGTAATTTTTGTATCATGATTGAAAACTTGTTAAAAGAGAAAAATGAAACATCATAAATCCTTTTGTAAATTGTTGATTCATATTTTGATGTCATTTTGTAAAATCCTAAGTGTAAGAAATAGATAAAGATATGTAAAACTTTAACAAGGCATATTATTACATTAATTATGCATAGTGTTCTCGACTTGCAGCTTAAACCTCATAAGGAGTTTCAAAATTTCATAGTAATATCAAAAGGGTCTTCTTTGTAGTTGTTGTTATAAGAATTACTATGTACACTATAAATGAGTTTCATTAGATTAGAGAGTAGAGTTATCACTTTACACCAAAAAAAGTAAGTTGGTTAGGTTATGTAAAGACACATGAAAATCTTCAATTATTATAGCTATAATCTATTTATGAATGCATGTTTGTTGAATATTCTTGTGCTAGTTTTTCATGGAATGCTATATCAAAACATATAGCCTCTTAGATGAGGGTATAGTTACAGTTTTCGAAAACAAAAGGTTGTTTCCCAAATATCGAAGTTTGAATGAACATTCTTTTACTTAGATTTTCGTAATATGTTGATTGCAAAACTTTGTTGACTTTGTTTTATTTTCTTCTATTGATCCAATGGTATGGACTCCGTAAACTAAGTAATTATTAATCCTCAATAATGATAGCAAGAATAAATTTGATATGTTAGGTTACAGGTGGAAGATGTGAATGAATTTATGTGGCAGGATGACTGATGTGTTTAAATGTTATTTTCGTATATGGAAAACAGTCATTTTATTTCTTAACATAAATTGTGTTTTAGTTAGAATTTCCTATCGTTATTAGGCTTGTAAATGTAAGCTTAAAGTCATATTATTGTTTGGAAATGGCAAGAAGTATTCTTAGGAGTTTATGATTATTGAAAAGAAGTATGATTCTAAATAATTCTTCATTTAAGGTTTGTTATATCTTTAAAACAAAGATTGATGTGCATCAAGTTAAAAGATCTTGTTAATAGTAGAGATTTTGATTATAGAAATAGAAGAATCCTAAAATCTTGTTATGGTTGATTGATTATAGGATATTTTGAAGAAGTATCAAAAGGTTATCGAAAGATTATCTTTAGATGATAAATCTAAAAATTGAAATGAATCTATATATAATTATGATACTAATATGATTGTTTGTGAGTAGATTGAACCTTAGATTCTCAATACGAATAATGAAGAATTTGTAAATTCATACATCATGGCGAATTGAAAAGGATGCACATGTTATTGAAGGAGCATGTGTATAATGCTATGGGACTAAAGTGTTCAATTGTTGAGCAATTGAAGGAAAGAAATTCTTTTTCTTGTATACTAACATTTCAGGAAGTGATCTTAATGACGACTTATGTCAAGATCAAAGAAGAACGTTGATTATAAAATTTATATATAAGAGTTGAGCTATAACGCTTAAGAGTAAATAATGATTTACTTTACATCTTATTTGGATTACAGGATTTTATGAATCACGATTGGTGATAAAACTCATGATTAATGATGTGTAATCATCAAAATGCATAGAATGTGATAAGCAAATATAAATTGTGGTTATCACGATCTAGGTGGGATATAGAATGATTGTTATTTTCTAGACTCAAACAAGAAGGTTTAAATTATGTACTCAAACATAGCAGAAAGGAGGTTCCTACATTCATTTTCTAGCCATTGTAGGAGGCAACTTTCCAAAAAAATTATATGTGGTCATGTTCCCCACAAAAGTGGAATAGAGCAGGTGGCTCGTTGAATATTATACAAACCCATAAGACCTAGGCAATCTTTATATCCATCGAATTGAGCAGGTGGCTCATTATGTTTTCTTCCTTGTGACAATTCCTAAACCAGAAAGTGGAGGAATGCACAAGAGATTCGATGAGGGGAATGGATATGGAGTGAATGGTAGAGGTAGTATGAAATCTGAACTAGTTCAGCCACATTGTTGAGTTCAATATTGCTAAAAGCAAAAGTATTACTATTGAGTACAATAAGTAATTATCATACTACTGCTATAGAAAATATCACTACTGAGTTTACAGAGAATGTTTCTAACTGCAAGTTTTAATTGCAAGATTTATTTACAAGTTTTAACTTGAGGAGGAGTTGTGTGTTCAGCAAAGGATTGCTGAAAAACTCAGGAGAGAGTTTGATGATCAACAAGGTGTTGTTGAAATATTGTGTTATGACCTAATCAATATTGACTAATTTATATTGTCGAATAATAGATGTATTTATGTGTGAATGTTATGAATGCTAGAGTAAGCAAATATGCCCTCAAGGATGAGGAGGAATGATAAATGATTAACATTACCTTTCTGAAAATTTACATACTTATGTATGCTGAAAATGTTGGAAGGTCTGGTATGGTCTGTACAGATGTACAACTTGTGAAAAGAAATACGAATCACAAAGACATGTGAAGATCATGTGAGTTCCAAATATGATCAAATTACCAAAGAAGAGACGACAAGTATGATGACTCGAGAAGAGTAGACAAATTGCTGAAGAAGAGTGAACACCGAGGACGGTGTTATTCTTAAGGGGAGGAGTATGTAACATCCCTCCTTTTTTTTACCAAATAAATTGTATAAATGAAAATAATTATTGTAATCATTTTGGTTAGGATCTCAAGGCCAAGGCCCCACCAGTAAACGTTGGATGCAATGGTATCTATTTCTTAAAAGTTGTAGACATAGTAGTGCAACTAAGCGACATGTAGTAAAGCCACTAAGGAAAAAGGGGTGAAGGGAATGATAGCCTTCCAAAACCTAACAATAGATGATGGACAAGGTCCTAGTGCCACGAGCACTCAAAGAGAGTGAGTTTACAGGTAAAGACCTTAAAATTTTAAGTGTGGTCGTAGTTGAGAAGATGGTCAACTCTCACCACCTTCTAAAAAATATAAGGTCTATCTTGTAGTAAGAAATAGCTATGATAAATTTATGCTAGGTAAACTAAAAGTGATCACTAAATAAAAATCAGATGATATTATAATAGTAATCTTAATTACTATGGTAACCATAATAAGGTTAAGAGTATCGATTCACATGTAGCAACATGTTAGAAGAGAACATGCTTATCATTATAAAGTAAAATATGATTAAGAGAATTATGCTAACTATGATACTAAATTGGATTATATAATAGATAGTCACTATTTTAAGGCAGCTATGAGATAATATTTTACTTGTATATATAAAAGGTATCGACGAATCCTTGTTTAGGAGTATTATATGAAGTGGGAGTTAAATGATCATTGATCATATTCTTGAAGGATTACATCTTTTAGTGAAACATATAGTATAAATATATATGTTTTAATCATAACCATAGTATGAACTTATACATGTTTAAGTGTGAATCTTCTTAAATATTTATCAAATTAATTTAATATAGATATTTGTCTCGATGGAGTAAAATTCCTTGGTAAAATATTCATACGCTTATTTTATGAGTGGATAAGGGTTATAGAGTTGGGTTGAGTTTACACTCTCCCTTAATTTACACAACACTCCTCTTATTTCTGCATGGTGAAAGGAGCGAGGTGTCACATTCTCTTTGATTGGAAAGAGTTATGGATTTTAATAGTTTTGTTATAAAGATAATGGAGAATAAAGCTATCATTTATTTTAAGATCAAGCCAAAGAGACTAAGGAGACATTTTAGGTGAATTGGTCTCCCTAGAGGAGTGTGAGACTCGAGAATATTTGGGAAGGTTGCTTCCTTGAGGAAGTCAGCGGTTAAACCCACGTTTTCCATTTTAAACCTTAAGCCATTTGTCCATTAAGGAAGTGGGGGACAGTTAAAACCCAAGTTTACTAGAAATTGTTTTAAAGAGAAAGGGAAAATATTTATGGAGGACGCCGAGGCTCGTTGAACAGATATACATTCACTGAGTAAGGAAGCCGAAGGAAGTAGATGGAGGCAAGGAGTTAGCTAGGATAATTCTGCGATTGATGTATTTTATTTCTTTTTTAAGACAAATGTGTAGGTTAATACTGTGATCAACAAAAAGAAAACAAGACGAGCTCCCTGAAAAGTAGTTAGATATTTAGAAATACTATCAAGATCCTACGCCTTTTACTTGACTATAGCAGAACTCAGATTAGGGGAAGAGGAAAATTACATCATGCTTAGATACTCGTTGAAACAGTATTTAAACTACAGAGAATTCAACTCTAATTTTTTTATAGATTAACTTAAAATAGAGGTAATTGGAAATACCTCTTTATACTAAAGACATAGATGTCATAACTATTCTGGAGCTATTTCGGTTTGATATAGAGGCCCGGTTTTAACCATGCAGTTGTGCTGAGAGTACTTTAGAGATAGAGATCGTATAGAATCTCTTTTATACACCCTTACTTGTTTAATATCGATTTCTGTCTGCTTTTATGCTTCAGGTACCCACTTGTTCTTTTATATATATATTTTTTCAGTAAAGGAAATTTTACGCCACAGAGTAAGCCTTGGTTTCCAGATCGATTTTACCGCTTCTATTATTTTCCTTTGTGTTTTCGATTGAACTACCTTGGTCGAATTTATTGATTTTTTTATGGAAGTATTGTATCCTTTATTTTTGGTATGCGGTGAGTCAGGGTTCTCTACATACCTAATGAACTTTGTAATTCGTAAATACATATATATATTACTGTTATAAATCGGGACAAAATTCTAGATATGTTACTGATGTTTACTATTTGGAAAGAATATAAATATATGAATAGATTGTGGCTGCATACCTTTGGGGAAAATAGTTAATCTTACTTTATATATATATATATATAAATTTTTTCTTGCATAGGGATAACCCAAGTATATGTATGAGGGTTGAAGCTCTCTGTATTCTATATATGGCATGCTATAAATTAGGGAAATAAACTATATTTACATATATTGTGACTGCTTACATTTTGGATAATCTCCATACCAATCTGGTGATAGAGATGTAATGGGGTTACCCCCAAGTTTTACCTCTGTCTTACCTATGTACTAGGCAGAGTTTACCCTCGTGTTTAAAGTTGGACATAGTACGCCTTATATTGTACATTATTGAACTAGGGTTTGTTTAAAAAGTTAAATTAAATCATAAATAAATTATGATAAAAATGAGGAAATTTTATAAGAGAATTTCTTGTGGTGTAACTCTAGAATATAGATCAATCTTGCTTTTATAGCATTTCCTTAAATGTTCTCACTAAATGTATACAGAGACAAAACCCCTGTAAAGAAAACATCAAATTCCAACCTATATAGGTATTTTAAACAAATATAGTTCCCTTTTAAAGTTGGAGTTGTTTTAAAAACATCTATGCGAAAGAAATTTTCAGAGGTTTGAGAAATTATAGAAAAAGAAGTTTTGCAACAATCAAGTTGTTGGATGTAATCCTTGGATTCGAAGAATAATAAAAATACCTAGTTTTGTGGACATAGCCCAAGGAGTGGGTGAACCACATTAAAAGTGGTCTCTCTCTTGTGTGTTGATGTTTTGTGATTTTGGTCTCCTTGTGTGATTCTACTTGTGTACCTTAAGTTTATTATGATGGTTTTATGTTTTCTTTTGTAGAAATGGACCTTGCCATATGTGAGATTATTACCTCGTGTTGTTGATGTATAAATGTGCATTCCATCAAGTATTTTGTAAAAGGAGGCTTTAGTTTGTTAATGTTGTTATGATCATAAAATGATGAGTTAAACTATGGTGATCATGAACAGTTCAAGTTAATACTAACAAGTAAGGAAATTACAGGGACATACAAGGTAAGATTATGTTTTAGATCCTCGTTGACTTATAGATGTAAGTTATTCGAATGGTTGTTGTTATGACTAATTATACATTCTATCATCCATGACTTAAGGTAAATATGTCTTGAAAATCATTATGTTTGAAGCAATTATTAAACAAAGTCTAATATTACAAGGAAGAACGGAAATGAATATTTACACATGTTGAATTAAGAAATCTGCTTACTTAAATATACATATGAGATCTCGATTTTTTATTTTTCATTGAAGAGTCTTACGACCATAAGTTAAGTAGTTAATGTAAAAAGTTTACAAATTTACAAAAATTTTGACGTGGAATTTTGGGTTCGTGACAACTCTCATATATTTATGTTGGATATTTAGCTTGTCATGGTTATGTCGAAATATATTTCTATCTTAATATTGATTTTGTATGAATTCATTTGATTTGGAAAGAGAGTTCTGTTGCAACCCTAGGCTTACTTAGCTATGATAGCTAAAGTATGTTTCTTCTCATGCATAAATTGGTTGAAGATATATATGATTATGGTTTTTAACCTAGCTTTTCAATTTACATTGCCAAGGTTTATTAGTATGATGGCCCTAACTAAGGGTTTGGTTGTTCTAATCCTAGTGGAATCTACCCAAGAAATGGCATGATAAGTTTGGAAATGGTGTTTAAATGTTATAGATAACATTTATGTTTATACCTATAACCAATGTCTTGGCGCACTTATGAAATGGTAAATCGAAAGGAAAACAACATGTAACAAACTATACGTTATGGGTAGAAATAGAAATGGTAGTGGAAGATACCTAAGCTCATTAAGAGCCTACATGAAGGTTGGTGGAGAGTTAACGCAACGGAACAAAGCCCTAGCTTATCGCTGAAACTTGGTATTGTTAATGTTATTCCGTGTGGTTTTGGAGACCCGAACTCTCGTTTGGTCGCCATGGCTGAGAGGGCACCTCTGCACAGTATCCAGTTTCTTTAAGCTTTTTAATTGCAGAGAGTGTCCTTCAGGTTGTCAGTGGTTTTTCAACTTAATTTTATCGTGGTCTTGGTTACTCGGGTTAGCTACACTCATGGCTTTCGATCTCTCTACACAAGGTATGAAATGGTTTTCAAAATCATTTCAATCTTTTAAATTCTTGTTAGGAATCATCATAGGACAAGTCTAATGCATCGTGTGTTTTGGCAGGAGGCTTCCAGTTGCTTGTTTAAACGTTATTCACTTCTAAGCTTACGACAATGAATGAAACAAACGCATTTCCTAGTGGTTTAACACCATGGTAAGCCCTCACTTCCGCTACGAAGTCTCCTATGCCAACGTATTTGATAGCACTATCAATGTTGATGTTTGCAATCTTGTGGGAATGAGTAGTTTGTATAGGATGGTGTTGGGTTTCGACCCATGTTTAAAATGAAAGCTACGACAATCTTTGTTTCTTCCCATTCATTTTTATGTCTATGTTGAGATCGTTGTTACTTGCCTCTTGACTTATTCATATAAATATGTTTACAGCTTCCAACCCTTGGTTTGAACTTTATCAAAGAGAAGAATGTATGAGATAAATTACTATATGGCGAAATACATAAGCATTTTCAGGTTTATGCATATTATCTCTATTTTAGTATGAGCCTTTCGGCATTAATGTTTTGAATACGAAATCTTTTAGGCAGAAAATGTTATGATAGTGAAAATATATGATAGATGTATGAACGGTTTTGGTGTTGATACAGGGTGTAAAACCCTAACCCTGTTGAGGTTTAACTACGACTGGGCGAGCTCATTGTTGAGACTCGAACCCTTGACCTATTTAATTATTTAATTTTCTTCTTTGATACCGATTTATTATGATGACAATGATGCATCCAAAAGGATGCCATCAAGCTTTTGTTCGGCATTAGGCCAAGTATATTACTATTGTTGCCTCGTTTGTATTATTGTTTAAATATTTGTATTGTCGGGTGTCAACTGTGTTTATTTTAACCTTTCTAAGATTATATTAACCGTGTTTGGATTAGCTAGATAATTCCAGGGTGATTTTTTTGATCTTGAACCCTTGTTGTATAATTTCAATGGCTTTTCCATAAGACTCTATGATAATTGTTGATAATTTTAATACATTGTTCCATTATGAACTTGTTAAATGGTTTAACTTTTTATAAATGATAAATAGTGAGGCCTACAGGGTTTCAACCCTCGACTTAATCGATTAGTTGTGAGAAGGCTTAGACCCTTGATTAATATTTGAATTTGTTTGACTATGTGTATAATGTGGGTCGAATCCTTATGAGGATATCGAGTAGTGTCCAACGATTTCATAATATAATGTAAAAGTGTTTTCCGGTACTCTGCTTCGATTTTGATACACACTTGTTTATGATAGATAATACTTTGGAAAGAAAGTTGATCTGTAAATTTAAGGACTTTACGATTTTATACTTTGTTTTAATGACTGTAATTTCTTTATGTATTAATGACACACAGCTCTTTTATGAATGTTATTTAGTCTATGTAATCAGTTCTCATAATTCGTAATATTTGCTAAGCTAGAGTTTATCTAGGGTTTTGAAGGTGTTATTTCTGAACTTTCAAAATGTTGAAATTCTATAAATTTGATATGAGTTCTATTTATAGTTTAAGTTTGAAAATATATAATTTCTAGATTATTGTATTTTTGTGTAACATCCCGAAATTTACAAAAAATTTAAAATTTTTCGATATAGCTTTTAATGCGTAATCTAAATGTGTGGAAATATAATAAATGTTTAAATGTCATCTTGTTATACTAAATGCTGTGTTGGTTGAAAGTGTAATGTTGCGACAAGATAATTAATATCTTCATTTCAGTGTTAAACTTACTCAACTGTACTTTCACAATTCTCTGTTACTGATCTAATGATATAAGTTTATATGTGTTTAACTATTGTTCTTCTGTTTGATGATGAAGGGGTCCTATGGATGCCTCGAGGCTTACTTAGCATTCGTGCTAAAGCATTTGAATCGTCCTTTTTCGCAGATTTACAGGTAAGAGCTTTAGTGTTTATGACATGTGACTGAAGACTTTCTAACCAGTTTCCGTCTCTCCAAGGTCTTAATGATTTTAAGAGACAAAATGTCGAAAACGCTATTGGTGAGAACTTTATTTAGCCTAGTTTGTAAAACAGAATGTCGGTTGTAATATTCGTAAATCCTGTACTAACCTTTTATTAAATTGTTGAGGCAAATGAATAGGATTCATATACCATAGTTTAACTCTATGTAATTGTTATCGTGAGTTTCTATTTGATGTAAATTATAAGGATAAACTTATTCTTTATGCAATTATTTATATATACTCTAGAGCCTAGGAATTACATGCAAGTTTCCAATTAAACTTTAACTTAGCAACTATATGCAGAATCATATTCAGATTCTAGCCTAGGAACTATAGACAATTCATGATCAAATTCTAGCCTAGAAACTAATTTCAAAATCATATTTAAAATCTTATCTTAAGAATTATATACAAATTCCTATTTAATTTCTGTACTATAATGAAATGTGTGTATGTATCATATTATACCTAGTCCTATGCACAAAGAATATATATATACAGAATGTGTGTGCATTATGTGACCCTTTAACATATTAATATATATGTGCAAAGCCTTATAAATTGTCCTATGACCAATATTTATATGGTGTTGTGTGTGCATCTACGTGACCCTTTAAAACACTATGGATTCCTAGCAATGGATCCGACACCACCTTGACTTACCACAAGGTGTCATTACAAAACCGAGTTGTGCATTATATCGATGATCCGATACATTATAAAATGGGTGATAGTAACACTATGAAGGTTTTCGTGCTGGCAGGCACTTTGGCTTCTCTTGGCATTTAATATTCCCAACTGCCGAGACAGTGGAATGTCTCCGTGGACATCGTCGTGGTGCAGACACGTGATGGTGTGTTGACGGTTTGAGCCTCGTGACGAGCTATAAGTGATTTGGTTCGATGTTTAACTGAGTTGTCATCCTTGGTGTTTATGGTAATGATGGTGTCAATTAATATGGTTGTTGCTTGGGTTACGTGAAAACCCTTCGGTGATCTCCACTATTGATCTAGCAAGGGTTTTGGTTTTGGGATCTAACCCTAACCTCAACTATGTTCTACGGTGTTAATGTTTCCTTGGCATTCGGTGTAGTGGCTTTGAGGAGAGGCCGACGGGCTGAGAGGCTTCATGGTTTTGTTAACAGGTTTTTGTGGAGTGCCTATGGTTCGAAACCGTGACCTACTGTTAGCTTAAGGGTTGATACACTCATGGAGTTTTACACTAGAAGTTTGTATTAAAAGTTCTAGGGTGAGTAAGAATTGTCTTTGTGGTACTTGATTCGATGCTCCACTTTCCTTGTCTATCGAGTGGTAGTTTTCCAGAGTTGTTTTCCACCCTTCCTTGCATTCGGTGGTGGAGTAATGGTTCTAGTTTGCACAGTCTTGGCGTTCTTCTCTGGTGATAACTTAAAGGTAATGGTTCTTGGTTCGAAACCCTGTGTCTTCCATTCTATTTTGAGAGTTTCAGTTAATGTTATTTCAATTGTCATGACTTCTTTAAAACTCGTTTTGACCAATTCTTGTGTTTGAATGGCAGGTTCCTTCGTCAACCGGCACCCATACTCAGGTTTTGATAACAGGCATCTGCTAAATGACCGGTAAGATTCGGTGGTTACTCGTACTCCGGTTTGATGACTAGTGGACCTTGTGTTCTTTGTCGAGATTTTGTGTTTACTTGGGCTGCGAGGGTGACCTTCGTCGAAATATTTGTGAGCCATTTCGACAATTTAGTGTAATATCCCTCCTTCTACCCCTAACGATGGGAAAATCCACTAAGGGAGAAAGTTCAACTCGCTAGGAAGCCATGAGGAGCTAGAGTATTGACGACCAATGTCATCGTGGTGCCATGGATACTTTTTGCAAAGTAATGGTTATTCTCATCTTTAAGGTCCTAACTATATTCTTAAGTACGTTAAAACCTAAAAAAAATACTATTCTCCATAAATGTGTGAGCAACATAATATGGCCTAATTGTTTAATTAAGTATTAGTATCCAAATAGGATTAAGCCACTTTTGAAAGATTTTAGTAAATGATCCTAGGAAATCGCTCACTAGGGTATTAAATTCTAGCCCCGACATTGATACAAAGAAACTAAAATTCTTCTTATTAATATGACTATACCTTTGAAATTTCTTATATGGATCTAATTATACATATTTGTAATATATGTGTTATATTAACTACGGATCCAATTAAACTTATTTCCAATATATGTGAAATATTAACTACGGATTCAATTATACATATATGCATTATACGGAAAGTTTATCTATCGATTCAATTATACATATGTGCAATATATGTATAGCATTATATAATAAATAAATGAAAGATGGGACTTTTATTACCTCCAGTATCCTTATACTACACATCATCCCCATATTCCAGAATGGAGGAATCCGATTTCAGGTTGAAGAACTTATGTGGAAGTTCTACTTAGTCGACCCACACCTACCCTAGCAAATGGACAGCCTCGTGGAAGACGGTCTATCCCACACCTGTACTGGTGAATATTTTCCCCATCGAAAGCATCGACATTGTAGAGGAAAATAGGGCGCTTCGTGATTTAGATTTTTCAGGAGCTTGTCTCCTTGATTTGTCTACCACCGCCACTTGTCTCTTTTAAATCCTTCGTTATCTGCGTTATGGCGGAAGGCTTCCTTCTTAAGGGGGAATGGATAGAGAAAAGGAGAGATCACCCACAGGGAAAAGGACTCGTCTACGGTGAAACCAACGCCTCGCCTGAGAGAGTGACGAGATTTACAGTATTTAGTAAACGTTTTTTGCGTTATGGTGGAGGGCTTGGAAATAGGACATCGGTTTTGTTTTCTTGGTATGTGTTGGAAATCTGGACGGAGGATAGGTACGAAGTCGTAGTGTGACTACCGAAAAAGTCGAACGAGGAGGCCACAGTTGTTCCAATGGACAGCATGATCTCTGGTAAAAGCTTGGCCTTGTTTATTATTAGATCTCGGTGGAGATGTTGAGAGCAAGAGCGTAGATCCCTGGTAAGTTTGTAATAGTTATTTTATCATTTAGATCTGTGTAAATAAGTATATCAGAGCGGAAGCTCTGTGATACACCTTTTATTTTGAACTCTGTAAACGCAATAGATCAGAGCTAAAAGTATTATTTAAATTCGGTAAAACGTGACCAGCGGGAAAAAGTCGGTTGATTAGATCCTTGTTGAACTTAGAGTCTCTACGCCAACTGAAAAGGGTAGATCCCTGCTATTCCTTATTCTTCCTGTCGAGCATGATAGTTCCGCATTAAGATTGTATTGAGAGCTGTCGGTTACTTTGTTTTATTTCTCTGTCACCCAGTAAGGACTATTTGTTAATATTGACTCCTCTCTAAAATATTAAACACGGATGTTTGATTGCTCCGTAACTATGTTGAGAAGATCACGCAGAGGAGTGGGGAAAACGATTCCGTCCTGTATAATTTTTCTTAACCATTAAACGATGTCACCTTCCTGTTTTACCTTATGCGTCACCAGGACGTTAGAGATGAGTTATCCCTGTATTATTATTTAATGGGTAATATTCCTTGATTATTTAGTATACTTTAGCCGTCTGTCAATAACGAAACTAATACTTGCCTTTCATTTGATAATAAATTATGATTACTTCAAAATGCTCGATTACTGTCTCGAAAGGGAAATCGAACTAATGGTTAGTTAAATATTTGATAAAAGTCTTCTGATCATTTTAAAATGTGCCTTTTATTTTCGTGACAATAGTTTAAATATTATTTTAATATGTTATGATGGGGATGCTTATATTACGTATCAAATGAATGCATCATGTTTACTTTATCAAATTGAAATGCTATATTTATAATAGGTGTTATGGCACATTAAAACCATGTTACGTACATCATGTTTATATCATTTCAATTTGTAATAGAATATAGTTGCATTATATTCGTTTTAAGTGTAAATTAGATGTATTATATTTATCCATAATATGTGTAATGGAAGGCATTCCATCTATATTACTCTTAATAAAGGCATCATGTTTACATCATTTCAAGTAGAAATGCACTTGTAGAATATAGTTGCATTATAATTGTTTTATGTTTAAATTAAATATATTATAAGTTATACTAAATTCCATGTACTAGCCATTAGTTTTATTATTATGCCACATATCTTATGATTAAAGAAGCTTATGTGTTATATAAAGTTTTAAACCGGTTTTATGAAAGTGACTCATGTCACTATAAATGGATTGCAATATTTCATAATAAATGATTTTAGTGTTTTGATAATTATATCAAGAAGTATATGATTATATTCTTTCATGGTATATTGCTTTTATATTTAGTATATGAAATTATGTGAAGGATAATTAGCCTAAAAGAAAAGGATGTTATTATTAAGATATATCTTTAAAAGCATGTTAAGTTAGATGATGATATTCTTAGATAAGATATTAAAATATATTTCTAAAAGTGTGTTAAGGTATAGAATGCTATCCTTAGTTAACATATTTCCAAATACACTTAAGGTGTGAATTGGATAGGAAAAAGGGGTACAGTCTTAATGTAGCTCCAAGGAACTTTTTAAGTATGACTAACCTTAGCCCTCGATAGAGTTATGAAAATTATTAAAGTAAGGTTAGCCCTTTTCAAAAAAACATACTAGTACGGTTAGAATAAGAGCTTTCCTTTGAAAGGATTATGAACATTTCTGTAGACCTTTGATATAGTTGGTGATGTAGGAGCATCAGAATCTAGGAAAATCAGTCAAAGTTAATCGACGGGAAGGAGCCGACCAGCGGGGGTGCTGATGACCACTGGTGCGAAGAGCAGATCGACTTGTTGAAGTCAACAAGTCAAGCAGAAGCAGTCGAGGTGCGACCGACTCGGTAACATAGCAAACATAGAAAAAGGGTTCAGAATCGATATGGATTAATCGATAGATGACAAATGGAGTAGAATGTCAGGTAGTCGACGAGGGGTTGAACCACAACACGACAGGTTTGGCAGAGCCAAGCACGGAGGAAGGGGAGGGCTGGCAAACCACAGAGGATGAGAAAACAAGCTGACAGGGAGGTCGAGATGTGACCGACTACTGTAGCAGGGCCGAAAGGATAGGAAGTCAAGGGACTGTACCTGGTAGCTGCTCGGGGTTGCTGAGGAAGTTAATACAGTTATTGCGAGTCGGTGAAGGACATGACAAGTGACATCATGGACAAAGGCTGTGTAGCATGGCTAGGAGATGACAGTGCAGGTTCGCAGGATCTGAGAGGATCAGAGAACAGGTGGATGCATGTCTTGGAGATTGCAGCTGTCTCGGGAACATCAGCAGCATAGTAGAAGACATAGAAAGGATCATCAGGATCGGAAAGAAGTCTTTGATTAGCGACATCAGAGAACAAAGCCGAGAGAAGTTGTGAAGAGTCACACTCCTCACAGAACAGGGTTGAGATCGAGCCATAGCTCATCGTTCAAGGTTGAACCAAGAGAGGGTGAGGTTGACACACAGAGAGAACACACCATAGTTACTTCTGAGTTGTAATGGATGAGGCCGACTGTAGTTAGTTATTTGAATACAGTTATTCCGCATTGTAACTGATTCACAGAGAAGTAATATAAAGCCACTTCTGGCATCCTTTTTTACACCTTGTTCATGTAAGCATTGTGGTTTGTGTCATGTGTATTGTTAAGCAAGAAAGTATTCCAGTAAGGTGACTTGCGTCAGTTCGTATCAGAGCTTAAAAAGAAGTCCAGTTGCAGTTGGAGGTGTGAGAGTTTTCAGCGGAGGTTGGAAAATGGCTCACAGAGGCGTTAATGTCCGAGGACGAAGGATGCGTGGCGCAATAGCCATCACAGTGGATCGTGAGATGTGGGACAAATGCATCATAATGATGTGTACTTTTATGAATGAAGTCGCAGTGATCAAAGAAAGCCAGAGACGTGGTTGTATTCCTGATGTGTTAGAACACAACGACGAGGAAGTCGAGGAAGTGGAAGCTCGGGAAGCCATAGTAGAAGAACCAAAGGAAAGACTCATCAAGCTTCTAATAGATATGAGAGGTCGGGCAAAGGTAGACGTATGTACGTACTCAAGAATATTGGACCCAGAAGATATGATCGACTGGTTCAGAGAGATGGGAAAATACTTCTAAGTAGAGCAGATCGAGGACCCTAAGCAGGTGAAGACTGCATGTCTGAGGTTGAAGGGTTATTCCTCGTTGTGGTGGGACAATGTACAAGATGACAGACTCAAGAAAGGCAAGGAGAAAATCAAGTCTTGGGACATAATGGTTTCCAAGTTGAAGGGAAAGTTCTTGCTAAATGAATATGTAATTTCCTTGTTCAGGAAGTTACAGAACTTTCGACAGAAAGAAATGACCATGAAAGAATACACAAAGGAGTTATACCGATTATCGATTCGGTCGGGACAAACTGATGAAGGAGAAGAAGCTGTTGCTAGATACGTGAACGGCTTGAAATATGATATTCAAGACGAGCTAAGCATGTTGAGATTCAGAGCAGTCAGTGAAGCCTACTAATTAGCTCGGAAGGAAGAAGAGAAACTGTCGAGGAAATCCGCAGCGACCAGGGGAAGGATGACTGGTCGGGTGCAAAAATTATCTTCGTGAAATGCCAAAGTAGTGGGTATAGGAAGGAAGGTGTCGAAGATAGCCGACACATAGGAGGGACATCGTCGAGGAAAACGCAAGAAAACCGACACGATGGTCATGAGAACCGTGGTCGAAGTGTGTATGGTCGAAGTGGTCCATCCAATAAGAAAGGGACTAACAAACCAGCCATAGTCTGTTACAAGTGTTGAGGAATGGGACACAAGGCATATGAGTGCCCAAAAAACTTACATGCTGCAGAAGAGTCGAAACCCAGACGTCGAAAGGATGAGCAAGTCGATGAGAGGGAAGAACTGACATCCGACAACAGTGAAGGTGAGAAGAAGAAGAACCGAAATTTGGTGGTTCAGAGAGCCTTGATCCAGGAAGATCAACGTGACCCAATGGAACCAGCACAATGGAAGGCGATCTTTCGAACGAAGGTGAGGATCGGGGAATGGCATTGCAAAACCACAGTTGATGTTGGAAGCATGGAGAATCTTGTGTCGATACAAGTCATCGACAAGATTGGGTTGAAGTGTTGAGAACACCCACAGCCCTACAAGATCTCATGGTTGTAGAAAGGACACAATGTCAGGGTGACCAGACAGTGCGTGATCAACTTCAGAGTTGAAATATTAGAGGACAACGTACTGTGCGATGTAGTTCCCATGGATGCATGCCATATGCTGTTAGGAAGGCCATGGCAATATGATCGGAAAATGATCTACGATGGTCAAGCCAACACAGTCACAGTGTGGAAGAATGATATGAAGAGGACTCTTAAGCCGAGGAGAGAAGATCCAGCCGATGGTAGGGACGGCAAAAACAATCTTTGGGAAAAGTGAGGGTTGATGAGCACCGTGAAGGAATTCCTCTCGGAAGAGGAGAAGCAGTCGGGATGTTTTGCGATCATTCCAAAAGGACCATTTGTCGAAGGAATGACCAGGGAGGCAAACATTTCGGTCGAGATCGAGGAATTGCTCAAAGAATTCAGGGACATAATGGTTGATGAGAAAGTGAAGGGACTACCACCAACAAGGAGCATATCCCATCAGATCGACTTGATTCTAGGGCCGAGTTTGCCAAACAAAGCACCATATAGGATGAGTCTGATAGAGGGATGGGAGTTAAACCGATAGGTCCAAGAGCTGTTGGACAAAGGGTTAATCAGAGAAAGTCTAAGCCTGTGTGCAGTACCAGCAGTATTGACACCGAAGAAGGGTGGGGAATGGAGAATGTGTACCAACTCCAGAGCCATCAACATGATCACGATCAAGTATCGGTTTCCATTGTCAAGGATGGATGACTTGATGGATTGCTTGAGTGGAGTGACCTACTTCACAAAAATAGACCTGAAGAGTGGATATCACCATATTAGGGTCAGAGAGGGAGATGAATGGAAGACAACATTCAAGACAAAAGAAGGGTTATACGAGTGGTTAGTCATGCCATTTGGGTTGACTAATGCACCCAACACATTCATGAGATTGATGAATGAAGTGTTGAAACCATTTCTGGGAAAGTTTGTCGTTGTCTATTTAGACGACATTCTGATTTTCAGTCGAACCAAGGCAGAACACTTGGAACACGTTCGACAAGTATTGCAGAGATTGTAGGAAGAGAAGCTAATGGTAAATTTGCAAAAGTGTTTCTACATGAAGAAGGAATTGGTGTGCTTGGGATTTGTAATCTCGGGTAAAGGGTTGGTGATGGACCCAGAGAAGGTGAAGGCAATAGTGGATTGGCTGGAACTGACAAGTACGACTAGAGTGAGAAGTGTCCATGGACTTGCTAGTTTCTATAGGAAGTTCATTCGGGGATTCAGTCGAATTTGTGCACCACTGACAAAATGCATGAGAAAGGGTGAGTTCAAGTGGATGGACGAAGCCCAGAGAGCTTTCGACGAGTTGAAGGAAAAGGTCACTAAGATCCCAGTGTTAGCGCTTCCAGATTTTGACAAAGTTTTCCAAGTCGATTGTGATGCAAGTGGAATGGCAATTGGGGTAGTGTTGAACTAGGAGGGTCGACCAATTGCATTCTTTAGTGAAAAGATGAATGGAGTGAAGCAAAAGTATTCGGTCTATGACCAGGAATTTTATGCTATCATTCAATCATTGAAGAAGTGGAGGCATTATCTATTGCCCAAGGAATTTGTGTTATACACAGATCACCAAGCACTGAGGTATTTGAACACTCAGTTGAAATTGGAACAGAGGCACATGAAGTGGTTGGAGCTGCTTCAGAGATATACATTGATGTTGTGACATAGGTCGGGCAAGTCGAATAAAGTTGCGAATGCATTGAGCAGGAGAGTTGCGCTATTGAGCATGACGACGGTTCAGGAAACAGGAATAGAGTCGATAAAGACAAAGTATGAGGTCGACGAGGATTTTGCGAAAGCATGGAAGGCTTGTCATGAACCTTGGGGTATCGAAAGAACTCCATATTTGAGTTACTTCATCCAGAAAGGCTACTTATTCAGGGGAAGTCAGTTGTGTATTCCCAGAGGATCAGTAAGAGAGAACCTAATCTGAGAATTTCATAATGGTGGGTTAGCAGGAAACGTTGGCATCGATAAGACCAAAGCATTGGTTGACGAAAATTATTTCTAGCCAAGAATGTTGACAAATGTCAGAAGGTGGGTTCGACAATGTCAAGTTTTCCAATTGGAAAAGGGAAGGATTCAGAACACAAGGTTGTATACACCATTGCTGGTACCAGAAAACCCTTGGGAGCGTCTTAGCATGGAATTTGTGTTAGGATTACCAAAGACTCAGCAGGGAAGCGACTCAATATTTGTTGTAGTCGACAGATTTTTGAAGATGGCACATTTCATACCATGTAAGAAGACTAGCGATGCCACAGAGATTGTTATATTATTCTTCAAGGAGATAGTCAGATTGCATGGGTTTCCAAAGAGTATCACGTCAGATCGGGATACAAAATTCATGGGGCATTTCTGGAGAACCCTATGGAAGAAACTAGACACGAAGTTGCAGTTTAGTTCGGCACATCATCCACAGATGGACGGACGGGCCAAGGTGGTCAACAAAAGTTTGGGAAACTTTCTGAGATGTCTAGCTGTCGACATACCAAAACAGTGGGAAGGTGTATTGGCACAAGAGGATTTTGCATATAACAATTCTGTGAATCGGTCTACAGGATCAAGCCCATTCCAGATTTTTGAAGGAAGAAGCCCACACGGAGTGGTGGATTTGGTCAGGTTGCCGACAGAAACCAGGAAAAGCGCGGATGTAAAATCGTTCGCAGAACATATGTAGGAAGTCCATGAAAATCTGCGAAAGCACATAGAGAAGAGCAACACGGAATATAAGTTGAGGGCCGACAGGAAAAGGAGACTACGGTCGTTCCAGGAAGGGGACTTAGTTTATGCATACTTACGAAAGGAAATATTTCCGACAGGAATGTACAACAAGCTGAAGTTGAAAAAGATAGGACCATGCAGGATTCTGAAGAAGATTTTGGACAACGCTTATGTTTTGGAATTGTCAGAAGACTTGAAAATTTCAACAATGTTCAATGTCTCAGACCTGTACAAATTTGAAAAGGGGTTAAGCAGCAGAAGAAAAGAAGTGATAAGCATCGACTCGATAGAGTAGATTCCAGACCAACATAAAGAGGAGATCACAAAAGTAATCAAAGAGCGTGAAGTGGGGCGTACTCATCAATCGTGAAGGAATACTTGTTGCGATGGACAAAAGATGATTTGCAGGAGGCAACGTTGATTTCTGAAGAAGAGTTCAGGAGACTAATGGAGCAATCGAATTCTTTTTCACCTGGGGAGTCTGATGCAGGAGCATTGAGACCTAAGCAAATCAGTCGAAGTTGATCGACTGGAAGGAGCCGACCAGTGGGGGTGCCGATGACCACTGGTGCGGAGAGCAGGTTGACTTTTCGAAGTCAATAAGTCGAGCAGAAGTAGTCGGGGTGCGACCAACTGGGTAACACAGTAAACGTAGAAAAAGGGTCGAGAATCGACAGGAATTAGTTGATAGAGGACAAATGGAGTAGAATGTTGGGTAGTCAATGAGGGGTCGAACCACGACATGACATGTTTGGCGGAGCCAAGCACGGAGGAAGGGGAGGACTGGCGAACTGTAGAGGATGAGAAAACAAGCTGACAGGGAGGTCAAGATGTGATCGGCTACTGTAGTAGGGTCGGAAGGATAGAAAGTAAAGGAACTGTACCTGGTAGCCGCTCGGAGTTGCTGAGGAAGTTAATACAGTTATTGTGAGTTGGTGAAGGACATGACAGGTGACATCATGGATAGAGGCTGTGCAGCACGGCTAGGAGCTGGTAGTGCAGGTTCGCAGGATCTAGGAGGATCAGAGAAAAGGTGGATGCATGTCTCGGGGATTGCAGTTGTCTCAGGAACAATAGCAGCAGAGTAGAAGACGTAGAGAGGATCATCAGGATCGAAAAGAATTCTTTGATCAGTGACATCAGAGAACAGAGCCGAGAGAAGTTGTAAAGAGTCACACTCCTCACGGAACAGGGTTGAGATCGAGCCGTAGATTAGTGTTCAAGGTTGAACCAGAAGAGGGTGAGGTCGACACATAGAGAGACACACCATAGTTAATTCTGAGTTGTAACAGCTGAGGCCAATTGTAGTTAGTTATTTGAATACAGTTATTCCACATTGTAACCCATTCACAGAGAAGTAATATAAATCCACTTCTTGCATCATATTTTACACCTTGTTCATGTAAGCATTATGGTTTGTGTCGTGTGTATTGTTAAGCAAGAAAGTATTCTAGTAAGGTGACTTGCATCAGTTGGAATGTAATATTTTCACATAGCATTGATATAATTTGAGATTTCTCTCTATGAGAGTGGCAACATTTATGTTGTAGGATTGTAACCATTTTTTTGAATGAATAAAACGACACAACCCCTTTTGTGGACGTAGCTCAAGGAGTGGGTGAACCACGTTAAAAATGGTCTCTCCCTATGATGTTATCTCCTTATGTGTATCTACTTGTGTACCTTATGTTTATTGCTTTGTGTTGGTTCCTTATGATTATCGCTTATGATGGTTTTATGATCTCTTTTATAAATGGACCTTGCCATATGAAAGATTATTATCTTATGACAATGATGTATAAATGTATGTTCTGTCAAAGTATTTTGTAAAATGATGATTAAGTTTGCTAATATTGTTTAGAAGCCACCTTAATATGATAATGAATAATGAGTATCATTTTAGTTTTCTATGACCTTGAATATGTTGGAATGATTCCTTTTAGGTCTATTTGTTACAACTTTAATTATGAGAAAGAAATTTTCTTTTTCACCCCCCCCCTTCTTTTATTTTAGTATATATGGGGATGTTACATTTGGGGAGGATGAAAACCCTCGACCCATTTGGCTTTAGGTCTGTGGTGTTTAGTTTTCGATGTAGAAGATGTAACAAAAATTTAATTTGAGGAGATGGTTTTACCCTTCTACCGTATTTGATAATAAAAGAACTGTGTTTTCTCTTTTATGATAAATGTGTTGCAGTTTGAGAGCATTGCTCCAGTTTGTATGTGAATGAAGGCCATCATTTTTGCAACTACTGTGTTTAAGAAAAGTTTGAGGCTAAGGGTTTAGCTCCAAGTTAAAAATCGTTAAACCTTAATGTGTGTTCTCGGAAATGCTTTACTATTATGATATCAAATGTTTAGTTTCGAAAAGTGGATGTCTACAGCAAGCTAATTGTATGGTTTATTGTTTAATAGTTTTCAATTGCAATGTGATAATATAGTCTCGTGTTGATGCCAAGATGCTCTTATTTTCAGTCTTAAGGAATGTGTATGATAAGTGTTTTCAAAACTATGCTTTGGAGTTGAAAGTGTTACTCGTCGTTTATATCTGTCAATTTTTATGATGGCTATGAGCTAAAATCCAACGTTTTGTTTTCAGTTATGGAAAGAATCGTGACCAGTTTCTTATTATGTTTGAAACTTAACTAAATTCCTAACTTGAAAGAATCGTGAACAGTATATACATTATTGAACAGTATATACATTATTGAACAGTATAATGTATATACTTGCATATTTTAT
Source organism: Larix kaempferi (assembly GCA_027924585.1). Classification (NCBI taxonomy): domain Eukaryota; kingdom Viridiplantae; phylum Streptophyta; class Pinopsida; order Pinales; family Pinaceae; genus Larix; species Larix kaempferi. Next base: position 8,563,863 of record BSBM01000138.1, on the reverse strand, counting down.
TATTTAAATAATACTGTTCAATAATGTATATACTGATGTTCCTAGAATTAGGTTGTGTATTATGCATATTAGAATAGTTGCATTGATGAACAATATACTACTAATATGCATGGGTAAGTGGCCTATGGCACTGTACAACATTCCATTGCTACTTATCTAGAATGAAACCTCTTTGCTGACATGTTGGGAGTTGTGCACACTCTTAACAATGTTCTGGTAGAGATTGGAAGGCATCTAGAAAGTTATGGGATATGGATAAATGTTGTATTGAAGCATTGGCTAAGATAATTGCATGACTGTTTGACATATTTCTTTATGTGTAAGAATTTGTTCTAAAAACTATGAGATGTTTTCTAATCATGCAATTTAACTTGTTGTGTAGAAAAGATCGTATGCCATCATCTACAAAAGAAGAACTACAACATTTGTTCAGCAACAAAATTATCTATTGAAGATATTGAAGTTCCCAGGATATGGGAAGAATGCCATGATCCGTCGATCATGAAGAATGATGTTTGGGATGTAGTCCCAAGACCTGAAGGGAAGTTTGTTATGAATTCCTTATGGATCTATCAAGATCAAGCATGCTGCAAATGGCAGCATAGAGAAATATAAAAGTGATGAAATAGAAGATACACTAGATGGATTTCAAGATAGCTTTCTTGAATGGTGTAGTTGAAGAAGAAGTGTATGTGGGGCAGCCACTTGGTTCTGAGACACATGACAGGGAGTCATATATGTGCAGAACTTGGGTATGATGCACCACTTTCTAAGTATGGAGGTGTGGCAGAGTGCAGATGGAATCTTCCTTGGACAAGGGAAGTATGTAGTAGAGATCCTGAAGAGGTTTGGGATGATGGACTGCGAGGCTATGGCATCGAACCTGAAGCTTCTATGTGATGCTTCATCTTAACCGGTTGATGTCTCTATGTATCATCAGATGATTGGGTCCTTGATGTATCTGATGAACATGAGACCAGATATTTGCTTTGCGGTGAACACATTGAGCCAGTTCCTGACAGATCCGAGGAGTGTTCACCTGGTTGCTGTAAAGCATATTCTGAGGTACCTGAAGGGTACAGTTGATTATGGGTTCAAATATGATTCGAATCAAAAGTTTAACCTGCAGGGTTATATTGATTCAGATTGGGCAGGAAGTGCTGCAGATAGGAAGAGCACATCTAGGTGCTGCTTCAGTATGGGATCAGGTGTGATCTCTTTGTTTAGTAGGAAGCAGTCCTGCATAGCACTAAGTACCACTGAGGCAGAGTATGTTGCAGCTTGTTCAGCTAGTTGTGAGGTAGTATGGCTTCGGAAGCTACTGTCTGAGTTATTTGATCTCCCATTGGATGCTACTGGTATTTTCTACGATAACTAGAGTTGTGTGAAGCTGTCTGAGAACCCAGTGTTTCATGACAGGTTGAAACACATAGAGATCAAATATCACTATATCAGCGATATGGTGCAGAGAGGAGCTGTGAAGCTCCTGTACGTTGCGACAGACAAGCAGATTGTAGATGTGCTAACGAAGCCACTAGCCAGGGTGAAGTTTGAGTACTTCAGGGAGAGGCTTGGCATTCTTCAGATTGATGACACTTTGAGGAAGAAGTGATGGACACATTTGTTGAATCCATTCCAAGCATATTGGAAGGAGGATCCTTCACATGGATGTGGATCTAAGCACTGGATGATGAGCATCAGGATGATGTTCTGGTTTCTACTTTGTATGATGAGTTTGATCATTTATATGTATGTACGCATCATGTTGGATGCTGGATATGATCAGTTGGATCATTTATATGTATGTATGCATCATGTTGGATGCTGGATATGATCGGTTGGATCATTTGCATGTATTTTGTATATGCATCATGTTGGATGCTTGGACCATGTATCTGTATATGTATCAAGTGGATACATTGTATGATTAGGTGGATCATTGTCACGTCCCCATTTTGACCCCCTTCGCCTTAAATCGTAAATGATGTAAATATTGTTACTTAATCATGGTGAGGAGCTCAAGGCCAAGGCCCCACCATTGATTTAGCGTTTTATGTATCAGCAATTAAAGAAATAGATGCCTATGGTTCTTGTGCTAGATGGGCACGATGTAAACAAGACATCATGTAAATACGAATTTTAATGAAAAATACCCACAACTAGCTATGCAATGCAACAAAGAGATGGGGGAATGATTCTACAAGGAATAGGGAGGGAAATTATTCAAACCCTTGAGCCAATGGTGTTAATCCATGTGTCAATGAGAAAACCCATAAACCACCAACTACCCATTTTGGGTTATGGACCCAATCGTTTAATTCTTCCAAGAGTTGGTTGAGGCAGTTAATGCCTTGGGAATGAAGAAGTATGGCAACCATTTTCGTGTATGGGAAAACCATCAACCTGGAAATTCATGTTTTATCTCCTTGGGAAAGAAAACACCCACGAAATGGTGCCCAAAGCCATTCTGAATAGTCAGTCTTCACTCATTCACGCAGTTGGAGCTAGTTGGGTCTTTCCCTACATGTTTTTCATCCAAATCCTGCATTTTTCCATGCCTGGGAGTTCGTTTTTGCATATACAGTATCTTGGGAGAGAAGGGCCACGATTTGGGGACTGTATGGAGGTCATTTTTGCCCTTGAATGTCCAAGGACATTTTTCTAAAAACGGATTTGGATTCCCTGGGTTGTTCCCCGACTTTCCATTTCGTTTTTGTGGGTTCCCACATTTCTCTGAGTTAGTTCAAACCCCATCTCATGCATTCCACTATGGACAACGTTTTCCTCATGCCCAGCAATTGTGGTTTTGTTGTTAAGTGCATCCAGTTTTGGATTTGAACCTGCAAGTAAGAAACTTGGACTGGTAGTGGACAGAATTGGCTTGATAAACATAGTGGAGGGAGTGACCTCTCAAGAAGATCAAGAGGGCTTTGGCTACTTTTCTATGCACACCCTGAGAGCACTAGGAAGGAAGGTATGGCTTGAGGGACTGTGTGGCAGTGAAGAGAATACTTCCTTGTGCTGGGTGTGTAAGCATTGTGAGTGCCAAGCTGAATAGATCTAGGAGGGGTATCCTTAGCTCTGTGGTTGAGCACACTAGCTTAGCAATTCTTCCTTTCCATTTCCTAGCAGCCTGATAAACCCAATTGTAGATTGGCTTGGCTCATCTTGGTGTATGCTTGGCTATGTGTGAGTCTGTTATTCCCTGGTTCCTTGTAGAGATCATGCCCAGCTCGGGGGTGGCAGTTGTATCAAGAGGTTGATAAGCACAACTGGCCTATGGTTGGGTGGAACGTTGCAGTTGCATAGCCAGTTGCTTGGGACTACTTTGTTTTAAGATAAGTACTCTCATTTGCTATTTTTGCAATGTCTATCCTTAATGGCTATCATGAAATGCTAATTGTATGCTAGATAGTAACATGACTTTAATTCTGCTATGATTAATTACAATATGCCTATGACATGAACAGCTTGAATGTCTTGAATGCATGATGGACGTGTGATAGATTTCTAACCCTGCTGTGTGTTGAAAATATCTATGCTATCCTATATGTCCATCTCCACTCCATATGAATGTTTATTCTTTCATCAAAATGCTGGGTGTGTGTTAATTCTGCACATGTTTTACTTCCGTAGCGTTACCTTAGATTTCCACATTTGCATGCCTGTCTTTTATGTTATGAAGACATTTTTTTTTAATTAGTGATTATAGGGCTAATTGCCCAGTTTTAGTATCATGATCCCCTCCATTGCACCGATATGATGGGTGGGGACGTGACAATCATGTATGGTGATATGTATCATGTATTTGTATTTGTATCAGGTGGATAATGTATGATGATATGTATTAGGTAGATACTTGGTATGCATCAGGTAGATGCATTGTATGATCAGGATGATCATGGATGACAAGCTTCAGGATGTTGCTCCAGATAACATGCAGTAGGATGTTGCAGTGATGATGATCAGGATGATGTATGGTGAGTATCAGGTTGATACTCTATCGCCGTGGATCAGGCTATGCAGATGAGCATATAATTTGTTGCCCTGGGAGATTTGCAGATAGTATTTCGAGGTTTTGCCTATGGCATGTAATTCGGTGCCCTGGGATATCTGGAAAATGCTCTTTCGAGGTTTTGCTCTGGGAGGACATATAATTCGTTTCCCTGGGAGATCTGCAGATAGTCTTACGAGGTTTTTCCTATGGCATATAATTCGTTGCCCTGGGATATCTGGCAGATGCTCTTTCGAGGTTTTGTCCTATGGCATATAATCTGTCCCTGGGAGATCCGATAGGTTGGGCTGTCTACCCGTAATAAGTCCTGGGATGCTCTTGCGAGGTTTTGCCATGACCACATGTAATTCGTGTCCTAGGAGATCCTATAGGTAGAGCTGTGTGCTCGTAACAGCCTGGGATGCTCTTGCGAGGTTTTGTGGTGAGGTCACATATAATATGGCCCTAGGAGATCTATAGATAGTCTTTCGAGGTTTTACCTATGGCATGTAATTCGTGCCTTGGGATATCTGGCAGATGCTCTTTCGAGGTTTTGTGAGGCACGTAATAAGTCCTGAGGAGTCCACAGTATGGCCAGTGGTGACGAAGACCTACAGGTGGTGGGCCTACATCTAGTATGAAAAAGGACTGGCTCTGTAGAACTTCCTATGACGAGTAGATTCAGAGATTGATTGAGATAGTAGCAACAGTGACAATGATCCAGAGAAGAAGACTTGTGCTAGAAGACCTGTGCTGAGAAATACCTTCGTAGTTAAGAGGAAGTGTTGATGTATATGTAACTTCGGAATGTATTTCATACATGTATGTTGTATGTACTCCTATAGAGATGGTATTATTCCTCTATACGAAAGTGTCGTCATTTATATTGTAAGTGTCGTAACTTATACTTGATGGGTTATTAGACCACCTTGTTGGGGTCGGCCCTGTATAAGTCATGTGGGCCAAAGGGTTATTAGACCACCCTATTGGGGGTCGGCCATGTGGGTCGAAGGGTTATTAGACTACCCTATTGGGGGTCGACCCAGTCAGCATTATGTTATGTGGTTAAGTTCGAGCCTACATGATTTATGTAAAAGGAAAGTCAAGTCAAGTATAAATAGAGTGAGGGAGGCACTCTATTTTATCACTCACTTCTCACTCATGCACTTAAGGAGGAGTGGCGCACATATGGAGGAGGAGGATCTGCTACTAGGATATGTCTATCTCTTATGTTTGGGTTGTATCATTGCTCTATCTATCTCTGAGGAATTTATTGGGGTTTTCACCTTTATGGCTTTCCAAAAGTAAATCTTTGTGTCTCTTGTGTGCTTGCATTATTGTCTCCATGATTGATATGCTATAGATATGCCGTACATGTTGTTCTCTCAGTTAAGATCCTAGATCAGATTGAAGTAAATTCTGAAAATTTAACATTTATGTGTATCTACTTGGGTATCTTATGTTTATTGCTTTGTGTTGGTTCCTTATGATTATCGCTTATGATGGTTTTATGATCTCTTTTATAAATGGACCTTACCATATGAAAGATTATTATCTTATGACGATGATGTATAAATGTATGTTCTGTCAAAGTATTTTGTAAAATGATGATTAAGTTTGCTAATATTGTTTAGAAGGCACCTTAATATGATAATGAATAATGAGTATCATTCTAGATTTCTATGACCTTGAATATGTTGGAATGATTCCTTTTAGGTCTATTTGTTAGAACTTCAATTATGAGAAAGAAATTTTCTTTTTCACCCCCCCCTCTTTTCTTTTAGTATATATGGGGATGTTACATTTGGGGAGGATGAAAACCCTCGAACCATTTGGCGTTAGGTCTGTGGTGTTTAGTTTTCGATGTAGAAGATGTAACAGAAATTTAATCTGAGGATAGGGTTTTACCCTTCTACTGTATTTGATAACAAAAGAACTGTGTTTTCTCTTTTATGATAAATGTGTTGCAGTTTGAGAGCATTGCTCCAGTTTGTATGTGAATGAAGGCCGTTGTTTTTGCAACTACTGTGTTTAAGAAAAGTTCGAGGCTAAGGGTTTAGCTCTGAGTTAAAAATCGTTAAACCTTAATGTGTGTTCTCGGAAATGTTTTACTATTATGATATCGAATGTTTAGTTTCAGAAAATAGATGTCTACAACAAGCTAATTGTATGGTTTATTGTTTAATAGTTTTCAATTGCAATGTGATAATATAGTCTCGTGTTGATGCCGAGATGCTCTTATTTTCAGTCTTAAGGAATGTGTATGATAAGTGTTTTCAAAACTATGTTTTGGAGTTGAAAGTGTTACTGATCGTTTATATCTGTCGATTTTTATGATGGCTGTGAGCCAAAATCTAATGTTTTGTTTTCAGTTATGGAAAGAATCGTGACCAGTTTCTTATTATGTTTGAAACTCAACTAAATTCTTAAACTTGAAAGATAAAAGTTTATACTTCTAGGGTTTGATAAGTGAAGAGTACAAACCTGTCATAAATCTTAAGTTTGAAACTAATCTTTGTTTGGATAATAGTACAAGTTAACCAACTTTTGCTTTCTCCATTAGAATTGTTAGGTACTATGAAAATAGAAGTTTAGTAATTGTATTTATCATTGAAATAAATGATTGTACACAATAAAATAGAAACTATTGCAAGATTAGAAAAGAGAAGCATGGAAATAAATAAAACCCTAATTTAAATCTATGACTGTCACAATAGAAATGTAATATAATGCTTGTTAATGCCATTAGATTTGCAGTTGTTATGATTTCCTAAATACTGTGTAACAGAAAGATAATTCCAATACTTAGATATGAAAACTATTTGTTTTCATGATATATATACTTGTTAGCAGTAATGGATAACAGTACTGTGTACTTAGGAAATAAAGGTTTTTACAACTATTATTTTCCATACAGACTGGTGAAAGAAATACAGTGAACTTTAAACATTTACTAGTGAAAGGAATGATAAGAGAAAGAAATAGAATTATATTATTTAATACAGAATATTAATGTTAAGAAAGACTAATGAAGTACGACAATATTGATTCTCTCATTCATTTGGCAATAGGCCTATCAATTTATCTACCTTAATCTCTTCTCTGTACTAGAGTACGATGCAGATCCATTAGCATGGGGGAAAATGCAGAGAAATATTTAATTCAATTCATCTTACATAATCATTACTATACAGAATCCTAATTAGGTCAGAAACTAAAATAAATTCATTTGTTTAATAATATCCTTGAAAACAGTAAATTGATAATTGCAGACAAAAACTTGAGCTACATAGAATTAGAAAAGACAAGTAGACCCTATAAATGAAGATAGGGCCGACAAACACCCAAGGAAGCCTGTTCCTCCCAACCTTTTCCAGAAGAAGCAGCCAAAACTACTTGCTTCCTTTGGAACCCTGAGCTTGCTTACTAAACCACTAGGTAGATGGAATCTGTGTAGAAGCAAGGCACTCAGTAATATAACTTCTGCACTCAAATATGCCTTATGCACTCAGTAGTATAATAGGCAGACTTACACCATGATCAAAAACTCATCATATCCCCTCATCGAATCTCTTGGGTGCAAGCACAACAAAACCCCAAGGTAAATTTCCTCGTCAGGAAAAGTGATGAACCTCAATTCATAATTCAATGGCTCTTATATAGACTACCTAGGTCTTTAGTGGTTAGTTTTTGAATAAATGAGCCTGATTCTCCAGTCCCTCCTTCCAGTGCACTATGACCACATTTCAAGGAAGTTGTCACATACCAATAGCTAGTTTGTTTAATCATGATGCTGCCACTTGTCCATTGCCTTCTACCCCGGATTCCATTCCACCTGATGGGTTAGTAAACACTCTTTCAACAGTCCCCTTAGGTGTTTGTCTCCTATTTAATTTAATAAATAATAAAATATTGTGCAATTACAGTCATCCTTAAACACTTGTCCAATATAAAACTTTACAATAAAAGTTAACATTATGTTTTCCAACATAAAATGTTTTTCAGCAAAAAGGGTATGTTACAAACACCCCCACTTAAGCTCAACATCATCCTCGATGTTGCTTATTCATCATCCGATCCTTCCTGGAATAGAACTAAATATGCTACCCACATTTTAATTTCGAGTTCCCAGGTAGCTTCATTAGAGATAAGGTTATTCCATTGCACCTTTTCCTGCTCTATGGTACGATTCCGAAGCATAATTTTCCTCCTGTCGAGAATACAGTCTGGTTCCCCCTGAAAATCTCCTTTGGGCTCCACCTATATGTCATTCCAATTCAGCACATGACTAGCATCGTGCACATACTTCTTTAAAACAGAAATGTGAAAAACATTGTTGTTTTTTAAATTAGATGGCAAAGCCAATTGATATGCAATAGCTCCAATCCTTGATAGGATTTCGAATGGTCCACAGTACCTTGGTGCTATTTTAGCACAACTCCCAAGCTTCAAAGAACTTTTCTTGGGTTTTACCTTTATAAAACATGGTCTCCAACTTGAAATTCTCTTTCAGTGCATTTCAAATCTGCATAACTTTTTGTCGATCTTGGGCAACCTTTAAGTTACCTTGAACCTGTTTCATGGTTAGCTCCATTTCTTTCAATAAATCTAGTCCTAGCATTAATCTATCTACAGGGTTATCCCAAGAAATAGGAGTACAACATTTTCTTCCATACAAAATCTCAAATGGACTTAACTTAGCAGATGCTTGATAATGATTATTGTATGCAAATTCTATTAAATGTAGATAATCTTCCCGCTTAGATGGCTGATCTTTGACATACATTCTTAGCTCTTGTTTACCCTTTCTATTTGACCATCAGTTTGTGGGTGGAAAGATGTGCTTAGAGTCCCAGTCAGAAATAATTACCTTTGGAATTTCGTGCAAGCGAAAGATTTGCTTCATAAATACATCTGCAATGTTAGAAGATTTAAAAGTTTTTTTAACAAGAATAAAATTAGCATCCTTACTTAATTTGTCCACAACCATCATTATGGAGTCATTCTATTTTTGGTTTTTAGGAAAACCTATAATAAAATCAATACTTATAATCTCTCATTTCCATTCTAGAATTGGCAATGGCTGCAATAGTCTAGATGGATGTTGATGTTCAGTCTTAATGGTCTGACATTCAAAATATCTAGCTATGTATTCAACCACTTCATTCTTCATGTTGGGCCAAAAATAATCCTTCCTTAACATAGTTATCATTTTTTGATAACCTGGATGTCCTGAATAAGGATTCTTATCAACTTCATCCAAAATTAATAGCTTAACCTTTTACACATTTCGTACATAAATTCTGTTTTTATAAATCATTAAGCCTTTTTTATTAATGCTGAAATCTATTATAAAATTTTTAGATAGATTTTCAGCAACTTTACCAAGCAATTTTTGATAATTTTCATCTTGTTTAATTCCTTCTACAATTTGATTTTCCAAATCTATTGTAAACGTCCTGATTTCCGCCATAAAGCTTAATTTGGGATTCCTGCTTAATGCATCAGCAAATTTGTTTTCTTTTCCCTTAATCTGTTGAATCTTGAAATCATACTCGCTAAGGAAATCTAGCCATCTAACTTGCCTTGCGTTAAGATTTGTTTGATCCAACAAATACTTTAAACCCTTATTATTTGTCATTAATATGAATTTTCTTCCAATCAAGTGATGGCGCCACATTTTTAATTCATGTATCACGGCTTCCAATTGAAGATCGTAAGTTGCATAATTCTTTTCATGGATTTTTAAATTTTTAGACTCAAAAGCAATAGCATGACCTTCTTTAGTTAAGACCCCACCAAGTCCATCATTACATGCATCAGTGCATACAACGAAGTCTTTGTTAGGATCAACAATTTTTAAAATTGGTGCAGTGGTTAATAATTCTTTTAACTTATTAAAGCTTTCTCAACACTTTTGATCCCATACGAATTTCTTCACTTTCTTCTGCGAGGAAGTGATGGGATTTGCAATTGGTGAAAACCCTTCAATAAACTTTCTATAGTAACCTGCTATCCCCATAAATGACCGAACATCAGTTACATCTTTAGGGACAGGCCACTCGATAATTCCTTTTATATTATCAGGGTCGACAGAAATTCCATCTTTAGAAATTATGTGACCTAAGTACTGTATATCTTTATAAAAATCACATTTACTGAACTTACCGTAAAGCTGATGTTCTCTTAAAACTTGTTGAATTATTCTTAAATGTTCATCATGCTCTTCTTTAGTTTTTGAATAAATCAGAATATCATCAATGAACAAAACTACAACCTTATCCAAATATTTATGCAGAACGTTGTTCATTAAACACATGAACACTGCCGGTGCATTGGTTAGCGCAAAAGGCATAACTACGAACTTGTAGTGTCCATATCGCGTTCTTAATGCAGTTTTGAATATGTCTTCGTTTTTTATTCTAACCTGATGATACCCGAACCTTAAATCAATTTTAGTGAATATCTCTGCTCCGTGTACTTGATCAAATAGATCATCTATGCGGGGTAAGGGATATCGGTTCTTAATTGTCATTTTATTAAGTTGACGGTAATCGATGAAAAATCGCATGGTACCGTCCTTCTTTTTAATGAAAATTACTGGTGCTCCCCAAGGAGACACACTTGGTCTTATGTAGTTCTTATCTATTAATTCCTTCAGCTGATATTTTAACTCATTTAATTCCAGAATATTCATCCTGTAGGGAGCCTTCGAGTTTGGTACCGCACCTGGTACTAACTCAATGGTGAAATCAAGTTCCCTTTTCGGAGGTAATCCTGGAATTTCTTTCGGGAATACATCAGAAAAGTCCCTAAGGATGGGAATATCCTCCATTTTTAACTTGTCTTCTTTAGATCAATACTTGTCATTAATAAAATTAATAACAAACATTTTATAGTGTTAGGATATTCCTATACTCCATCCTAGTCCTTCTAACATTTCTGACATTTTCAGTCTTGCATGCAAAATTAGGGTTTTGCATGCAATTAGGGTTTTGCATGCAATTAGGGTTTGCATGCAATTAGGGTTTGCAGCACCAGCACCTAGCCCTTGCCAAACTAGCCCCAGGAGCTTCTCTCGGATCAGTCTTAGCTCTCCTAGAGCTTAGTTCGCCCTCTTTTCAGTTATTGCATGATAAGGGCGCCCTTCTTCACCTACCAGTCCAGTTTAGTTCAGTTATCTTCAGTTCTTCCTTGATTTAAGGATTAACTGACTCCTAACTGACCTTATCACTCTTTTGGACCTCCAGTGTGACTAGATAGACTATTTTGACTCCAGTTAGCTCCATGAGCGCCCCCCCACTGAGTCTCCTTCACTATATCAGTGCTTCCATGTGCCAGTTACACCAACCACACTCAGTTAGACTCAGTTTGACTCCCGGTTGATCACTACTTGTGCATTGATGACTTCACCGATGATGAGATAGACTCCTAGTTTGGCACTGATGACTCTCCACTGATTATGGATCTGTGCATGAAGGATAATTCGAATTACACCTAGTGAATTCAAATCCTCATACTCAGCATTGTATATTTACCCGGTTACTATTCTGATTAATGTAATGTGTGTAATTATTCTGCCTCTATTGGATCTATGTTCTATTGCTTCTCTCTTCTTCCTAAATTCCTTCATAGTGAGGTTTACATCATCTCTTTGGATCTTATGTGGGCAATTTCACATGGTATCAGAGCCTTGAGAGTATATTCTACCTCCATTCTTGAGAGTTTTTTTGCAGGTATTTTGAAGTTCCAGCAGTTGCAGCAGCAGATTCAGTAGCTTCTATTTTGCACTTGTTCAAGCAATCAAGATGAGCAATTCGAATGATCCTTCTTCTATACTTCTCACTCCTTTCAATTATTTCGAATGGAAGAGGAAGATGATAATACTCTTGCAATCAAGAGGGTTTACTAGAATAGTTGAAGAAAAAGATGCCATACCACATCAAGCTGAAAAGAGAGTCAAGCACCTAAACAAAATGGATGAAGCCTTTGGATTCATATGCCTTCATATTTCTGATGATCTATTGTTTCATGCTGATGGATTGAAGTCTCCATATGATTTATGGATAAAATTGAGGAGTCTTTTTGGCAAACAAGACGAACTGAGAGGCTACATTCTTGAGAATGAATTGGTTGCCCTTCAACCTAGCAATTTCGAGAGCATTCAAGATTTCTTCTCCAAATTTCAGAATTTGGTTTTGCATTGCAAGCAATGTGGCATCACTAAAAGTGATGAGCAATTGATACTCTCTATATTGAGCAAACTTGGATCTCAATTTTCTGTCTTTGTATCTACCTTTCATTCTGTTCGAATGTCCATCCCTGGATGGAAGTTTCCCACCTTAAGTAACTTCATTGAGGCTCTCACTCAAGAAGAGAACAAACTGTTTCAAATGGGTGCCATCAAAACCTCCAGAGATCTAGCTCTGTTGGCTGGTGAATCAAGTGGAGCGAATGATAAAGGGGGACAAAAAGGCAAAGGAAAGAAACCTTCAAGATCCAAGAATGACAAACAAAAGAGACCAAATTGTACCTATTGTAAGAGAGGAAACCATCCTGAGCATGCCTGCATGCATAAGAAGATTGATCTTCTAACCAAGCTTCTTGAACAAAACCAAATTGTTGTTCCAAAAGAAGCAAAGATGTCTGATTCTGGAAGTGGATCTGATGATTGTCATGCATTGATGGCTGGTTTTTCAAAGACAAAAGCTCTCCTCATAGATTCTGGAGCTTCCAACCACATGATGGCACAAGAAGAATCTTTCTCCTCTTTGGATCTCCAAGATGGGCCTACCCTTCACATGGGAGACAACTCTCAGATTTCTGCCAAAGGTTTGGGTACAGTTCATATGGAGCATGGTAAGTTAAAAAATGTCTTATTTGTTCCTTCTCTTACAGCTAATTTGTTATCAGTATATCAAATGACTCATACAGGATCTCCAAAACAAGTGATTTTTGGTCCAGACACAGTAGAGATTACATAAATCTCCACTGGAAAGGTTATAGCGAATGGGATTGCTAATCATGCCTCAAAGGCTTATGAGTTCTCCCACTTCATGCCCTTCTCTCCAACTATCCCTTCAGATTCTGATGAGGATCACAGTGACTTCTCTTCCAGTGACTCCTATTCTAGTGAGGAAGAAGATCAAGATTTTGATGTTGAGATCATAGTTCAAGAAGATTCAGAGCCAACCCCTATTCTTAGTCCAGATTCAAGAGAAATATGTTCTCACACAGTCCTTGCTACTACTAAGAACACAGTTGATGATGTATTTGCTTACAGAACTACTAGACTTTAGCAGCATGCTAACCTTGCATTATGCCATCCATCTCTCCATGAGAGATTCAGCATGATGATGGGGTTTACTCTTCCATTCCTTGGGAAAACTCATCATGATACATTCGCTCCAGTGACAGAAAAGGTTCCTGAAAGACTTGCTACATTCAACACATTCTCTAGCACTTGCATTCGCACTTTACAGAGGATTAGCTTACCAAGTCTCTTTGCAAAGTTTTCACTGATGAAAGCTTGCTTCTTTTCGGCTTAGAGTAATGGCTCCTTGAGTTATTCAAAAATATAAAATAAAAAAAAAAAAGGAAAAAGAAAAATTGAGGCAGTATTCTTTTTATCATTTCATTGATTGTATGGGTGACCTTTGGTCCTAGTTACCAGGGCCCAGGATGGATTAAGGGGGGGTGTTAGGATATTCCTATACTCCATCCTAGTCCTTCTAACATTTCTGACATTTTCAGTCTTGCATGCAAAATTAGGGTTTTGAATGCAATTAGGGTTTTGCATGCAATTAGGGTTTGCATGCAATTAGGGTTTGCAGCACCAGCACCTAGCCCTTGCCAAACTAGCCCCAGGAGCTTCTCTCGGATCAGTCTTAGCTCTCCTAGAGCTTAGTGCGCCCTCTTTTCAGTTATTGCATGATAAGGGCGCCCTTCTTCACCTACCAGTCCAGTTTAGTTCAGTTATCTTCAGTTCTTCCTTGATTTAAGGATTAACTGACTCCTAACTGACCTTATCACTCTTTTGGACCTCCAGTGTGACTAGATAGACTGTTTTGACTCCAGTTAGCTCCATGAGCGCCCCCCACTGAGTCTCCTTCACTATATCAGTGCTTCCATGTGCCAGTTACACCAACCACACTCAGTTAGACTCAGTTTGACTCCCGGTTGATCACTACTTGTGCATTGATGACTTCACCGATGATGAGATAGACTCCTAGTTTGGCACTGATGACTCTCCACTGATTATGGATCTGTGCATGAAGGATAATTCGAATTACACCTAGTGAATTCGAATCCTCATACTCAGCATTGTATATTTACCCGGTTACTATTCTGATTAATGTAATGTGTGTAATTATTCTGCCTCTATTGGATCTATGTTCTATTGCTTCTCTCTTCTTCCTAAATTCTTTCATAGTGAGGTTTACATCATCTCTTTGGATCTTATGTGGGCAATTTCACATATAGCCCTTTCTGGAAGCTCTCTTAACTTGTAACACTTAAATCCGTCTTACTGAAATCTTCCTATGAATTCCTTTTACTATTTCAGTTTTACCTTCATTATTCAGACAAATAAAAGATTTCTCGTAACAATTAAGCACTACTCTATGCTATTCAAGCCAATCCATTCCAATCAACAAGTCATATGACCCTAAGGGTAAAAAATTCAAATTAACTTGGGTTTTTAGCTGATTCAAAAATAGATAACAATTTTTAACAAAGTCTGTAACCTTTCTTTCAGTGCTTGTTGCTAGCCGAACTAACCAAGAATGATCAAACTTTTCTATTCTTAACTTGCAAATTTTCACTAATTCATGTGAAATATTACTCATACTTGCACCCGGATCTATCAAAATAGAAATAGATTGGTTTTGTAGCATACCTCCGATTTCGACCATGGACGTTTGATGGTCTGCTTGCCGATCTTCCAGCACTACATTTATCCTTGGCATTTCTCTTGCCACATCACCAACTATCGGCTCCACTTGTATGCTATGAATATTGTTGACTGTCCTTTTGTTCCATGGGAAATATACTTTCTTATGTAGTCCACCACAATCAAAAGACTTCAAAGGTCCTTTCTGTTCAGCATACTTGTTGTTGTTATTGTTATTATGTACATTTCTTGCAGCAGTAAAATTCTATGGTGTATTATTTCTATAGTTATTATTACTTGGAAAATTTATATTATTAAATTTTTTCTTAAAACTTCTAGAATTATGATTAAAGCGCTTCTTTTTATGCTCGAAATGATTAGACTTATTACTTTTCCAGCCAACTGTTCCTTCTCTTTTTCTGGTTTGGTCAAAAAAGAAATTTGCTTTCCTCATAGCCTCTTCCAGAGTGGAAGGGTTATCATACTCAATCCTATCTTTTATGTTGAAAGGTGGACAACTTAGAAACCTTTGTACCTTAGGCTTCTCTTTGACCATGTAAGGTACATACCTAAGCAAGCTAGGGAACTTGCTCCACAACTCCTTCATGTTCATAGTACCAAATTTTAGATCATAAAATTCTTTTGATTTATCTTCATAGTACTGTTCTGACAAGAACTTAAATAACTTTTTAAACATATTCCAGGTTACGTCTCTTTCCTTTATGCTCTTAATTCTTTTAAGATCCTACCACCAGATATCTACCTTTCCTATTAGATTGTAAATAGCCATCTTGGCTTTTAACTAGGAAGAGCAATCATAAATATTAAAGTACTTCTTCATTCTAGACAACCATGCTTCAGCTGTCTCACCCTTTTCAGTTTCACCATTAAAAGTTGTTTGCTTAATGTTTTTAAACTCTCCAGTAATTTGTTCATGATGCTTATACTTCCTCTTCTTGGAACAACAACCACTATCACTGCTGTCATGATCGGATTTATCAATACTTCGTTAAGATTCAAATGAAGAGTAATTAATACTTTTACCATTATTTGTTTTATTGTGCTTATGTTTGTGGGAAATTGTACCAGAATAAGAATTTACTTATTATTTCCTTCCTCTTTCTTCGTGATGGTATTTCTCCATTAGAATTTGATTTAACTCTTCATGTGCTTTCATAATGAGTTCATTTTCTTCATTAACACTACGAAGAAGTTCTGAATATTGGTTATTTAATTCAACATATATTACTTCATTATTATTATTGTTATTGTGCTCATTATAAGGAGATCTGTCCTCTGCTGATTCCTCTGGTATGTCCATACCTGCAAATTAAAAACAAATTGTTCTGTACAAAATAAAAATTAAAACAAAAGTTAGTAAATAAATTTTCTGGTTTTTATTTTTCTTCTTGCGCGTGTGAGCCTATTTCAAGCCTAGAGTTGTAAGTCGCGCTCTGATACCACATGTAACATCCCAAAATTTACAAAAAAAATTAAAAAAATTTCGATATAGCTTTCAATGCATAATCTAACTATGCGGACATATAATAAATGTTTAAATGTTGTCTTGTTGGACTAAATGTTGTGTTAGCCGAAAGTGTAATGTTGCGACAAGATAATTAATATCTTCATTTCGGTGTTAAACTTACTCAACTGTACTTTCACAATTCTTTGTTGCTGATCTAATGATATAAGTTTATATGTGTTTAACTATTGTTCTTCTGTTTGATGAAGAAGGGGTCCTACGGATGCATCGAGGCTTACTTAGCATTCATGCTAAAACATTTGAATCGTCCTTTTTCACAGATTTACAAGTAAGAGCTTTAGTGTTTACGACAACTGATTGAAGAGTTTCTAACCAGTTTCCGTGTCTCCAAGGTCTTAATGATTTTAAGAGACAAAATCTCGAAAACGCTATTGGTGAGAACTTCAGTTAGCCTAGTTTGTAAAATAGAAGTATGTCAATTGTAATATTCGTAATTCCTGTACTAACCTTTATTAAATTGTTAAGGCAAATGAATAGGATTCATATACCATAGTTTAACTCTATGTAATTGTTATTGTGAGTTTCTATTTGATGTAAATTATAAGGATAAACTTATTCTTTATGCAATTCTTTATATATACTCTAGAGCCTAGGAATTACATGCAAGTTTCCAATTAAACTTTAACTTAGCAACTATATGCAAAATCATATTCAGATTCTAGCCTAGGAGCTATAGAAAATTCATGAACAAATTCTTGCATAGAAACTAATTTCAAAATCATATTTAAAATCTTATCTTAGGAATTATATACAAAATCCTATTTAATTTCTGTACTATAATGAAATGTGTGTATGCATCATATTATACCTAATCCTATGCACAAAGAATATATATATACAAAATGTGTGTGCATTGTGTGACCCTTTAACGTATTAATATATTTGTGCAAATCCTTATAAATAGTCCTATGACCAATATTTATATGGTGTTGTGTGTGCATCTACGTGACCCTTTAAAACACTATGGATTCCTAGGAATGGATCCCACACCACCTTGACTTAGCATAAGGTGTCATTACAAAACCGATTTGTGCATTATATCGATGATCCAATACATTATAAAATGGGTGATAGTAACACTATGAAGGATTTTGTGCTAGCAGGCACTTTGCCTTCTCTTGGCATTTAATATTCCCAACTGTCGAGATAGTGGAATGTCTCTGTGGAAATCGTCGTGCTATAGGCACGTAATGGTGTGTTGATGGTTCGAGCCTCGTGACGAGCTGTAAGTGATTTGGTTAGATGTTTAACTGAGCTGTCATCCTTGGTGGTTATGGTAATGATGGTGTCAATTAATATGGTTGTTGCTTGGGTTATGTGAAAACTCTTTGGTGATCTCCATCGTTGATCTAGCAAGGGTTTTGGTTTTCGAATCTAACCCTAACCTCCACTATGTTCTACGATGTTAATGTTTCCTTGGAATTCGGTGTAGTTGCTTTAAGGAGAGGCCGACAGGCCAAGAGCCTTCAAGGTTTTGTAAACAGGTTTTTGTGGCGTGCCTACGGTTTGAAACCGTGACCTACTATTAGCTTAAGGGTTGATACACTCATGGAGTTTTACAGTAGCAGTTTCTATTAAAACTTCCAGGGTGAGTGACCATATTCTTCATGGTAGTTGATTCAATGCTCGACTTTCCTTGTCTGTCCAGTGGTAGTTTTCAGAGTTGTTTTCCACCCTTCCTTTCATTCGGTGGTGGAGTAATGGTTCCAGTTTGCACAGTCTTGGTGTTCTGCTCTGGTGATAACTTAAAGGTAATGGTTCTTGGTTCGAAACCCTGTGTCTTCCATTCTATATTGAGAGTTTCATTTAATGTTATTTCAATTGTAATGCCTTCTTAAAAACTCGTTTTGACCACTTCTTGTGTTTGAATGGCAGGTTCCTTCGTCAATCGGCACCAATACTCAGTTTTTTATAATAGGCGTCTGCTAAATGACCGGTAAGCTTCGGTGATTACTCGTTACTTTGGTTAGATGACTAGTGGACCTTCTTTGTGTTTTTTGCTGAGACTTCGTGTTTTCTTGGGCTCTGAGGGTGACCTTCGTCGAAATATTTGTGAGCTGTTTTGATAGTGTGGGGAGGATGAAAACACTCGATCCATTTGGCGTTACGCCTGTGGTGTTTAGTTTTCAATGTAGAAGTTGTAATAGAACTTTAATATGAGGAGAGGGTTTTAGCCTTCTACCATCTTTGATAATAAAAGAACTGTGTTTTCTCTGTTATGATAAATGTGTTGGAGTTTGAGAGCACTGCTCCAGTTTGTATGTGAATGAAGCCCGTCATTTTTGAAACTACTGTGTTTAAGAAAATTTCAAGCCTAAGGGTTTAGCCCTGAGTTAAAAATCGTTAAACTTTAATGTGTTTTCTCGAAAATGTTTTACTGTTATGATATCAAATGTTTAGTTTCCGAAACTAGATGTCTACAGGAAGCTAATTGTATGGTTTACTATTTAATAGTTTTCAACTGCAATGTGATAATATAGTCTCGTGTTGATGCGGAGATGCCCTTATTCTCAGTCTTAAGGAATGTGTTTGATAAGCGTTTTCGAAACTATGCTTTAAAGTTGAAAGTGTTACTCGTCGTTTATATCTGTCGATTTTTATGATGACTGTGAGCCAAAATCCAATGTTTTGTTTCCAGTTATGGAAAGAATCGTGACCAGTTTCTTATTCTGTTTGAAACTTAACTAAATTCTTAAACTTGAAAGATAAAAGTTGATACTTCTAGGGTATGATAAGTGAAGAGTACAAGCCTGTCATAAATCTTAAGTTTGAAACTAATATTTGTTTGGATAATAGTAGAAGTTAACTAGCTTTTGCTTTCTCCATTAGAATTGTTAGACACTATGAAAATAGAAGTTTAGTAATTGTATTTATCATTGAAATAAATTATTGCACACAATAAAATAGAAACTGTTGCAAGATTAGAAAAGAGAAACATGGAAATAAATAAAACCCTAATTTAAATCTATGATTGCCAGAATAGAAATGTAATATAATGCTTGTTGATGCTATTAGATTTGCAGTTGTTATGATTTCCTAAATACTGTGCAACAGAAAGATAATTCCAATACTTAGATATGAAAATTGTTTGTTTTCATGATATATATACTTGTTAGCAGTAATGGATAACAGTACTACTTATGTGACCTAAGTACTATATTTTATCTTTATAAAAATCACATTTACTGAACTTCGAGTAAACTTGATGTTCTCTTAAAACTTGCTGAATTATTCTTAAATGTTCATCATGCTCTTCTTTAGTTTTTGAGTAAATCAGAATATCATCAATGAACACAACTACAAACTTATACAAATATTTATGTAGAACGTTATTCATTAAACACATGAACACTGTCGGTGCATTGGTTAGCCCAAAAGGAAAAACTATGAACTCGTAGTGTCCATATTGCGTTCTGAATGCAGTTTTGAATATGTCTTCATCTTTTATTCTAATCTGATAATACCCGGACCTTAAATCAATTTTAGTGAATATCTCTCCTCCGTGTACTTGATCAAATAGATCATCTATGCGGCGTAAGGGATATCAGTTCTTAATTGCCATTTTATTAAGCTGACGGTAATCATTGCACAATCGTATGGTACAGTCCTTCTTTTTAATGAAAATTAATGGTGCTTCAAAGGAGACACACTTGGCCTTATGTAGTTCTTATCTATTAATTCCTTCAGCTGAGATTTTAACTCATTTAACTCCAAAATATTCATCCTGTAGGGAGCCTTTGAGTTTGGTACCGCACCTGGTACTAACTCAATGGTGAAATCAAGTTCCCTTTTCGGAGGTAATCCTGGAATTTCTTCCGGGAATACGTCAGAAAAGTCCGTAAAGATGGGAATATCCTCCATTTTTAACTTGTCTTCTTTAGATTAACACACGTCATTAATAACATTAACAACAAACATTTTACAGCCCTTTTTGGTAGCTCTCTTAACTTGTAATGCTTAAATCTGTCTTACTGAAATCTTCCTATGAATTCCTTTTACTGTTTCAGTTTTACCTTCATCATTCAGCCAATTAAAAGATTTCTCATAACAATTAAGCACTACTCTATGTTGTTCAATCTAATCCATGCCAATCAACAAGTCATATGACCCTAAGGGTAAAACATTCAGATTAACTTGGGTTTTTAGCTCATTGAAAAATACATCACAATTTTTAACAAAGTCTTTAACTTTTCTTTTAGTGCATGTTGCTAGCTGAACTAACCAAGAATTATCAAACATTTCTATTCTTAACTTGCAATTTTTTACTAATTCAGGTGAAATATAACTCAAACTTGCACTTGGATCTATCAAAATAGAAATAGACCGGTTTTGTAGAATACCTTCGATTTCGACCATGGACATTTGATGGTCCGCTTGCCGATATTCCAGCACTGCATTTATCCTTGGAATTTCTCTTGCCACATCACCAACTGTCGGCTCCGCTTGTATGCTATGAATATTTTTGTCTGTCCTTTTGTTCCGTGGGAAATATGCTTTCTTATGTGGTCCACTACAATCAAAAGACTTCAAAGGTCCTTTCTATTCAGCATACCTGGTGTTGTTATTGTTATTAGGTATATTTCTTGCACCAGTAAAATTCTATGGTGTATTATTTCTGTAGTTATTATTACTTGGAAATTTTCTGTTATTAAAATTTTTCTTAAAACTTCCAAAATTATGATTAAAGCTTTTCTTTTTATGCTTGAAATTATTAGACTTATTACTTTTCCAGCCAGCTATTCCTTCTCTTTTTCTGTTTTTGTCAAAAAAGAAATTTGCTTTCCTCATAGCCTCTTCTAGAGTGGAAGGGTTATCATACTCAATCTTATGCTTGATTTTGAAAGGTAGACAACTTAGAAACCTTTGCACCTTAGGATTCTCTTCGACCATGTAAGGTATATACCTCAGCAAGCTAGGGAACTTGCTGCACAACTCCTTCATGTTCATAGTACCAAATTTTAGATCATAAAAATCTTTTGATTTATCTTCATAGTACTGTTCTAACAAGAACTTTATCTTAAATAACTTTTTAAACATAGTCCAGGTTATGTCTCTTTCCTTTATGCTCTTAATTCTTTTAAGATCCTGCCACCAGATATCTGCCTTTCCTATCAGATTGTAAATATCCATCTTGGATTTTAACTGGGAAGAGTAATCGTAAATATTAAAGTACTTCTTCATTCCAGACATCCATACTTCAGTTGTCTCACCCTTTTCAGTTTCGCCATTAAAAGTTGGTGGCTTAATCTTTTTAAACTCTCCAGTAATTTGTTCATGATGGTTATACTTCCTCTTCTTGGAACAACAATCATTGTCACTACTGTCACGATCATATTTATCATTACTTCGGGTAGATTCAGATGAAGAGTAATTAATACTTTTACCATTATTTGTTTTCTTGTGTTTATGTTTGTGGGACATTGTACCAAAATAAAAATTTACTTCTGATTTCCTTCATCTTTCTTCATGATGGTATTGGTCCATTAGAATTCTATTTAACTCTTCCTATGCTTTCATAATGCGTTCATTTTCTTGTTTAACAGTTCTTATCTTAGATTTTTAATCTTTTACAGTACGAAGAAGTTCTGAAGATTGGTTATTTAATTCAACATATATTCCTTCATTATTATTATTGTTATTATGCTCATTACGAGGAGATCTGTCCTCTGCTGATTCCTCCGGTATGTCCATACCTGCAAATTAATAACAAATCATTCTGTACAAAATAAAAATTAAAACAAAAGTTAGTACATAAATTTTGTGATTTTAATTTTTTTTGTTTGCGCGCGTGAGCCTATTTCAGGCCTAGAGTTTGAACTCGCGCTCTGATACCACATGTAACATCTCAAAATTTACAAAAAAAATTTAAAATTTTTCGATATAGCTTTTAATGCGTAATCTAACTGTGTGGAAATATAATAAATGTTTAAATGTCGTCTTGCTGTACTAAATGCTGTGTTGGTCGAAAGTGTAATGTTGCGACAAGATAATTAATATCTTCATTTCGGTGTTAAACTTACTCAACTGTACTTTCAAGATTCTTTGTTGCTAATATAATGATATAAGTTTATATGTGTTTAACTATTGTTCTTCTGTTTGATGATGAAGGGGTCCTATGGATGCCCCGAAGCTGTTAGGAACCCATGTCTTTACTTTGTTAGTATGTTGTTATTGGACGCATATGCTTTGTAAGTCGTCCCATAGTATTTGTTGATCAATAGTTTGTGTTATTGTTGTTGGCACATATGCTTTGTAAGTCGCCCGTAGTATTGTTGATCCATAGTTTGTAGCGGCCCATGGTTTTGACCCATAGTATTGGCGCCTAGACTTAGTATATAAGTGTGTGTTGAGACCTATGAAGGCACCATGAAGTTATTTGTATTGAGCTTGTTCATAGGAGGTTGCCCCCTCGAAGTGGCCTGTGATCAATATAAAAGTGATTCTGAGTTCTGTCATTTCTGCTATTTCCCATATTCGTATTAATTAATTGTTGCAGGTGCATCACATCTGGTATCAGAGCACTTTCTTGGGCTCACTGGGTGAAATTTCTGTCAATTTTTTTTCGCATTTGTTGCAGGTTCGGATTTGGGAATAATCCCTATCCGGTTAACTGTGGGAAGTACTTGGGCATAAGCCCTAAAACGCATTGTGAGGAGTACCACAAGAATCCTGAAGTAGCTGGCCCATTGAGAGGACCTGCTAGCGAAAAGGGCAACGAGCCCTACCTGATTGACTAGTTCCCACCCGTGAGGTAAACCAAGAGCTGTCGTTTGTGGCAAAGCGGTTATCAGTTTTACCTGAGCTGTGGAGTGACGGGTACTGCCCCAATACGCAATCCGTCAGACAACATTGGTGGCCGAGTGAAACCCCCGAACTATTAGGAATCTAGACATACCTGGGGTCCATATCTACTTTTAGATGAACTATTGTCGATATCTCCCTTGTTTTCACTCTGTTTCCCTTGAAATTTTCAGGGAACCCCTGTCATCCCATTCTGCATATTTCATTCCTGACGACCCTATCCCCAATTCCCCTTCCCACAGCCTGAAAACCCACATTTGTCTATTGTTAGGGTTTGCCATAACTTCCTCAGATTTCACCCAATCACCTTCAAATTTTACCACAGAGTTCCTTTTTGGATTTTGCTTCTTTGTCCCCCTCTGCCAAATTTTCCCATTCTTTCACCCCGCTTCTGAAATCCTCATTTTTGGCTTCCCTGTCTAGTCGACAGTGTCCAACACCTAGTCAAACCCCAATTACCCTTCATATTTTTTCCCAAGTCCAGATTTTCCCTTACTGAAGCAGTTTCTATTTTTGTTTTCCTACCCGGTCAAAAAAAAAAACTCCTAGTTATGGTTGTCACTCGTGTAGGAGCAAAAACCATGGAAGAAGCACTTGCAGCCATCCAAGCCAAACTCCAGGATTTGGATGAAAAATTTCTCGGCCTCCATCTTGAACATTCAGCTATGAACAACAAACGGCAGTCCGAGTCTTCATCAAACAATGGGTTCTCTTCTTCCAGTAATTTCCATGGTCCGAAGCTTGATTTTCCTCGCTTCAATGGTACTGATCCAACTGGATGGATCTATTGTGCAGAGCAATATTTCAGTCTGCATAATACTTTTGATGTCAACAAAGTTCCGCTGGCATCATTTCACTTGGAACAGGAAGCTCTTCAATGGTACCGTTGGTACATCAAGGCTCATCTAGATCCAAAATGGTCAGACTTTTGCCACCTCCTTTTGCAAAGATTTGGTCCCAGTGCTTTTGATGACTTCACCAGAGCCCTCACTAAACATTGCCAAATTGGCACTGTGAGAGAGTATCAAACCGAATTTGAGAACCTAGCCAACCACACTGAAGGATTGTCTGATGACTTTTACCGGAGTTGTTTTATCAGTGGTCTAAAGGATGCCATCCGCTCTGAGGTCAAAATGTTCTGTCCCACCACAATGATGAAAGCCCTAGGGTTGGCTAAGTTGGTAGAAGACAAGATTGCATCCCAATAACACTACAAGCCCACTTTTGTTCCCTTCCGAAATATGGGTTCTCAGCGACCACCTATACCGTAGGCTCCTCGACCGACTCCTATCAAGCGTTTGTCTGAAACCGAGATGCAAGGACACAGAGAAAAGGGGCTTTGCTATAATTGTGATGAGAAATTTACTCAGGGACATAGATGTGTTCAGCAAAAGCTCTATCTCTTGGATGTGGAGTCTCCGCCTACCTCTGAAATTGGTGACGAAGATATAGAAACACTGGATGCTCCGGTCGACGTTAAGGAACCACATATTGACCCTCCGTCTTAGGATGACCAGCCAGAGATATCTCTCCATTCTTTAGCTAGAATCACCACCCCCCAAACAATGCGGGTCAGGGGTTACTTCAAGAAGCTTCCTCTTACAATACTCATTGATTCTGGTAGCACTCATAATTTCATTGACCCTTGGATCGCCAAACAAGCTGATTGTTTTATCCATCCTTGCTCCAACTTTTAAGTCAGGTTGCCAATGGGGGCACCTTACCTTGCAAAGGGAAGTGTCAAAATGTGCATATCTCTATGGGAGATTATAACTTGCGCTCTGACATGTTTGCCTTGCCCTTAGGCGGATGTGATGTGGTTTTGGGCGCTCATTGGCTACACACACTTGGCCCAATCTTATGGGATTTTGCTGAACTTTGGATGCAATTTTCCCTCAATGGACAAAAACACACATTGACAGGATTACAACCAGGTTCTCTCAGCATCATCAGTTCACATCGCATGGAAAAACTCCTCAAGAAGAATTCACATGGTGTCATCGCTCAGATCCATTCCATTCAGATGCAACCATCAGCGGTCTCCACTACTCCTTTGGATCTACAACAAATGCTAGATCGATATACAGCTGTCTTTGCTGAACCTGTGGGATTGCCACCTTCTAGGCCAGAAGACCATCGTATTCAGCTCCTTCCTGGCAGCGTTCCTCCCAACATCAGGCCCTATCGCTACCCATTTCACCAAAAAACGAAGATTGAAATGCTTGTTTGGGACTTATTGAAGCAAGGTATTATTCGCCCAAGCACTAGTTCCTTTTCTTCTCTAGTTATTCTTGTCCGCAAAAAAGATGGGTCATAGCGCCTCTGCATTGATTTCCGAGCACTTAATCACCTCACCATCAAGGATAAGTTTCCAATTCCTATTGTTGATGAGCTTCTTGATGAGCTTCATGTGGCTCACCTTTTCTCCAAGTTGGATCTTCGTTCTAGGTATCATCAAATTCAAGTTCATGAGGATGATATCCCTTAAACAGCTTTCTGCACACATGATGGGAATTATGAGTTTTTGGTCATGCCCTTTGGACTCACTAATGCTCCTTCCACATTCCAGGCCTTATGAATAAAATATTTCGACCCTACTTGCGGAAATTCATTCTGGTATTCTTTGATGATATCCTCATCTACAGTAAAACATGGGATGAACATCTCCAGCATCTGGATCTTGTCATGCAAATTTTCTCTGACCATCATCTCCATGCCAAGCAGTCTAAATGTGTTTTTGGATAGAAGGAAGTTGAGTATCTCGGGCACATTATCTCAGCACAAGGGGTTCGCGTGAATCCTGCCAAAATCGATGCCATGAACAATTGGCCGCATCCTCAGACACTGAAGAGCCTTCATGGTTTTTTGGGGTTGACTGGCTACTACCGCAAGTTTGTCAAGGATTATGGGAATATTGCAGCTCCATTAACTGCTCTATTGAAAAAGGATGCTTTTACATGGACACCTGCTGCTCAGTGTGCATTTGACAAACTTAAACAAGCTATGTGTACTACACCTGTGCTAGCCATGCCCGATTTTTCCAAGCCCTTCACTATTGAGAGTGATGCTTGCGGAAATGGACTTGGTGCTGTTCTCCTTCAAGATGAACACCCCATTGCGTTCACCAGCAAAGCCCTTTCAGGTAAGAATTTAGCTGCCTCTACCTATGAGAAGGAAATGATGGCTATTTTGCATGCAGTACAGAAGTGGCGCCCATACCTATTAGGGAATCATTTCTGCATCAAGACTGATCACCAGAGTCTGAAATATTTCTTGGACCAACATGTCTCCTCCCCAGCACAACAGAAATGGGTTAGAAAACTCATGGGTTATGACTATGAGATCACTTACAAGAAGGGTAAAGACAATATTGTGGCAGATGCTCTTTCTCGCACATTTGATGCCCAAGGTTCTCTTTCAGCTATTTCTATGCCTGTTCCAAATTGGTTCCAATCTGTTCAACAGGGTTATCTCAATGAATCTTCCTTATCTCAAATCATCCAACGCTTGACCAACAACCCTTTTGTTGTACCACATTACTCTTGGGATGGTGCTTCTCTACGATACAAGGGTCGTTTGGTGCTTCCCCAGAGCACAGATCTTAAACAGGATGTATTCTATGAACTCCATGCTTCTCCATTGGTAGGGCACTCCAGGTTCCTCAAAACATATGAACAAGCACAGTGTAACTTCTTTTGGCAGGGCATGAAAAGGACAATTCAACAGATGGTGGCCAAATGTGATACCTACCAGCGCAATAAGGGTGAAACAACACTCCTTCCAGGATTGCTTGAACCCTTTCCCATACCTACACGGATTTGGACAGATATTTCTATGGATTTCATTGAAGGGCTCCCTAAATCTGGCGGGAAGACAATGATTCTCATTGTGGTTGATTGTCTCTCCAAATATAGCCATTTTTGTGCTCTCAGCCATCCCCATACAGCCTCCTCCGTCGCTCAAATTTTCCTGGACCATATCTTTCGTCTTCATGGCATCCCTTCTTCCATTGTCTCGGATCGTGATGCGACTTTCACCAGTCATTTTTGGACAGAACTATTTCGCCACACTGGCACCAAACTGAAGATGAGTTCAGGGTATCACCCACAAACAGATGGTCGGACTGAAATTATCAATAAATGCTTGGAAACTTATCTTCGTTGCTTCACCTCGAAACAACAACATCAGTGGGAAAAGTGGCTCCCTCTCACTGAATGGTGGTACAATACCTCTTACCACACTGCATCTAAAATGACCCCATATGAAGCAGTCTATGGTTAGGCACCTCCAACTCTTCTTCCATACACCCCCACCAGTTCACCAGTTCAGGAAGTTGACACAGTCCTTCGAAACCTCGATCAGATTCTTTGCATTTTGCGGGACAATCTTCACATGGCAAGAAATTGCATGAAGCAACAAGCTGATCAGCACCGTTCTGAGTGCACTTTTCAAGTCGGCGATATGGTTTTTCTTCGTCTCCAGCCGTACAAACATTCCTCCTTGAAACTCAAAGGGCGTCATAAGTTCGCTCCAAAGTTCTATGGGCCATATCGGATTCTTCAGAAGATTGGGTCCGTTGCTTATAAATTGGAACTTCCTCCTTCTTCCCGCATTCATCCAGTCTTTCATGTCTCTTGTCTGAAGAAAGTTCTTGGCACCAACATCAGTGGACAAACGCTTTTACCCGAACTGGATAATGAAGGATCCATCCTTTTGGAGCCAGAGGCCATCCTCAATCGGCGCACACGTCATCTTCTCTCTCACTCTATCATAGAGGTCTTAATTCAGTGGCACGACATGCAACCAGAGGATGCTACATGGGAACCACTCCTTCAGATTCAACAACAATTTCCACATCTAAAGCTTTGAGGACAAAGCTTTTTTTAAGGGGGAGGGGATGTTAGGAACCCATGTCTTTACTTTGTTAGTATGTTGCTATTGTACGCATATGCTTTGTAAGTCGTCCCGTAGTATTTGTTGATCAGTAGTTTGTGTTATTGTTGTTGGCGCATATGCTTTGTAAGTCGCCCATAGTATTGTTGATCCATAGTTTGTAGCGGCCCATGGTTTTGACCCATAGTATTGGTGCCTAGACTTAGTATATAAGTGTGTGTTGAGACCTATGAAGGCACTGTGAAGTTATTTGTATTGAGCTTGCTCATAGGAGGTTGCCCCCTCGAAGTGGCCTATGATCAATATAAAAGTGATTATGAGTTCTGTCATTTCTGCTATTTTGCATATTCATATTAATTAATTGTTGCAGGTGCATCACAGAAGCTTACTTAGCATTCATGCTAAAGCATTTGAATCGTCCTTTTTCACAGATTTATAGGTAAGAGCTTTAGTGTTTACGACATGTGACCGAAGCGTTTCTAACCAATTTCTGTGTATCCAAGGTCTTAATGATTTTAAGAGACAAAATCTCGAAAACGCTATTGGTGAGAACTTCAGTCAGCCTAGTTTGTAGAACATAAGTATGCCAATTGTAATATTCATAATTCTTGTGCTAACCTTTTATTAAATTGTGCAGGAAAATGAATAGGATTCATATACCATAGTTTAACTCCATGTAATTGTTATCGTGAGTCTCTATTTGATGTAAATTATAAGGATAAACTTACCCTTGATGCAATTCTTTATATATACTCTAGAGCCTAGGAATTACATGCAAGTTTCCAATTAAACTTTAACTTAGCAACTATATGCAGAATCATATTCAGATTCTATCCTAGGAACTATAGACAATTCATGATCAAATTCTAGCCTAGAAACTAATTGCAAAATCATATTTAAAATCTTATCTGAGGAATTACATACAAATTCCTATTTAATTTATGTACTATAATGAAATGTATGCATGTATCATATTATACCTAGTCCCATGCACAAATAATATATATAGACAAAATGTGTGTTCATTGTGTGAACCTTTAACATATTAATATATATGTGCAAAGCCTTATAAATAGTCTTATGACCAATATTTATATGGTGTTGTGTGTGCATCTACGTGACCCTTTAAAACACTATGGATTCCTAGCAATGGATCCGACACCACCTTGACTTACCATAAGGTGTCATTACAAAACCAAGTTGTCCATTATATCGACGGTCCGATACATTATAAAATGGGTGATACTAACACTATTAATGTTTTCGTGCTGGAAGGCACTTTGGCTTCTCTTGGCATTCAATATTTCCAACTGCCGAGATAGTGGAATGTCTCCGTGGACATCATCGTGGTGCAGGAACGTGATGGTGTGTTGATGGTTCGAGCCTCGTGACGAGCTATAAGTGATTTGGTTCGATGTTTAACTTAGTTGTCATCCTTGGTGGCTATGGTAATGATGGTGTCAATTAATATGGTTGCTGCTTGGGTTACGTGAAAACCCTTCAGTGATCTCTACCGTTTATCTAGCAAGGGTTTTGGTTTTGAGATCTAGCCCTAGCCTCCACTATGTTCTACAGTGTTAATGTTTCCTTGGAATTCGGTGTAGTGGATTTGAGGAGAGGCTGACAGGCCGAGAGCCTTCAAGGTTTTGTTAACAGGATTTTGTGGAGTGCCTACGGTTCAAAACCGTGACCTTCTATTAGCTTAAGGGTCGATACACTCATGGAGGTTTATAGTAGCAGTTTTTATTAAAAGTTCCACGGTGAGTGACAATTTTCTTCATGGTAGTTGATTCGATGCTCGGCTTTCCTTGTCTATCTAGTTGTAGTTTTCGAGAGTTGTTTTCCACCCTTCCTTGCATTCGGTGGTGGAGTAATGGTTCCATTTTGCACAGTCTTGGTGTTCTGCTCCGTTGATAACTTAAAGCTAATGGTTCTTGGTTCGAAACCATGTGTCTTCCATTCTATTTTGAGAGTTTCAGTTAATGTTACTTCAATTGTAATGACTTCTTTAAAACCCGTTTTGACAACTTCTTGTGTTTGAATTGCAGGTTCCTTCCTCAACTGACACCCATACTCAGGTTTTGATAACAGGCGTCTGGTAAATGATTGGTAAGCTTCGATGGTTACTCGTTACTCCGGTTAGATGACTAGTGGACCTTCCTTGTGTTCTTTACCGAGACTTCGTGTTTTCTTGGGCTCTGAGGGTGACCTTCGTCGAAATATTTGTGAGTCGTTTTGACAATGTGGGGAGGATGAAAACCCTCGACCCATTTGGTGTTAGGCCTGTGGTGTTTAGTTTTAAATGTAGAAGCTGTAATAGAACTTTAATATGAGGAGAGGGTTTTACCCTTTTACCATCTTTGATAATAAAAGAATTGTGTTTTATCTGTTGTGATAAATGTGTTGGGGTTTGAGAGCATTGCTCCAGTTTGTATGCAAATGAAGCCCGTCATTTTTGCAACTACTCTGTTTAAGAAAAGTTCAAGGCTAAGGGCTTAGCCCTAAGTTAAAAATCGTTAAACCTTAATGCGTGTTCTTGGAAATGTTTTACTGTTATGATATCAAATGTTTAGTTCCGGAAAGTAGATGTCTACAACAAGCTAATTGTATGGTTTACTGTTTAATTGTTTTCAATTGCAATGTGATAATATACTCTCGTGTTGATGCCGAGATGTTCTTATTTTCAGTCTTAAGGAATGTGTATGATAAGCGTTTTTGAAACTATGCTTTGGAGTTGAAAGTGTTAATCGCTGTTTATATCTATCGATTTTTATGATGGATGTGAGCCAAAATCCAACGTTTTGTTTTCAGTTATGGAAAGAATCGTGACCGGTTTCTTATTCTGTTTGAAACTTAACTAAATTCTTAAACTTGAAAGATAAAAGTTGATACTTCCAGGGTTTGATAAGTGAAGAGTATGAACCTGTCATAAATCTTAAGTTTGAAACTAATTTTTGTTTGGATAATAGTACTGTTGATGTATATGTAACTTTAGAATGTATTTCATCTATGTATTTCATATATATTTATTGTACCCTTATTAGAGATGTGTTATTCCTCTATAAGGAAGTGTCATCATGTGGACTGACAAGTGTCGCAAGTGTGTGTACTTGCTGATTGGTTATTAGACCAGCATGTGTGGGGTCGGCCCTGAAATATGTATTATATTGTGGATGTATCTAGATAGACAAGTCGGCCTCGTAGTGTAACTGCGCAAACAGGTTAGTATAAATAGAGATCGGGAGATCTCTATTTTGATCATTCGAAAAGTCACACTTCTCTCACTCAGAAAGTGGCGCACTAGTGAGGAGGAGGATCATCTGCTACTAGGAGACTATCTCAAGCGTATTTTGGTTATACTATGGTTGAGCCATTGCTCTCTCTATCTCTAAGGAAGTTGTGCGGTTTTTCAACTTAGGGTTTTCCCCATGGAAACTATGTGTCTCTTGTCTCTCATTCTTTTGATTCTTGTGATGCTTGTCATGCTTATTGTGATTGTTATGCATTGATATACTGTATATGTTATTCTCTCAGTAAATATCCAAGAGTATGGTGAATTAATGCTCAAAATTTAACATGGTATCAAAGCTAACCTAAGAAGAAGACATTTTGTAGTGAAGAAAACTTGAGTTTCTTGTTTATTGGGTTTCTCTCCATAGTTTTTTAGAAAACCAGTATAGTAGATTGAATCTACTAATCAAGGAGAATCTATCTGTCCAATCAGAATTCAATTCTGATCATTTTCAGACTTTGCCCTAACAATTAAGGTTTCCACAACAATAGGAATTTCTGAAATCTGAAGACATAGCTGGAAGCTCCTTGCAAAAATCAAAGTTTAGAGCTTTGGATTGAGATTTTTGGCTGGGTAGATGTCCGAGAAATTCAAACCCTAATTCAAGGCTCTCCCTAGTGAACCCGGGAGGACAAAAAGGCAAATCTGAAGGGTAAAGCTTTGCTGATCCCAAATTCTGAATAGACTAGGATGATCAGCGCATCAAGGCGCATCTTTCTATCCTTTAAGAAAGTTGAAATTCACATTTTGAATTTTTAGGGTTTTTTCGAGAAACCCTAATCTTGGACCAGATCTAGTTTTCAGCATTTCAAGTGGTAAGACCTAAATATTTTCTATTTCCATTTGAAGTACTCTTTAAGATATCTCACCACACCAAGCTTGAGGATAAGCTTGAAGGGGCTGATAACTTCCGAGCTTGGAAGTATAGGATTGGGTTAATCCTGGAAGAGAATGAGTTGGACTCATATATAAAAGAGGACATCCCTATCCTAGAGGATGAAGAGGATAAAGTATTGCATAAGAAGAACTTGGTCAAGGCAAAGAGAATCATTGCTGATTCTATCAAAGACCATCTCATACCCCATGTGTCTTCTCTAAAGACAGCCAAAGTGTTAAAATTTGAGCATTTATTCACAATACTCTTGGATGTTTACTGAGAGAATAACATATACAGTATATCAATGCATAAAAATCACAATAAGCATGATAAGCATCACAAGAATCAAAAGCATGAGAGACAATAGACACAGAGTTTCCGTGGGGAAAACCCTAAGGTGAAAAAACCCACAACTTCCTCAGAGATAGAGAGAGCAATGGCTCAACCAAGGTACAACCAAAATACACTTGAGATAGTCTCCTAGAGCAGATGATCCTCCTCCTCACTAGTGCGCCACTTTTTGAGTGAGAGAGATATAACTTTTCAAATGATCTAAATAGAGATCTCCTGATCTCTATTTATACTAACTTGTTTTCCCAATGACCTTATGGGGCCGACTTGTCTAGCTAGGTACATCCACAATATAATATATATATTTCAGGGCCGACCCCATACATGGTGGTCTAATAACCCATCGGCAAGTACACACACTTGCAACACTTGTCAATCCACATGACGACACTTCCTTATAAGGAATAACACATCTCTAATAAGGGTACAATAAATATATATGAGATACATAGCTGAAATACATTTTAAAGTTACATATACATCAACACTCCTTCTTAAATAGGAAGGTATTTCTCGACACAAATTTGCTAGACAAGTCTTCTTCTCGGGATCATCGTCATTGATGCATCGTCATCATCATCGTCACTATTACTGCTATCTCAACCAATATCTGACTCTACTCGTCATAGGAAGTTCTATAGAGCGAGTCCTTTTTTCATACTGGATGTAGGCCCACCACCCATAGGTATTCATCATCACTGGCTATACTGTGGAAATCTCAAGACTTATTACGTGCGTCACAGAACCTTAAAATAGTCTCTTGACTAGCAAGAACCCTAAAGAGCATTTGAGGCCTTTTTCATCCTGTCCAGATCTCCAGGACTTATTACATGTGACCCCACCCCAAAACCTTGAAAGAGAATCCCAAGACTAATTACGAGCACACAGCTCAACCTATCGGATCTCCCAGGGCACAAATTACATCTGGTCACCACAAAACCTCGAAAGAGCATCTCAGGACTGATTACGAGCACGGGGCTCAACCTATCAGATCTCCCAGGCCACAAATTACATGTGGTCATGGAAAAACATCCAAAGAGCATCCCAGGACTGATTACAAGCACACGACTCAACGTATCGGATCTCCCAGGGCACAAATTACATGCCATAGGACAAAAACTCAAAAGAGCATCTGCCAGATATCCCGGGACACAAATTACATGCCATAGGAAAAACCCCGAAAGACTATTTGCAAATCTCCCAGGGCACAAATTATATGTCCTCCCAAGCAAAACCTCGAAAGAGCATTTTTCAGATATCCTAGGGTACAAATTACATGCCATAGGCAAAACCTCGAAAGACTATCTGTAAATCTCCCAGGGCACAAATTACATGCTTATCTACACAACCTGTTCCACAGCCATAGAGCATCAACCTGATACTCACCATACATCATCCTGATGTACACATGATCATCCTAATCATCATCACTGCAACATCCTGAAGCTCGTCATCCATGATCATCCCGATTATACAATGCATCTACCTGATGCATACCAAGTATCTACCTGATACATATCAACATACATGATCCACCTGATACAAATACAAATACATGATACATATCACCATACATGATCTACCTGATCATATAATGTATCCACTTGATACATATACAAATACATGATCCAAGCATCCAACATGATGCATATATAAAATACATACACATGATCCAACCGATCATATCCAACATCCAACATGATGCGTACATACATATAAATGATCCAACTGATCATATCCAACATCCAACATGATGCATACATACATATAAATGATCCAATTGATCATATCCATCATCCAACATGATGCATACATACATATACATATAAATGATTCAACTGATCATACAAAGCAGAAACCAGAACATCATCCTGATGCTCATCATCCAGCGCTTACATCCACAGCCATGTGAAGGATCCTCCTTCCAACATGCTTGGAATGGCTTCTGCAAATCTGTCCATCACTTCTTCCTCAAAGTGTCATCAATCTAAAGAACACCAAGCCTCTCTCTGAAGTACTTGAACTTCACCATGGCGAGTGGCTTCATCAACACATCTGCAATCTGCTCATTCGTCGCAACATATAGGAGCTTCATAGCTCCTCTCTGCACCATATCCATGATATAGTGATATTTGATCTCTATGTGTTTCGACCTGTCATAAAACACTGGGTTCTCAGACAGCTTCACACAACTCTGGTTATCACATCATATACCAGTAACATCCAATGGGGGATCAAATAACTCAGATAATAGCTTCCGTAGCCATACTGCCTCACAACTAGCTGAACAGGATGCAACATACTCTTCCTTGGCTATACTCAGTGCTACACAGGACTGCTTCTTGCTAAACCAGGAGACCACACCTGATCCCATACTGAAGCAGCACCCAGATGTGCTCTTCCTATCTGCAGCACTGCCAGCCCAATCTGAATCAACATAACCCTGCAGGTTAAACTTTTGATTCACTTCATACTTGAGCCCATAATCCACTGTATCCTTCAGGTACCTCAGAACATGCTTTACAGCAACCAGGTGAACACTCCTCGGATCTATTAGGAACTGGCTCAATGTGTTCACAGCAAAACAAATATCTGGTCTCATGTTCCTCAGGTACATCAAGGACCCAATCATCTGACGATACATAGAGACATCAATAGGCTCAGATGAAGCATCACAAGGAAGCTTCAGATTCGATGCCATAGGTGTGGCCATGGCCTTGCAATCCATCATCCCGAACCTCTTCAGGATCTCTATTGCATACTTCCCTTTGACCAAGGAAGATCCCACTTGCACTCTGCCACACTTCCATACCTAGGAAATAATGCATCATTCCCAAAAGTTCATCATATCGAATTCGGCAGCAAGCTTCCTCTTTGTATCACACCAAGTTCTGGGAGCTTGCTACAAGCCATACAAGGATTTCTTCAATCTGCACACATGTGACTCCCTGTCAGGTCTTGGGACTGCATCCCAAACATCTTCTTCATGATCGACAGATCATGGCATTCCATTTCTTCATCCCAGATCCTGGGAACTTCAATATCTTCAATAGATATCTTTGTTGCTGCAACAAATGTTGTAGTCCTTTTGTAGGTGAAGATATATAGTCTTTCCTACAAAACAAGTTAAATTC
This sequence comes from Larix kaempferi, assembly GCA_027924585.1. Taxonomy (NCBI): domain Eukaryota; kingdom Viridiplantae; phylum Streptophyta; class Pinopsida; order Pinales; family Pinaceae; genus Larix; species Larix kaempferi. The sequence goes on along the minus strand of BSBM01000138.1, from coordinate 8,528,084 downwards.
CATGATTAGAAACATCTTATAATTTTCAGAACAAATTCTTTACACATAAATAAATATGTCATGCGGTCATGTGATTATCTTAACCAATGCTTCAATACAACATTTATCCATGTTCCACAACTTTCTAGATGCCTTCCAGTCTCTACCAGAACATTGTTAAGATTTTGCACTACTCCCAACATGTCAGCAAAGAGGTTTCATTTTAGATAAGTAGCATTGGAATGTTGTACAGTTCCATAGGCCACTTACCCATCACATGCATATTAGTAGTATACTGTTCATTAATGCAATCATTCTAATATGCACAATACATCTCGTAAGTCCAGGAACATAAGCATAATATTATTTAAACCATCAAAATATGCGAGAAATGATAATTGAAATACTTATCTTTGTTTGTTAGTTGGGTGGACTCCCTCTGAGTCTTTGCTTCCTGGAAGGAGCTGTTGAAGTAGCTTCTTCTACACCTTTCTGTTGTGGAATGTAGGAAGATGGTCAAATCCCTCTGAAAATCTGCATCCTTGCAGGAGCTGCTGGAGTGTGCTCCCTCTTGATCTTTGCTTCCTGGATTACTTGTCCTTGAACTTATATTCATCCTTGCTGACATCAATCTTCTTGAACCCTGGAAAGTATATTCTGTAAGTCTTCGAGCTTTCACTGTAACCCACAAAGACACCCTTCTTTCCTGAAGGATCTAGTGTGGTCCTCTTTTCCTTTGGGACATAAGTGTATATTGGACAACCAAATATTCTGAGATGGGTGACGTCAGGATTCTTACCAGAAAAGACTTCTTTTGGTGTCTTGTTGTCCAATATCTTGTGAGGTGTTCCGTTCTACACATATTTAGCTATTCTAGCCGCTTCTGCCCATAGATGCATAGGTAGATCCTGGTCATGTAGCATTGTCCTTGCTGCTTCCATGATTGTTCTATTCTTCCTTTCTGCAACTCCATTCTGTTGAGGATTATAAGGAGCAGTCAACTCCCTTTTAATCCCTGAATCACTACAAGGCTTCTTGAAGTCACCTGACGTGAATTCTCCACCATTGTCGGATTTGAATGTTTTGATCTTCTTGTCAGTTTGATTCTCCATCAAGGTTTTGAATTCCTTGAACTTATCAAACACCTCATCTTTGTTCTTCAAGAAGTATACCCACGTTTTCCTGGAGAAGTCATCAATAAATGAGACATAGTAAACATAATCACTCAGAGAACTTGATGACATAGGACCACATACATCTGAGTGGATGATTTCCAGGATGTCTTTTGCCTTTCTTTCACTGCTTGGGAAAGCCTTCTTAATGTTCTTACCTTTTGCACATCCTTTGCAAACACCTTCATGCTTGGTCTTGATTTCAGGAAGACCCTCTACAACCTTGCTTGTAATTGGAAGTGCCCTATAGTGCATATGAGCAAGTCTTCTATGCTAAAGTTCACTTGGCGCCATGGATTCATGTACCATGGCATGTTCAAGTTGTCCCTTCAGTTTATACAAACCTCCCTCTTGCTCTCCAATCACTACTGCATCATCTATGTTCTTTCCCTTTGGACACATTAGGACTTAGCCATCCACAAATGCAACCCTCATACCTTTTCCATCCAATGCAGAGATGGAGAGTAAGTTCTTCTTGAGCCCAGGTACATAAAGGACTTCTTTCATCTTCAAAGATTTTCCAGAATCTAGGTTGTAGGAGGCTTCACCACTTCCTTTGATTGGGTATTGATAATCATCCCCAAGTTCCACCTTATGGGGTGATTCATGTTTACATAGATTCACAAAAGATTCCTTAAACCCAGTCATGTGTTTGGAAACCCCACTGTCAACCAACTAATCATTACAACCATGGGAGATAGTACCTGTGAGAGTAGAAATTAGAACATATTCTTCTTCACTTGATGAGTCATCATCACTATCACTTTCTGCCCTAGCCTTCTTCTTTGGGGGTTCATCGTCTTTGGTAGCATGAGCATGATATCTTCTTTTGTTATTCTTCTTGTTCTTGTTGAAGTTGTTGTTGTTGTCTTTCTTGGGACAATCTAAAGCAAAGTGTCCCTTCTCATTGCAATTGAAGCATCTGAGATCTTTCTTATCTTTATGATAATGGTGGTGTGAGAATCTCCTGTTATGAGATGATTACTTCTTGGACTTGCCTTTCCTGGCATGTGCTGTGAGAGCTTGATCTTCATTTCCCATCTTTTCTTCTCGGGCCACAAGCCTAGCTTCTTCTTGAGAGCATTCTTCCCGCAATCTGTTGAAGGAGATCAATTTCTTCCTTGCACAAATTCCTTGAATAAAGGAATCCCATTACCTAGGTAGGCCATTTAGAGTGGTCATCACCACTTCACCATTCTCCACCATTTCATCCACTGCTTCTAGTTGTTCCTTGATCTGGGAGACCCTTGAAAAATAAGATTGAATGGTTTCTCCATTCTGAAACTTTACTCCTTTCAATTGGTTCCGTAGGGTCATCTTCCGATTTATGTTCTTCCCTTCAAATAGCTTGGTCAAAGAGTCAAACATCTCCTTGGGTGTATTTAGAGAAGACACATGGGGTATGAGATGGTCTTTTATAGAATCACTAATGATTCTGTTTGCCTTGACCAAGTTCTTCTTATGCAATACCTTAGCCTCTTCATCCTCTGGGATAGGGATGTCTTCTTTTACATATGAGTCCAACTCATTCTCTTCCAGGATTAACCCAATCCTATACTTCCAAGCTCAGAAGTTATCAGCTCCTTCAAGTTTATCCTCAAGCTTGGTGTGGTGAGACATCTTAAAGAGTACTTCAATGGAAATAGAAAAGATTTGAGTCTTACCACTTGAAATGTTGAAAACTGGATGTGGTCATGGATTAGGGTTTGTTGAAAAAACCCTAAAAATTCAAAATGTGAATTTCAATTTTCTGAAATGATAGAACGATGCGCCTTGATGAGCTGATCAGCCTAGTGTATTCAGAATTTGAGATCAGCAAAGTTTTACCCTTCAGATTTGCCATTTTGTCCTCCCGAGTTCACTAGGGAGAGCCCTGATTTAGGGTTTGAGTTTCTTGGAGATCTACCCAACCCAAAATCTCGATCCAAATCACTAAACTTCTATTTTTGCAAGGCGCTTCCAGCTATGTCTTCAGATTTCAGAAATTCCTATTTTTGTGGAAACCCTAATTTTTAGGGCCAAATCTGAAAATGCTCAAAATTGAATTATGATTGGACAGATGGATTATCCTTGATGAGTAGAGTCAATATACTATACTTCTTTTCCAAAATCTGTGGAGAGAAACCCAATAAACTAGAAACTCAAGTTTCTGTCACTGCAAAATGTCTTCTTCCCAGGTTAGCTCTGATACCATGTTAAAATTTGAGCATTAATTCACAATACTCTTGGATCTTTACTAAGAGAATAACATATACAGTATATCAATGCATAACAATCACAATAAGCATGACAACCATAACAAGAATCAAAAGCATGAGAGACAAGAGACATAGAGTTTCCGTGGGGAAAACCCTAAGGTGAAAAACCCCACAACTTCCTTAGAGATAGAGAGAGCAATGGCTCAACCAAAGTACAACCAAAATACACTTGAGATAGTCTCCTAGAGCAGATGATCCTCCTCCTCACTAGTGCGCCACTTTCTGAGTGAGAGAGATATAACTATTCAAATGATCTAAATAGAGATCTCCTGATATCTATTTATACTAACCTGTTTGCCCAGTGACCTTATGGGGCCGACTTCTCTAGCTAGGTACATCCACAATATAATATATATATTTCAAGGCCGGCCCCACACATGGTCTAATAACCCATCGGCAAGTACACACACTTGCGACACTTGTCAATCCACATGACGACACTTCCTTATAGAGGAATAACACATCTCTACTAAGGGTACAATAAATATATATGAAATACATTCCAAAGTTACATATACATCAACACAAAGAGATGTTTGACTCTTTGACCAAGCTATTTGAAGGGAAGAACATAAATTGAAAGATGACCCTACGGAACCAATTGAAAGGAGTAAAGTTTTAGAATGGAGTAACCATTCAGTCTTATTTTTCAAGGGTCTCCCAGATCAAGGAAAACTAGAAGTAGTGGATGCAATGGTGGAGAATGGTGAAGTTGTCATGACCACTCTGAATGGCCTACATAGGTCATGGGACTCCTTCATTCAAGGAATCTATACAAGAAAGAAGTTGATTTCTTTCAGCAGACTATGGGAAGATTCTCACAAGAAGAAGCAAGGCTTGTGGCACGAGAAAAAAAGATGGGGAATGAAGATCAAGCTCTCATAGCTCACACCAAGAAAGGGATGTCCAAGAGAGAGCCATCTCACTCCAAGAAATCTTCACATGACTTCAAGAAAGAAGAATATGCTTCACCTGTAATGAAAAAGGACATATTCCCATAAATTGTCCCAAGAACAAGAACGCCAACAACAACTTCAACAAGAAGAAGAAGGGCAGCAAAAGAAGGTTTCATGCTCATGCTGCTGAGGATGATGAACCACCCAAGAAGAAGGCTAGGGCAGAAAATGATGATAGTAATGATGACTCATCAAGTGAAGAAGAGTATGTTCTAATCTCTGCTCTCACAGGTACTATCTCCCATGGTTGTAATGATTGACTAATTGATAGTGGGGCTTCCAAACACATGAGTGGGTTTAAAGAATCTTTTATAAATTTGTCTGAACATGAATCACCCCATAAAGTGAAACTTGGGGATGATTTTCAATATCCCATCAAAGGAAGTGGTGAAGCCTCCTACAACCTAGAATCTAGAAAACCTTTGAAGATGAAAGAAGTTATTTATGTACCTGGGATCAAGAAGAATCTTCTCTCCATCGTTGCATTGGATGCAAAAGGTATGAGGGTTGCATTAGTGGATGGCCAAGTCCTAATGTGGCCAAGGGGTGAAACAATCGATGATGTAGTAGTGGTTGGAGAGCAAGAGGGAGGATTGTACAAATTGAAGGAACAACTTGAACTTGCTATGGTGACATGCAGACAAAGATTCATCCATAGTCATATATCACATGGAGGTATGTATAATTTGTTTTTGCAAAAGTTAACTAATGAGTTATACAGGTCATTGAAGAGAACAAGAACACATTGCTATATATAACTAACAAATATGGTGACCAGGTATGTGTTTCTTATATCATAGGATCTATTATATAAGTATGCATGACATGATTGATGATGCTTATTCATGAAGTCATAGGTTTGAATAATCATGGGTATATTCATATTACGTGTCTTACCTTATTTAATATTATGACTAGCCAGAAGAGTCATAGGTGTCAGTAATCATAGGTTTAGACATGTTATGAGTAACCATAAGAGTCCTATATAAACCTTGAATGCTAATGCTTATTATTTATGTTTGAAATGATCATGACTATACATGCTTGAGATTATTATGTTTTGATAATATTAAGAATATACTAATGAATGTATGATTTTGTATGAGATTACAAGGATAACACAATCATGATACCAATAAGCATGCATAGGGAACAAGGATGAATATGTTGAAATATTGTAACTTCAAAGAATATTATATTTGTATATTATTTATTCCGGAGATGTTTCATACCTCCGATGTGATTATACTATAAATCTGGAGATGGTTATTCCTCCGAGTTGGGTGTGGTAACTAGGGTTATTAGACCCACCATGTGGGGGTCGGCCCAGTCAGTTATAATGGGGTATTTAACCTAATGGTTAAATACGATCCTACATGTACTTGTGTAAAATACATATCAGAGTAGTGTATAAATAGAGGAGGTGTGTTCCTCATTTGATACACTCACACACTTGAGGATAGCGCACTTGTGGAGGAGAGGTCTGCTATTGTGGAGGAGGAGATCATGTCTCAGGGTTTCATCTTTGTATATTGCTGGTCATCCATATTGAGGAAGCTTTGCTGGGTTTTCTACCCCATGAGGGTTTCCCAGGATAAATCTCTGTCTCTTGTGTTTATGCTGTGCTTGTTGTTTCTTCAGTGATCCTGTATATGCTATTATTGTGAAATGGAATGTAATGCTGCTATTTTCTGTCTTAGAATATTGAATTTTAACATGGTATCAGAGCTAACCTGAAGGAAGACAAGGTATGGCACTAACGACACTTCCTTTACTTACGACAATTTGAAGGTTAGGGTTTTACATAGCAAAAACCAGTCATCGTAGCACTTTCGCTATAAATCCGTTTTGGCGAAGTTTTCGGATATGAAATTGTTACAGGACGAAGCTAAGATCTCCAAGTACCTTGTGTCCAAAGGAAAACCTCTAATTCGTTGTACTTTGTGATTTATGATCTATACAATATAGGGTTTCTGCCTCTTCCAGATCTGAGTCAAAATCAGGTGACCTTGGGAAAAAGGTCATATCTTGGGCTAGGAAGCTCCAAATGAAATTGCATAAAAAGTGACAGGTAGTACACAATCTGTACTATCTCAGAAAACGTTTTCAGAGGCCGAAGTTGAACCAGTGACACGTGGCACGCCGTACAAGTTCGCTCTCCTGTATTATCCCATAAACAGGTCACGTTGCGACACTTGGCATAACTCTCTCTCAGAGAATCCAATTGAGGTCAAACCTGTCAGGATGGAAAGATAACAGGCCTATATATCTCTGAAAACTTTTTCAGAGGCCGAAGGTCAAACAGTGACACGTGGCACGCCGTACAAGTTCGCTCTCCTGTATTTTCCAAAAACAGGTCACGTTGCGACATTTGGCATAACTCTCTCTCATAACATCCAATTGAGGTCAGACCTATCAGATTGGAAAGCTGACAGGTCAGGCTATCTCAGAAAACGTTTTCAGACCCTGTGGATCAAAAAGTTTGGAGTTACACCAGAATCAATCAGGTACATATTTCTGTCAAAACAGAATTATTTTTTGGTACCTTCATTCATGGCTTCTGGAATTTAGGGCTTTGAAGAAAGTTGGAATTTTTGTAATCGGAGACCATGGATGGATGCTACTCATCAAAATAGAAATTTAGAGACCAAGATCAGAATTTTTGGTTGGGCAGAAGGCCGGGCTTGATTAGACCCTAGTTCGGGACTTTGATCAGAAAAGTGGAAAATTAGGGCTTCTGTAAAAATGGGAATTTTTGAAATCTGTGACCACGGCTGGAAGCTCCTCAGAAAAATAGAAGCTTAGAGCTTTGGATCAAACCTTTTGATGGGGAAAAAGAGTGGGCTTCATCAAACCCCAGTTCAGAGTCACGTCCAGTGAATCCGAAAGTTTCAAAGGCAAAATTGAGGAGTAAAACTTTGCAGTTTTCAAATTCTGAATATACCAGTTTGATCAGCTCATCAAGGCGCATATTTCTATTCTTTCGGAAGTTTGAAATTCAAAGTTTGAATTTTTGGGGTTTCTCTGACAAACCCATATCTAGCTCAAGGTCCAGTTCTTGCAAATCAAGTGGATAGGGTTAATCCTAGAAGAAGATGGATTGGTCACCTGCATAAGTGAAGGAGTTCCTGTTTCAGAGGGAGATGAGGCTAAGGATTTACATAAGGAGATTACAAGCGATCTCGACAGGTATGACTCATCGAGGTATGTTTTAAGACTTGTTCATGATTAAGTTTATGGTATGTTTGTCTTCATGTTATTACGGTTAGTACAATCTTGATTTTAGATTTGTTGTATCACCTTAACAAAATTATGAATGCATGATAGAAGATATTCATTGGTTAGGGTGTTGACACTTATGATTGTACTAATGCATTATGATGTTGTGTGAGGTTGATGTTGTCTGCTAACAAGATACAGGTACATCACAAAAGACAAATCAGGCTCCATGACCATGAAAACATGAAGACAAAGAATCATCCATAATCTTTGTTCTACTTACAAGGTATGTATGACTTTGTTATATTATGCTTAACCTATGAGACATGCAGGTTCTAGCTCAGGATCTCTAAATCATTGAAGAGATTGTTTAGGTATGTTGTACATAACCAAGTAGGTATACTAATCCAGGTATGTTTCCCATAAATCTTACCTTGTGTTAGGATCCCTTATATAAGTATACTTGGAATGATTGGTTATGCTTATTCATAAAGTTAGTAATCAAGGGATTATGCATATTATATCTTTTATCTTGATTGATAATATGCATGAGTAAAAGAAGACTTCCCTGAAATCTTGAATACTAATGTTTATTAACTATAATCATGACTATACATTTTCAAGATTATTTAGTACTATAATGTTTTGATAGCATTTAGAATATACTAATGAGTGTATGTTTGTGTATGAGATCATGAGGATGACTCTTGAGCATGCACAATGGTACATAATGAATAGAAGTTCAAAAGACATACAGAAGATCAAGCGGGAGGCAGCCACACAAACATAAAAGATAAGTATTTGAGTTGTTATTTGAAATAGTAATGATATTTCCTGTAATAGGTTGTATGCATATTTGTATTCCTAGAATATATAATGCTGAGTGTAAACATAAATAGAGCATTGAACAGTATACAACTAATGTGCATATGTTTGGTAAGTTGGACAAACATTCCATTGTTGCTTGTCTAGAATAAAACCTCTTTGCTGACATGCCGAGAGCTGTGCACACTCTCGATAGTATGTTCTAGTAGAGATGGAAGGCATCTAGATAGCCACTATATGCATACAGGAAAGTGTTGTGCCAAAGTATTGGTAAAATTAGTTGCATAACTATATAAATGATATCTGTATGCATAATAGGTTACCATGATTTGATGATTATGAAGTATTACTAATCCTGTAATTAATTTTGATTTGTAGGAAAGATCATGATGGATGATGAACACTGAACAAGAAATGGATGTTCAACAAGAAGATTTACAAATCAAACAAAATATAGAAGGCTCATGGCTAGAAGATTCTCTTAGAAAGAGGAAGAGAATCATGATGAGATGTTTGCTCCAAGTGGCTAAAATAAGACCATTCTCTTAATGGTGTAATTAAAGAAGAAGTGTGAATCAAGTTCTATATGGTTCCCAGGATCGATAATCAATTGATGAGCTTAATGATGACCATGGGTGATATGGATCTCAACCTTTGCTACAAGGTTGAATATGGCTTCCATACACATATGACATGGATGCAAGAAGGAACTCACCACAGAGTTCGAATGATGTTGAGGCTCATATCAATAGACCCATCTGATGAGAGATGGCACAGATAGATGACTGTAGAAATGAAATTGAAAGATCTCAGATTGATGCATTACTTTCTAGGTCTAAAAGTATGGAAAGTCTCAGAAGGAATCTCTCTCAACCAGAGAAAGTATGCTGAGAAATCTTGAGAAGACTTGATATGTTGGAATGGCCACTCTTATGGATTCCAACTTGAAGCTGTTAGGAGATGACTCATCAGAGTTAGTGGATATAACTCTGTACAGTCAAATTATTGGGTCATTGATGTATCTAACATATACTAGGTTAGATATATGCTTTGTTGTGAACACCTTGAGTCAGTATCTAGTGGAAACTAGATGTGTTCACCCGATAGTTGCAAAGCATGTGATGAGGTACATAAAGGATACGATAGACTTTGATCTATGCTATCTTGGAGATCATGACTTTAGATGGCTAATCAGATGCCTGTTGGGAAGAAAGTGTATCAGACAGGAAGAACACATCAAGAGGATGTTATTGTCTGGGATTAACCATGATCTCGTGGTTTAGCCGGAAGCAGTCTAATGTGGCCCTCAGCACAAGCAGAATATATGGCTGCTTGCTCTGCTAGTTGTGAAGAAGCTTGGCTTAAGGATTGGTTTGAATTAGAGATAGAACCAACTGTGATCCTATGTGACAAATAGAGTTGTATGAAGATGACAAAGAATCTAGTGTTCCATGATAAGTCAAAGAACATAGGGATCTAATAAGATATGATGCAGAAGGAACTAAAGTTTGAATTTGTAACAGGTTACCGATGTACTAACCAAATCTCTACCTCAAGTGAAGAAGTTACCAACATACTAACCAAACCTCTGTCTCGAGTGCAATTTGAATACTTCCGAGACAAGCTTGGTGTAGCTCAAAAGGACCCTCCTCGAAAGGGGGAGTAGTATAGTCAATGATGATGAGATTGTCTCATCGAACAACAAGGTCGATGATGAGGTAACCTGTTCTCTACACCTAGATACTTAGAAATATTTAGATTTAGGACTCTTATGCTTAGAATACTTTGTTTTACATGCTTTTGATGATAGATGTATTGGTGAGAATACATGCTTTTGATGATAAGATGTATTGGTAAGAATACATACTTTTGATGACACATGTATTGATTAATGTACTCGTATGGTTGAGGATACTTGTACTTGTATTGATGAGAATACATGTGGGGATTGTATCATCCTTGAACACTTGTTCTAAAGTGAGCCGTAGATAGGTGTCTCCGAGAAAGAAAAGGGATTGTATCATCCCTGGACTTCGGTCCCTGAATTGATCCGTAGACGTGAGGTCTCCGAGAATGAAGTCCTTAGTGGACAATTGAGGGGATTGGATCATCCCGGTACTTTCATTCCTAAAGAGAGCCGTAGACGTGAGGTCTCCGAAAATGAAGTCCTTAGTGGACAGTTGAGGGGATTGGATCATCCCTGGACTTTCAGTCCTAAAGAGAGCCGTAGACGTGAGGTCTCCGAGAATGAAGTCCTTAGTGGACAGTTGAGGGGATTGGATCATCCCTGGAGTTTCAGTCCTAAAGAGAGCCGTAGACGTGAGGTCTCCGAGAATGAAGTCCTTAGTGGACAGTTGAGGGGATTGGATCATCCCTGGACTTTCAGTCCTAAAGAGAGCCGTAGACGTGAGGTCTCCGAGAATGAAGTCCTTAGTGGACAGTTGAGGGGATTGGATCATCCCTGGACTTTCAGTCCTAAAGAGAGCCGTAGACGTGAGGTCTCCGAGAATGAAGTCCTTAGTGGACAGTTGAGGGGATTGGATCATCCCTGGACTTTCAGTCCTAAAGAGAGCCGTAGACGTGAGGTCTCCGATAATGAAGTCCTGAATGAACAGGCAGGGGATTGTATCGTCCCCGGACTAAGGTCCCAGAATAGAGCCGTAGACTGGGTCTCCGATAATGAAGTCCTGAATGAATAGGCAGGGGATTGTATCATCCCCGGACTTCGGTCCCTGAATTGATCCGTAGATGTGTGGTCTCCGAGAAGTGGGGATTGTATCATCCCCGGACTTCGGTCCCTGAATTGATCCGTAGACGTGAGGTCTCCGAGAAGTGGGGATTGTATCATCCCCGGACTTAGGTCCCTGAATTGATCCATAGACGTGAGGTCTCCGAGAAGTGGGGATTGTATCATCCCCGGACTGTGGTCCCTGAATTGATCCGTAGACATATGGTCTCCGAGAAGTGGGGATTGTATCATCCCTGGACTTTGGTCCCTGAATTGATCCGTAGACGTATGGTCTCCGAGAAAGTGATTTTTGATGTGGTTACTTGTATCGGTAGGATACTTGTATTGATGATGTGGTTACTTGTATCGGTAGGATACTTGTATTGATGATGTGGTTACTTGTATCGGTAGGATACTTGTATTGATGATGTGGTTACTTGTATCGGTAGGATACTTGTATTGATGATTTGGTTACTTGTATCGGTAGGATACTTGTATTGATGATGTGGTTACTTGTATCGGTAGGATACTTGTATTGATGATATGGTTACTTGTATCAGTGTGGATACTTGTGTTGATGATATGTACACTTGTATTGAATACGTGTACTAATGATGTGGATACTTGTATTGTTATGGATACCTGTATTGTTATGGATACCTGTATTGATGACGATGCTGGTGATCGTGTGATGAAGATGCTGATGATCGTGAGATGACGATGCTGATGATCGTGTGATGACGATGCTGATGATCGTGTGATGACGATGCTGATGATCGTGAGATGACGATGTTGATGATCGTGTGATGACAATGCTGATGATCGTGTGATGACGATGTTGATGATTGTGTGATGATGATGCTGATGATCATGTGATGCCGATGCTAATGATCGTGTGATGACGATACTGATGATCGTGAGGATCCAGATGTTGATGTTGTTGTAGCTGTTCGAGTGCTGCAGAAGATAAAGACTCAGTACTGAAGATGTTGATGTTCAAGTATTGAAGATGTTCCAGTAACTGCTTGAGTTACTGATGATGTTGAGAAAGCTTCCAATGATTTATAGATGTATCATGTATGATGTTGATGACTCCTTGCTCGTGCAGATACTGTTATAATATCCTTCTCGTTAAGGGGGAGTGTTGAAATATTGTAACTTCAAAGAATATTATATTTGTATATTATTTATTCCGGAGATGTTTCATACCTCCGATGTGATTATACTATAAATCCGGAGATGGTTATTCCTCCGAGTTGGCTGTGGTAACTAGGGTTATTAGACCCACCATGTGGGGGTCGGCCCAGTCAGTTATAATGGGGTATTTAACCTAATGGTTAAATACGAGTCTACATGTACTTGTGTAAAATACATATCAGAGTAGTGTATAAATAGAGGAGGTGTGTTCCTCATTTGATACACTCACACACTTGAGGATAGCGCACTTGTGGAGGAGAGGTCTGCTATTGTGGAGGAGGAGATCATGTCTCAGGGTTTCATCTTTGTATATTGCTGGTCATCCATATTGAGGAAGCTTTGCTGGGTTTTCTACCCCATGAGGGTTTCCCAGGATAAATCTCTGTCTCTTGTGTTTATGCTGTGCTTGTTGTTTCTTCAGTGATCCTGTATATGCTATTATTGTTAAATGGAATGTAATGCTGCTATTTTCTGTCTTAGCATATTGAATTTTAACAGAATATAAGTTCAAGGACAGGTAATCCAGGAAGCAAAGATCAAGAGGGAGCACACTCCAACAGTTTCTGCAAGGATGCAGATATTCAGAGGGAGTTGACCTTCTTTCTACATTCCACAACAGAAAGGTGTAGAAGAAGCTACTTCAGATTAGGACTCCAGCAGCTCCTGTAAGGAAGCAAAGACTCAGAGGGAGTCCACCCAACAAACAAACAAATATAAGTATTTTAATTATCATTTCTTGCCTATTTGTTTGTTTAAATAAAATTGTTGAATGATACATATGCTTATGTTCCTAGACTTAGGATATGTATATTGCATATTTGCATTAGTGAACAAGATACTACTAATATGCATATGATCGGTAAGTGGCCTATGGCACTGTACAACATTCCATTGCTACTTATCTAGAATGAAACCTCTTTGCTGACATGTTGGGAGTTGTGCACACTCTTAACAATGTTCTAGTAGAGATCGAAAGGCATCTAGAAAGTTACAAGGTATGGATAAATGTTGTATTGAAGCATTGGCTAAGATAATTGCATGACTGTATGACATATTTCATTATGTGTAAGAATTTGTTCAAAAAACTACAAGATGTTTTCTAATCATGCAATTTAACTTGTTGTGTAGGAAAGATCATATACCATCACCTACAAAAGAAGGACTACAACATTTGTTCAGCAACAAATTTATCTATTGAAGATATTGAAGGTCCGAGGATATGGGAAGAATGCCATGATCCGTCGATCATGAAGAATGATGTTTGGGATGTAGTCCCAAGACCTAAAGGGAAGTTTCTTATGACTTCCATATGGATCTATCAGATCAAGCATGCTGCAAATGGAAGCATAGAGAAATATAAAAGTGATGAAATAGAAAATACACCAGATGGATGTGAAGACTGTTTTCTTGAATGGTGTAGTTGAAGAGGAAGTATACGTGGAGCAGCCACTCGGTTTCGAAATACATGACAGGGATTCATATGTGTGCAGATTGAAGAAATCCTTGTATGGCTTGAAGCAAGCTCCCATAACTTGGTATGGTAGGATGGACAGTTTCCTATCTAGTTTGGGCTTTACCAAGAGTAAAGCGGACTCCAACCTTTACTACAAGGTTGAGGAAGGGAATCATGTGATTCTACTCCTCTATGTGGATGACTTATTTGTAATAGGACATGACAGATTGATTGCAGATACTAAGAGGAAGCTTGTTGACGAGTTTGATATGAAAGATTTCGGAATGATGCATTATTTCCTAGGTATGGAGGTGTGGCAGAATGGAGGTGGGATCTTCCTTGGTCAAGGGATGTGATATCCCTCCTTTATGACCTATTTTAATCTTTATTTTGTTATTTTTAAATAAGTGTAATTATGAATTTTGTAAATGGCCCTGGTGAGGAGCTCAAGGCCAAGGCCCCACCAGTGGGCCCCAAACTAGTGTTATGCTCTATACATCTTAGATTAAACCTAGAAGACTATAGAATGGCAACACAACTAAATAATAAGTAACCAAACGCATGCATAAGAAAAGATAATAAGTTGGTTGATCATATCATAACTTATCATATGATAGGTGACGACATAACTTCGTCGTGAAAGGATTACTCTACACCATTTAAACTAAAATACTTTGACCTATGTTATTTTAATCATGTTATGATTTAGCCATAAAAATGGTTTATATATATATATATATATATATATATAATTAGGTAGTGGTGACTATCATATATTTATATATAAATAGTTGAGACCATTTAAGTATGATATGTGTGTCTCTTAGAGTTGTGAAGGTTAATAATTTGGATAACTATTATTTGTGTATTGTTCGTAAATAAAGGAGTATTTATTTAAGAATCTACACACTCGTGGTGCTATCAATTAAACTAGCTATAAGTTATATTGAAAGAGAATCAACACGAGATCACTCGACGTTAAGGGAAATAAGTTCATGCCACTACCTGCCTCCACCTAACGTACAAGCATTAACTATCAGTTGAGCGTTAATTGAAATCGATATTTTTTTATCAAGTAACCGGGTATCATAACCTCGGGAGGAATCCTTTTACCTGGAGATCGTGTTAGGTATGATATGCCTGAAAAAGTGGAGGTATTCCCTCTCTTGGGAAATCTCAAGGATATCGACGCTAACTTTTAGGAGGTGCACACGAGTTGGAAACTGGAAAATTTTAAATATAAAGCCAACTACCATCTGTGGGGGGGAGATCTTTTTCTACGGTGAAAGGGAAGGGGTGGCTCTCTAGAAAGAAACCCGATCCCATTTTTAGTTAAGGCTGTGTCTGCTGTTATTTTCCAACTGGATGTAATAGTATTTTTGTTTTCGTCCCAGCCTGTATTCACACCAATAGGACTTATTGTTTTGTATTGGCGATCCTTCCTAGATTGTCATTGAGTCATGTTTGTGCCTCGTTCCACTTACTGTGTCTAAAATCTGTTAGCATGATTTGTGCCAACGACTCGCCCCTGATTAAGCCGTGGTTTCTGCCTCATTTTATTTTCTGTGTACAAAATATGATAGCATGGCGGCATTTTACTTACTAAACTACGTGGCTGCTTCCATATCTTTATTGGTGAAAAGAGATTTGTTTTCCTATCGTTTTGCTATGATAGCATGGCGGTGGACTTACGTCCTCGGTGGTTGTTCCTGATATATGGCGCTGAAAGGAGACTATATTTATTTTTTTTGTTTATACCAGCACGAATGCATTTTGGGTTTCTCTGTCTCAGATTCAATACTAAGCCAGTGCCAATTAGTTAGGATCTCTGTTCTAGACTCAAATTGTTCCAGGTATTTTCAATCTGGAGTGATGCGTTTTATCAGAGTTGAATCTCTGTTTAAAATGTCGATCTGCTAAAGATGTCACCCTTTAGGTTATAATTTATGTGGCTAAGTTTCGTTACAACCCTGACCGCAGTAACATTGATATGTGTTAATGCTGCCTTGGAGAAAACGCGCAAGATCTGGGTGAATGGCCCTTGGGGTGTCAACCGTAAATCTCTGCAAGGGAGAAAAGTCAGGTGGCGAATGAGTTAATGATGGGGTTTACTTATCGGAGTGAAGATCAAGTTCAGATAGAAAGGAGGCGGCAGGGTTATTGCAAGTAAGCTCCGATGGAATAGAGCCGATCTATATCCTGGCTGCGCAAATTTCTTGGACGGAGGGACCGGGAGAAGAATGAGAATGGTTTGGTGCAAGAAGGAAGTTCAGCTTCCCTCTTGGATCTATAGGATTTGCGCAGAAGGGATTGGCGGAGTAAGTAAGTTCAACTTCTATCTTAGATCGATGGGATTTATGCACAAGGTGAGTTCAGTTCTTCCTCTGTCTTATTAGATTTTCTTGTTCTTGCTTTGACTGAGTAGGTCTTTGAAAGGGCTGGTAAACCCGCCCCCTGTACTTTCGGTGGATTGATTTATGTATACTTGTGTTAATTACTGCTCTGTCTGCCATAACTTAAAGCTATTGATATATTATTGCCTGGAATGGGATTACACTGTCGAAGTGTGATATGCTAACTCCAAATCGTAATTCCCGCTAGTAGGTTAGTTTTCCTATAAAATCGTAACGCTGCTCAACCAAATAAGCTGGAAATGAGACTGTATTTTGTTATCCTTTTATGCTGGATCGAGATCATATAGAATCTCTGTATATATATATATATATTGTATGGAAGATCGCAGTTCTGTAATCAATATTTGGTATTTTTGGAAAGACGTGTTTGGACATTGGAGTATTGATCCTTCTAGAGAATAGGTTATCTGACTGATTATGTAAATTGGACATGGTATTGTTTTTCTGCTATAGATGCTCATCTAAATTACCTCTACTAATCGTATTCGATTCCCGCTGAAATTGAGGTGAGAGCAGTTAAGAAAAACGTTTAAGTATATTTTTAGAATTCGATCTTTACTGAAATTGATAAACGAACCATTTATGTATACGTTATTAGAACTCGACCTCTACTCTAAATTGAGGAACAGTTAAGGCAACGTTTATATATATATATGTATTTCTATTCGACCTCTGCTGAAAACTGATAGACGAGCAGTTAAGAAAACTGTCGTATATGTATTTTTTATTTGGTTTCGACCTCTGCTGAAAAGATGGATGAGCAATTAGGAGTTCTTCTTAGTATGCAACCGTGGCACAGAGGCTTGAGAAAGCGGATGCTCCATTGCAGCTGAAGTAAAACCTCCTTTGGTGAATAATATATCCACCTACATCTAGCCTTTTCATGTGTATTAATTTTGGCTTGTTACTCATAAATATCTATGTTTGTCGAATGCTTCTGTTATTCATTTTTCTTCTTATGATGACAACATCGATGTATGTATCGTTCAAGTTCAGGATTGTATCATCCAGGAAAAGGATAATGGTAATGTTAGAATATGAATTAACATGTTAAGAATTATTATACGTTGCAGGAAACTAGTGCCGACTCATGGTCGCAGGGTACTAGTATTTAAGTTGGTATATTTCTGTTAATCTCGGAAAAATAGAATTGAAATACGAGCAGGTTATGAAGATCTGATGCTATTTTTGAAATGGTGATGCTATTTTTGAAATGGTAATACAGGGACAGGATCCCCTGTAAATCTGATTGATGTTATCATAAATAGGAGAATTAAACTCTCTATGAGTTAAGCATTGAGAAGTGGAGTTTCATATTGTAAATCACTGTTGCATGATGCAACCCTCGAGATTGAGGAATAATAAGATAACACGCTTCGTGGACGTAGACCAAAGAGTTGGGTGAACCACTTATATCTGCCTCTCTTTATGTTGTGCTTATTATTTGTTTTCTGATATGTTCATTATATGCTTCTTATGTGCCTTAATTCTCTTTGAAAATTTATAAAGGGTGAATGTCTATACCAGTGTACCAATGTAGATCTTGGTAGGGAAAGTGCGTTTGTTGACAATGTCAGGATCTTATAAACATATTTGGTGTTTAAATATGGTTATGTAATCATTAATGGGTAAGACGTCTAAATGTATCTGATAAATTATAAAGGATGTATGTAGATGTATGAGAAGTTATAAGTGTCATGATTTTTCGGCAGGACAATCTTGTCCAGTTAAATGTATGTAGTGAAAGAATAAGAAATCAATAGAAAAGGTTACTTGGTGGAATGTTGCAAAGTGTTACATAGGGTTGTTTTTATTTATCTTTATTATGTGCTGTGAAAGAAATATTTTTTTTAAATTCACTATCCTAACATCATTTATGTTGGGAGACATTACATATGGTATCAGAGCCTTAGGTTACAACACTTGGACCTAATGAGCTCAACATGCAATAAGTAAGTATGAAGGTTATTAAGTTGACTAATCAGTTATTTGTGTTTCATTTTGGATGCATGGATTGTACCCGAGGAGGGGAAAAATGAATCTCCAAGCTCGACTTCAGGTTTCTTCCGCTAGAGCACAGGTCACAAACATTGGGCTTATTGAGTTCAATTGGAGAAGAATAAAAATAAGTTGGTCGGACTAGAAAAGGAGCTGCATTCTATAAGCCAAAATTAAAATGTTCACTTCCAAAGAATCGTCAAGAGGTAAGCGACAAAACTTCTTGAAATTACAAGTAAGTACGTATGAGTTTACTGAAAAGTTATAATTAGAGTATCTATTTGGGAACAATACATAAGTTCATTTGAATGATCTCCTATGGATAACACTAGACGATGAATATCTCCTCACCTTTACAATTAGTTTCATTGAATGACAAGAAAGTACTCTTTTAATTAGTTAAGATCATTGGAATTAAGTCTTACGAAATAGGCTAAGGAAGTCTCCTCATTTGGTTGACCTTAGATAACTAAGTAAACTTGATTGACCAATAGTCTAGATTTCCAAATATGGGAAATGTAAGCAACTTCGATCTGTTAAAAGATCCATTAAGTTCAGATCAAAAGTAAGTCTTATGAAAAAGGTCCATTGGTTTGGGTCAGTCTTGGGTTTTGAACTATGTATGGAACGATTAGATTCTGTTTACATATGAGTTACCTTAAATAAGAAAGTTTATAAATTTATAATGAGGATTGACTCTAGTAGTAAAATCTGTAAAGGAGTATGCTGCAGGAGGAGTCATTGAGAATTTAATAATTTTGGTTATGAGGGAAGCATAATTTTGTGATTAATAGTCTCCTTGCTAATCAATTTCATTCTAGTATGTAATTGTATAGGATAAGTAATTATGATACGATTTTTGTGACATTGAAGATGCTCGTACCCTTACATATAAGTGCAACAAAAGGAAAATGGTTATAAGTACATATACATGTGAATATTAAGCAGTTAATATGAGAATGCATGAGTATTTTTTTTATATACCTCTTATTTCAGTAATTTATACTGAGCTAGACGTGGGAAAACAATGAGTAATAGTGATACTTTTATTTGCTCAATATTTATGATGACTTGCTATCCATGTACAGCTATATGTTTTCTCAAATTGATTATTTTGTTAAGGGATAGAACCAACATACAAGCTACTAGGATGATGTAACCTTTTGACGTCCTTATGTTGCCACAAAGAACAACTGTTTTTATTTATTTATTTATTATGGGTTAAGGAAAACATTGATGACATGGAAATTGCAGAGTAGATCGGAAGTAATCTTTGAGACAATGCTTGAGGTATAAGCTGTTATGAAACAAGTAAAAATGATGTTTGAACATATGTTATATATACGATTGTTCTTATGATTTATATGACTAACACTTTGAATGTTGTGGTCGAGCAAATGATATTTCCCACACATCACTGCCTGACACCATCAATGGGTAAATGTGGGATATATATATATATATATCGATTCATGTAGAATACTAACACGTGATGATACAAGTAAACTGGAACCTCGGCAGACGAAGGTGAGTTATGCGATCGCCTTTACAAAGACACATGGTTATCTATATAAGGTATGTAAGTTTGTTTTAGACAATTGATGTTAGGGTATACAAAAAGGGTTGTATAACTAAAATAGGAATTGTGTTGAGATGGTGAAAGCTAACATTCGAGTTAAATGATCATAATGTCCATGGATCATCATAGAAAGAATGTTTTATCATGTTCAAAGCATTATGTAATCTTATAAGCTAGTTATGTGTAGTAGGAAATGACATCTTAGATGATTACATATGGATATTGTATTAAGAAAGATGATTTTCTGTTTAAGGAAGGGATCTTCTTAAAATATTTGATTTTGTGTATAAAGTGATACTAACAAGTGGAATTTGGCAGATGGTGAAATTCCTGTGAAGCTTGTGAAAATACAAGGGCATAAATATTATGCATGGTAAAAATCATGGGATGAGGATTTAAGAACCCAGTGTTTCATGACAGGTCGAAACACATAGAGATCAAATAGCACTATATCAAGGATATGGTGCAGAGAGGAGCTGTGAAGCTCCTGTATGTTGTGAGCGGACAAGCAGATTGCAGATGTGCTGATGAAGCCACTAGCTAGGGTGAAGTTCGAGTACTTCCGGGAGAGACTTGGTGTTCTTTAGATCGAGGACACTTCGAGGAAGAAGTGATGGACACATTTGCTAAATCCATACCAAGCATGTTGGAAGGAGGATCCTTCACATGGCTGTGGATGTAAGCGCTGGATGATGAGCATCAGGATGATGTTCTAGTTTCTGCTTTGTATCATCAGTTGGATAATTTATATGTATATGTATGGATGCATCATGTTGGATGCTGGATATGATCAGTTGGATCATTTATATGTATGTACGTATCATGTTGGATGCTGGATATGATCAATTGGATCATTTATATGTATGTACGCATCATGTTGGATGCTGGATATGATCGTTTGGATCATTTGTATGTATTTTGTATATGCATCATGTTGGATGCTTGGACCATGTATTTGCATATGTATTAGATGGATACATTGTATGATCAGGTAGATCATGTATGTTGATATGTAGCAGCCATGATCAGGTAGATCATGTATGTTGGTGGATACATTGTGTGGATCATGTATCTATGTATAAGGTGGATACACTGTGTATGATGATATGTATTAGGTAGATACTTGGTGTGCATCATGTGGATGCATTGTATGATCAGGGTGATCGTGGATGACGAACTTATCCAAATGACATGCAACAGGATGTTGCAGTGATGATGATTAGGATGATCATGTGTACATCAAGATGGTGTATGGTGAGTATCATATGATACTTTGTGGCCGTGGATCAGGTTGTGTAGATGAGCATGTCTGGGAGATCCTATAGGTCAGAGTTGCGTACCCATAAAATCCTGGGATGCTCTTTCGAGACATTGCTCTGGGAGGACATGTCATTTGTGCCCTGGGAGATCTTCAGGTCGGAGTTATGTACCCGTAACATCCTGAGATGCTCTTGCGAGGTTTTGTCCTATGGCATGTAATTTGCTCCTGGGAGATCTGGATAGGATGAAAAAGGCCTCAGATGCTTCAGCCAGGTTTTTGCATGACCACATGTAATTTGCTCCTGGGAGATCTGGATAGGATGAAAAAGGCCTTAGATGCTTCAGCCAAGTTTTGTGGTGGACCACATGTAATTTGCTCCTGGGAGATTTGGACAAGATGAAAAAGGCCTCAGATGCTTCAGCTAGGTTTTGTGTTGAGATCACATGTAATGTGCTCCTGGGAGATCCGACAGGTAGAGCTGTGTCCTCGTAACAGCCTGGGATGCTTCAGCCATGTTTTGTGATGGGTCACATGTAATGTGCTCCTGGGAGATTCGACAGGTAGAGTTGTGCTCTCGTAATAGCCTAGGATGCTGCATCCAGGTTTTATGACGCACGTAATAAGTCCTGAGGATTCCACATTATGTCCAGTGATGATGAAGACCTGCGGGTGGTGGGCCTACATCCAATATTAAAAAGGACTGGCTCTGTAGAACTTCCTATGACGAGTAGAGTCAGAGATTCGTTGAGATAGCAGCAATAGTGACGATGATGATGACGATGATCCTGAGAAGAAGACTTGTCTATCAAAACTATGTCGAGAAATACCTTCCTAGTTAAGAGGGAGTGTTGATGTATATGTAACTTCGGAATGCATTTCATCTATGTATTTCATATATATTTATTGTACCCTTATTAGAGATGTGTTATTCCTCTATAAGGAAGTGTCGTCATGTGTATTGAAAAGTGTTGCAAGTGTGTGTACTTGCCGATGGGTTATTAGACCACCATGTGTGGGGTCGGCCCTGAAATATATATTATATCTTACATGTATCTAGATAGACAAGTCGGCCCCATAGTGTAACTGGGCAAATAGGTTAGTATAAATAGAGGTCAGGAGATCTCTATTTTGATCATTCAGAAAGTCACACTTCTCTCACTCAGAAAGTGGTGCACTAGTGAGGAGGAGGATCATCTACTACTAGGAGACTATCTCAAGTGTATTTTGGTTTTACTTTGGTTGAGCCATTGCTCTCTCTATCTCTGAGGAAGTTGTGGGGTTTTTCACCTTAGGGTTTTCCCCACGGAAACTCTGTGTCTCTTGTCTCTCATGCTTTTGATTCTTGTGATGCTTGTCATGCTTATTGTGATTGTTATGCATTGATATACTGTATATGTTATTCTCTCAGTAAAGATCCAAGAGTATTGTGAATTAATTCTCAAAAATTAACAGGTACAAGTTAACCTGCTTTTTCTTTTTCCATTAGAATTGTTAGATACTATGAAAATATCACTTTAGGAATTGTATTTATCATTGAAATAAATTATTGTACATAATAAAATAGAAACTGTTGCAAGATTAGAAAAGAGAACATGGAAATAAATAAAACCCTAATTTAAATCTATGACTGATAGAATAGAAATGTAATATAATGCTTGTTGATGCTATTAGATTTGCAGCTATTATGATTTCCTAAATATTGTGTAATAGAAAGATAATTCCAATACTTAGATATGAAAACTGTTTGTTTTCATGATATATATACTTGTTAGCAGTAATGGATAATAGTATTGTGTACTTAGGAAATAAATTCTTTTACAGCTGTTATTTTCCATATAGACTGGTGAAAAAAATACAGTGAACTTTAAACACTTACTGATGAAAGGAATGATAAGAGAAAGACATAGAATTATATTATTTAATACAAAATATTAATTGTAAGAAAAACTAATGAAGTATGACAGGATTGATCTTCTCATTCATTAGGCAATCTACCTATGAATTTATCTACCTTAATCTCTTCTCTGTACTGGAGTATGATGCAGATCCATTAGCATGGGGAAAAATGCAGAGAAATATTTTATTCAATTAATCTTGCATAATCATTACTATAAAGAATCCTAATTAGGTCAGAAACTAAAATAAATGCATTTGTTTAATAATATCCTTGAAAACAGTAAATCGATAATTGCAGATAGAAACTTTAGCTAGTTAGAATTAGAAAAGACAAGTAGAACCTATAAATGAAGATAGGGCCGACAAACACCCAAGGAGGCCTGTTCCTCCCAACCTTTTCCAAAAGAAGCAACCAAAACTACTTGCTTCCTTTGGACCCCTGACCTTGCTTACTAAACCACTAAGTAGATGGAATCTTTGTAGAAGCAAGGCACTCAGTAATATAACTTATGCACTTAGTAGTGTAACTTCTGCACTCAAATATGCCTTCTGCACTCAGTAGTATAATAGGAAGACTTACACCATGATCAAAAACTCAGCATATCCCCTCATCGAATCTCTTGGGTGCAAGCATAGAAAAACCCCAAGGTAATTTTCCTCGTCAGAAAAAGTGATGAACCTCAGTTCATAATTCGATGGCTCTTATATAGACTAGCTAGGTCTTTAGTGGTAAGTTTTTGAATAAATGAGCCACAATCTCTAGTCCCACCTTCCACGACACTATGACCACATTTCAAGGGAGTTGTACCATACCAAAGACTAGTTAGTTGCATCATGATGCTTCCACTTGTCCATTTCCTTCTACCCCAGATTCCATTCCACTTGGTGGGTCAGTAAACACTCTTTCAACAGTCCCCTTAGGTGTTTGTCTCCTATTTAATTTATTAAGTAATAAAATATTGTGCAATTACAGTCATCCTTGGACACTTGTCCAATATAAAACTTTACAATAAAATTTAACATAATGTTTTCCAACATAAAATGTTTCTAAGCAAAAAGGGTATGTTACAAACACCCCCACTTCAGCTCAACATCGTCCTCGATGTTTCTTATTCATCATCCAATCCTTAGTGGAATTGAACTAGATATGCTTCCTGCATTTTACTTTCCAGTTCCTAGGTAGCTTCATCAAGGATAAGGTGCTGCAATTACACCTTTACCTGCCCTATGGTATGATTCTGAAGCATAATTTCCCTCCTGTCGAGAATACAGTCCGGTTCCACCTAAAAATCTCCTTCGGGCTCCACCAGTATGTCATTCCAATTCAACACATGAGTAGCATCATGCACATACTTCTTTTAAATAGAAATATGAAAAACATGGTGGATTTTGAAATTAGATGGCGAAGCCAATTAATATGCAACAGCTCAAATCCTTGATAGGATTTCGAATGGTCCACAGTACGTTGGTGCTAGTTTAGCATAGCTCCCAAGCTTCAAAGAACTTTTTTTAGGTTTTACCTTTATAAAAACATGGTCTCCAACCTGACATTCTCTTTCAGTGCATTTCAAATTTGCATAACTTTTTGCTTATCTTGGGAAACCTTTAAGTTACTTTGAACCTGTTTCACGGTTAGCTCCATTTTTTTCAATAAATCTGGTCTTAGCATTAATCTGTCTATAGGGTTATCCCAAGAAATAGGAGTACAACATTTTCTTCCATACAAAATCTCAAATGGACTTAACTTAGAAGATGCTTGATAATGATTATTGTATGCAAATTTTGCTAAATGTAGATAATCATCCCACTTAGATGGCTGATATTTGACATACATTCTCAGCATGTCATCTAAAATCTAGTTTACCCTTTTTGTTTGACCATCAGTTTGTGGGTGGAAAGAAGTGCTAAAATTTAGTTTGGTATTTAAACCTTTAAACAATGCTGTAAAAAAATTTCCAGTGAACTTAGAGTCCCAGTCAGAAATAATTACCTTTGGACTTCCGTGTAAGCAAAAGATTTGCTTCATAAATACATCTACAATGTTAGAAGCTTTAAAAGTGGTTTTAAGAGGAATAAAATGAGAATGCTTACTTAACTTGTCCACAACCACCATTATGGAGTCATTTTGTTTCTGGTGTTTAGGCAAACTTGTAATAAAATCATTACTTATAATCTCCCATTTCCATTATGGAACTGGCAATGTCTGCAATAGTCCAGTTGGATGTTGATGTTCAGCCTTAATGGTTTGACATTCAAAACACCTAGCTATGTATTCAGCCACTTCATTGTTCATGTTGGACCAAAAATAATCCTTCCTTAACATAGTTATAATTTTCTGATAACTTGTATGTCATGAATAAATTCTCTTATGAACTTCATCCAAAATTAACAGCTTAACCTTTGACACATTTGGTACATAAATTCTATTTTTATTAGTCATTAAGCCCTTTTTATTAACGCTGAAATCTGTTATTAAATTTTCAAATATATTTTCAACTACTTTACCAGGCAATTTTTTATCATTTTCATCTTGTTTAATTCCTTCTATAATTTGATTTTCCAAATCTGACTTAAATGTGTTGATTGCTGCCATAAAGCTTAATATGAGATTCTTGATTAATGCATCAACAACTTAGTTTTCTTTTCCCTTAATGAGTTGAATCTCGAAATCATACTCACTAAGGAAAGCTAGCCATCTAGCTTGCCTTGCGTTAAGATTTGTTTGATCCAACAAATACTTTAAACCCTTATTATATGTCATTAATATGATTTTTCTTCCAATCAAGTGATGGTGCCACATTTTTAATGCATGTATCACAATGGCCAACTCAAGATCGTAAGTTGCATAATTCTGTTTGTGGATTTTTAACTTTCTAGACTTAAAAGCAATAGCATGACCTTCTTGAGTTAAGACCCCACCAAGTCCATCGTTGCACGCATCAGCGCATACAACGAAGTCTTTGTTCGGATCAACAATTTTTAAAATTGGTGCAGTGGTTAATAATTCTTTTAACTTATTAAAGCTTTCTTGACACTTTTGATTCCATACGAATTTATTCCCTTTCTTCTGCAAGGAAGTGATGGGATTTGCAATTCGTGAGAACCCTTCAATAAAATTTCTATACTAACCTGTTATCCCCATAAATGACCGAACGTCAGTTACATCTTTAGGGACAGGCTACTCGTTAATTGCTTTTATCTTATCAGGGTCGACATAAATTTCATCTTTAGAAATTATGTGATCTAAGTACTATATTTTATCTTTATAAAAATCACATTTACTGAACTTAGCTTAAAGATGATGTTCTCTTAAAACTTGCTGAATTATTCTTAAATGGTCGTCATGCTCTTCTTTAGTTTTTGAGTAAATCGGAATATCATCAATGAACACAACTGCAAACATATCCAAATATTTATGCAGAACATTGTTCATTAAACACATGAACACTGCTAATGCATTGGTTAGCCCAAAAGGCATAACTACGAACTTGTAGTGTCCCTATCGTGTTCTAAATACAGTTTTGAATATGTCCTCGTCTTTTATTCTAACCTGATGATACCCAGACCTTAAATCAATTTTCATGAATATCTCTGCTCCGCGTACTTGATCAAATAGATCATCTATGCAAGGTAAGGGATATCGGTTCTTAATTGTCATTTTATTAAGCTGACGGTAATCGATGCACAATCCCACGGTATCATCCTTTTTAACAAAAATTACTATTGCTCCCTGTTGATGTATATGTAACTTCGGAATGTATTTCATCTATGTATTTCATATATATTTATTGTACCCTTATAAGAGATGTGTTATTCCTCTATAAGGAAGTGTCATCATGTGTATTAACAAGTGTCGCAAGTATGTATACTTGCCGATACGTTATTAGACCACCATGCGTGGGGTTGACTCTGAAATATATATTATATTGTGGATGTACCTAGCTAGACAAGTCGGCCCCACAATGTAACTGGGCAAACAAGTTAAGTAGAAATAGAGATCGGGAGATCTCTATTTGATCACTCGAAAACCCATACTTCTCTCACACAGAAAGTGTCACACTAGTGAGGAGGAGGATCATCTGCTACTAGGAGACTATTTCAGTGTATTTTGGTTGTACTTTGGTTGAGCCATTGCTCTCTCTATCTCTGAGGAAGTTGTGGGGTTTTTCACCTTACGATTTTCCCCACGGAAACTCTCTGTCTCTTGTCTCTCATGCTTTTGATTCTTATGATGCTTGTCATGCTTGTTATGATTGATATGCATTGATATACTGTACATATTATTCTCTCAGTAAAGATCCTAGAGTATTGTGAATTAATGCTCAAAATTTAACATGCTATCAGAGCTAACCTAAGAAGAAGACATTTTCCAGTGACAAAAACTTGAGTTTCTCGTTTATTGAGTTTCTCTCCACAGATTGTGGAATAATAATATAGTATATTGACTCTACTCATCAAGGAGAATCTATCTGTCCAATCATAATTCAATTCTGAGCATTTTCAGGTTTGGCCCTAAAAATTAGAGTTTCCACAAAAATAGGAATTTCTGAAATTTGAAGACATAGCTGTAAGCTCCTTGCAAAAATCGAAGGTTAGAGCTTTGGATCGAGATTTTTGGCTAGGTAGATCTCCGAGAAACTCAAACCCTAATTCAGGGCTCTCCCGAGTGAACCCGGGAGGACAAAAAGGCAAATATGAAGGGTAAAGCTTTGCTGATCTCAAATTCTAAATACACCAGGTTGATCAGCTCATCAAGGCACATATTTATATCCTTTCAGAAAGTTGAAATTCACATTTTGAATTTTTAGGGTTTTTTCGACAAACCCTAATCCACGACGAGATCCCGTTTTCAGCATTTCAAGTGGTAATACCTAAATCTTTTATATTTCCATTTGAAGTACTCTTTAAGATGTCTCACCACACCAAGATTGAGGATAAGCTTGAAGGGGCTGATAACTTCCGAGCCTGGAAGTATAGGATTGGGTTAATCCTAGAAGAGAATGAGTTGGACTCACATATAAAAAAAGACATTCCTATCCCAGAGGATGAAGAGGCTAAGGTATTGCATAAGAAGAACTTGGTCAAGACAAAGAGAATCATTGCTGATTCTATCAAAGACCATCTCATACCCCATGTGTCTTCTCTAAAGACACCCAAGGAGATGTTTGACTCTTTGACCAAGCTATTTGAAGGCAAGAACATAAATCGGAAGATGACCTTGCGAAATCAATTGAAAGGAGTCAATATGTCGAATGGAGAAACCATTCAATCATATTTCTCCAAGGTCTCTTAGATCAAGTAACAGCTTGAAGCTGTAGATGAAATGGTGGAGAATGGTGAAATTGTTATGACCACTTTGAATGGCCTACCTAGGTCATGGGACTCTTTTATCTAGGGGATCTGTTCTAGAAAGAAATTAATCTCCTTCAGCAGATTGTGGGAGGAATGCTCTCAAGAGGAAGCAAGGCTCGTGGCAAGAGAAGAAAAGATGGGGAACGAATATCAAGCTCTCACAGCTCACACTAAGAAGGGCAAGTTCAAGAGGGAACCATCCCATTACAAGAAGAAATCTTCTCATCATTATCACAAAGACAAGAAAGATATAAGGTGTTTCACTTGTAATGAGAAGGGTCACTTTGCTTCTGAATGTCCCAAGAACAAAAAGGAAAACCACAACAACAACAACTCCAACAAGAAGAAGAAAGGTAGCAAAAGAAGGTACCATACTCATGCTACTGAAGATGATGAACCTCCAAAGAAGAAAGCTAGGGAAGAAAATGAAGATGACTGATCAAGTGAAGAAGAGTATGTCCTAATATCTGCTCTCACAAGTACAATCTCCCATGTTTGTAATGATTGGTTAATTGACAGTGGGGCTTCCAAACACATGACTGGGTTTAAAGAATCTTTTGTAAATCTGTCTGAACATGAATCAGCCCATAAAGTGAAACTTGGGGATGATTATCAATATCCCATTAAAGGAAGTGGTGAAGCCTCCTACAACCTAGATTCTAGAAAATCTTTGAAGATGAAAGAAGTCCTTTATGTACCTGGGCTCAAGAAGAACTTACTCTCCATCTCTGCATTGGATGCAAAAGGTATGAGGGTTGCATTTGTGGATGGCAAGTCCTAATGTGGCCAAAGGGAAAGACCATAGATGATGCATTGGTGATTGGAGAGAAAGAGGGAGGTTTGTATAAATTGAAAGGGCAACCTGAACATGCCATGGTGCATGATTCCATGGAGCCAAGTGAAGTTTGGAATAGAATACTTGCACATATGCACTATAGAGCATTACCAATTGCATGTAAGGCTGTAGAAGGTCTTCTTGAAATTAAGACCAAGCATGAAGGTGTTTGCAAAGGATGTGCAAAAGGAGCGAACATTAAGAAGGCATTTCCAAGCAGTGAAAGCAAGGCAAAAGGCATCTTGGAAATCATCCACTCAGATGTTTTTGGTCCCATGTCATCCAGTTCTCTAAGTGGGTATGTTTACTATGTCTCTTTCATAGATGACTTCTCGAGGAAGACTTGGGGCTACTTCTTGAAGAACAAAGATGAGGTGTTTGACAAGTTCAAGGAATTCAAAACCTTAATGGAGAATCAAACTGACAAGAAGATCAAAACATTCATATCCGACAATGGTGGAGAATTCACCTCAGGTGACTTCAAGAAACTTTGCAGTGATTCAGGGATTAAGAGGGAGTTGATTGCTCCTTATAATCCTCAACAGAATGCTGTTGTAGAAAGGAAGAATAGAACAATCATGGAAGTAGCAAGGGAAATGCTGCGTGACTAAGATCTACGTATGCATCTATGGGTAGAAGCAACAAGAATAGTTGTATATGTGCAGAACAAAACACCCCACAATATATTGGACAACAAGACACCAGAAGAGGTCTTTTCTGGTAAGAAACCTGAAGTCAGCCATCTCAGAATATTTGGTTGTCCAGTATACACTCATGTCCAAAAGGAAAAGAGGACCAAACTAGACCCTTCAGGAAACAAGGGTATCTTTGTGGGTTACAGTGAAAGCTCGAAGGCTTATAGAATATACTTTCCAGGGTTCAAGAAGATTGATGTCAGCAGAGATGTAACATTTGATGAAAACTCAGCATTCATCAAATCAGGGAAGGCATCTATCAAAGTTTATGAAGAACCTAAGGAAACTAGATTTCAAGACACTACCATGACTGAAGCAATTCCATAAGTTGTTCATGAGTTTGAAGATCCACAAGAACCTGTAGGTCCACCCCATGAGGATAATTCTCATAAGAGAAAACCTACATGGGCTAGAGAGCTCATTCAAGATTCATAAATATTTGGCATTCCAAAAGAAGAACATAGAGCAAAGAAGAGAACCAGATCACATACTAGCTATGTTGCTTTACTCTGTGACATTATGAACAAAGAACCTTCCAGTTATGAAGAAGCAGCGGAAAAGAAAGAATGGAAGGATTCCATGGTTGAGGAATACCAATCAATAATGAAGAATGATGTTTGGGATGTTGTCCCAAGACCTAAAGATAAATCTGTTGTGACTTCCAAATGGATCTACAAAATCAGGCATGCTGCAGATGGTAGTGTAGAGAAATAGAAGGCAAGATTCGTAGCTCGTGGCTTGTAACATCCCAGAAAATCGTAAAAATTTAAAACTTTTTCTACGTGGAAATAAATGCTATTTAATAATGCGGAAATAGAACAATGCACAAAATGTTATCTATATTTAGTTGTACTGTTACACATTTCTTTTGTTGTTGTATTACGAAGGTTGATGCGCTATTTGACTAAAGTAATTTTGTTTGGTTGATGAAGGGGTTCTTCAGACGCCCCGAAGCTTACTTAGCATTCGTGCTAAAGCAAGTGAAAAATGTCTTTGTTGTAGATTCCAGGTAAGGTGTTCTTCCAAAATGTCCAAAGAGAGTTCAAGACTGATTTTCGAATGTTATTCTCCATCTTAGAAAGTCTTAGAGTGTTAAAGTTTTTCAGGTGAGATCTCCATAATAATGTAGTCACTGTAATGGTACCATACATGTAATACTAGATAGAGATGCTAATCTGCAGTTGCTTAGGTAGTCAAAAGTGATCCATACACCTCTATTTACTACTTGTTATTGTGATGGGAGAACCATCAATACATAGGTAAAATTTGAAGGTCTGAGCCTAATATAACTTGGCTAGAATATTCCTTTTTTAAATATAATAACGATACCGAAAACCTGTTACGATATTTATACCAATGGTTTGTTCTAAAACTAAGAACTTGAGCTCATTTGCATTCATCCTATTATTGTCAAATTGTAAACTATGCAATTTCTATAATACCAAATGTATGAAATTATAGAATTCAATACCTATACTGTAACTAAACTTGTTATATAGTTTTGTGGACCCTTTGTAATGTATATGAAATATATATATTAACTCAAAGGCCTATTTGATATACATATGTGAAATATAGTATGTGTAAATCAACGTGACTCTTAGGTAATGATAATAGAACCTTAGTGATATCATTATATGCCCGTAATCTTATCCATGGATATGGTTTAGTGATTGGTATCCGAATTACCATGTAATGTTCGATGCATTGAAGAGTGTAATGATGGTGTGTATTAAATAAATCCTGTTGACAGGCACCGACATATGCTTGGTCATTGAATTCTCACTACTACCGAGTAAAAAGGAGATCCCTTGTGGATAGCCTTGTGGCTGAGGCATGTGATGGTATCGTGTAAACCTGGTTATGAGCTCAGTTGTAATACTTCGGTTCAAGCTCGGTGTGAGTTGGCTCCTTCGTGGCTCAAACGTGGCAATTGCAATGAATAGTGTATTTAATGTGGTAGATGATCTGCTTGTTATCGTGATTCACACCGATGATATCCACCGTTGATTTGATCATGTATTGATGGAAAGGGTTTAACCCTACCTTTGTTTCAAGCAAGCGGTTA
The DNA here is from genome assembly GCA_027924585.1 of Larix kaempferi. Classification (NCBI taxonomy): domain Eukaryota; kingdom Viridiplantae; phylum Streptophyta; class Pinopsida; order Pinales; family Pinaceae; genus Larix; species Larix kaempferi. Next base: position 8,496,199 of record BSBM01000138.1, on the reverse strand, counting down.
TTGTCAAACTTTTTGTTTTGTAGCGGTGGTTTTGCAACCTGGCCGAGGGTTTGTAGGATCTTTGTTTGTGCACTTGAGTTGTAAGGGATGGGTTTTGAACCCGTGAATCCTGAAGATTAAGAAAAAATCTATCTACTGTTTTACTTTGTGATGAAAGTCTCAGTTTTGCAGTTTAGTTTTAGTCTTGGGCGTGTTCGATTATCAGACCTGTTTGAGGGATTTTAAAATGCCAAAATAATTATAAGGGATTCAACCCTTCGGCATAATTGTTCCAGGTCTTGGTACTACTTAGCTACTGAGATTTTAGTGATTCTGTATAGGTTTTCCTTTTGTTCGGCATTTGATTGCATGAATGGAGACAGTTGTTGTTGCGTCGGTCTTATGTTATTTTGCTGCTAATCGTCAAACATTCGAAGGTAATGTAACTCAAACTTTCAATATAACATTCATACAATTTTGATATTTCATTCTATCTTTTGAGGGTTTTATGAATGAATTTAACCACCACGTCACTGTGCTTGTAGGTATAGGTTTTTAACAGTTCATCCAGGTCTGGCGTTGAAGGTTGGCATTAGCAATACCAACCGGTAAGCTTCGGTGGTTGCCTCAAAAACCCTGTGTAGAAGATGATGATGATCGGTTGTGTGAATTTTTGTGTAATGTGTTTTTGAATAAAATAATGTATGTTTCGTCGAGTTAGTTTTTAAATCTTATAAAGACAAATCATGGAAGGAATACCACCTTGACCCAAAGGGGCTCGAACTCGTTTGTGTTGAAGTTGTAACAGTTATGGAGAATCTCTTTCACGGCTTGGATAATATAAAAGTTCTGTATGTTTCATAAATGATGGTTGAAGTTTAAATGTGTATAGAGTGATTTCTACTTGTGTACAGTATGTCTAAATGACTACTATGGTTGTTGTAATGAAATCTCATGATAATCCTCTAGGGTTCGTAGTTTTGTTTTCGTCATTGGAAATGAAGAACATGGAAAGGACCTGGTTTAACACACTTCTGAATCCTATTTTGAAATAAAGTAAAAAAAATGGGTTCTATTTAAAATCTCTGTTATTGCAGTTTTAGATAATCGTATCTAAGGAAGTTTTTCTGTCTGAAAGTAGTTTGTTTATTAAGTAGACTTGTTACCACGTTAAGTGTTTAATGCCTCTCCTCTATAGGATATTAGCATTGAGTTTGTGTCTGTTAACCTTTTTTATTTTATCCTACACTTGTTTGGATTAACTAGGTTTGTTACAAAAGCTACATTTCTCTGAAATAAATAGAAAGATGAAATAGTAATTCTAAAAGTTGAGGTTTTTATCGGAAGACTATAGAGTTTAGGGTTTGCTTGACTGTAGTTTTTGAAATCAAAAGAACATGTAATCTACTTCTGTAAAGAGTCGAATAAATGATTTCAAGTAAAAATAAATGTACTACTATGTGTATGGATGAAGATAATTACCTTAAGTAAAAATATGATGATTGGAAATGGAAATGCTACAAATAATTTTTATAATACTTCTATACCTAAATTGGTAGAAATATACAAAATCTCTGTTAAATGTGTGAGTACATTTCAATTTGTGCAGAAGTGATTATGTATCTATTTTTTTTTTTGCATTATTTCCAAAGAAAATACTGTATATAAAAACCTAATCTACGACTGTAAATTGCATTTATTTCTAAACAAAATTGATGTTCATAAATGTAGAAGACATCATAGAAAAATTAACAGTAGACAATAACATAGAAAATAATTGTTTCAGCTTCTTCAATCACATGGCTATTTCGCCTATCTTACTTATCTATTATAATCTATCTCTGTACTAGAGTACGATGCAATTCCTATAGCATGAGGAAAAATGCAGAGATCAATTATTTCATTCATTCAAGTCAGATTCATATAGAATTACTGAATTTATAATTTACTTAGGAAACTAAAATGAATTTATAAAATGAAAATAGAAACATTTTAAACATAACAGAACTGAAAATAGATAGGACAGTGAAACCTGTAAATGAGAATAGGGTCGACAAACACCCAAGGAGGTCTGTTCCTCCCAACCTGCTTCAGAAGAAGCAGCTCAACTTGTTGACTTCCGGTGAACACCTGAGTCTGCTTACTAATCCAGTAAGTGGGTGGAATCTGTGTAGAAGCAAGGCACCCAAAAATACCTTCTCCACTCGGTATCAACCTCCTGAAAAATGCCTTCTCCACTCAGAATCACCCTCCTGAACTCAATAAGAGTTTGGCAGACTCACAACATGATCAACAATAGCATATCCCCTCATCAAATCTCTTGGGTGCAAACAAAACAAAACCCCAAGGTAAATTTCCTCGTCAGGAAAAGTGATTGAACCTCAATTCAATATTTGATGGCTCTTATTTATACTGCCTAGGTCTTTTAGTGGTCAATTTGGAGTAAATGAGCCTCAAGCTCCATTCCCATATTTCAGGGCACTATGACCACATTTCTAGCGAGTTGTCCCATACCAACAGCTAGTTAGTTGCATCATGATGCTGCCATTTGTCCATTTCCTTCTACCCCAGATTCCATTCCACCTAGTGGATCAGTAACCACTCTTTTAATAGTCCTCTTAGGTGTTTGTCTCCTATTTTATTTATTAATTAATAATATATTGTGCAAATTACAGTCATCCTTGGACACCTGTCCAATACAAAATTTACAATAAAAGTTATCATAATGCTTCTAAACAAAAAATGTTTTTCCAGCTTAAAGGGTATGTTACATGGATTCTCTCAGAAAGAGAGAATAGATTATGAAGAAACTTTTGCGCCTGTAGCTAGGTATACTTCCATCAGAACAGTACTTTCCCTAGCTGCAGTAATGAAATGGAAAATACACCAGATGGATGTCAAGACTGCTTTCTTGAATGGTGTAGTTGAAGAGGACGTATATGTGAAGCAACCACTCAGTTTTGAAATACATGACAGGGAATCATATGCGTGCAGATTGAAGAAAGCCTTGTATGGATTGAAGCAAGCTCCCAGAACTTGGTATGGTAGGATGGACATTTTCCTATCTAGTTTGGGCTTTACCAAGAGTAAAGCGGATTCCAACCTTTACTACAAGCTTGAGGAAGGGAATCCTGTGATTCTACTCCTGTATGTGGATGACTTATTTGTAATAGGAGATGACAGATTGATTGCAGATACTAAGAGGAAGCTTGCTGCCGAGTTCGATATGAAAGATTTGGGAATAACGCATTATTTCCTAGGTATGGAGGTGTGGCAGAGTGCAGATGGGATCTTCCTTGGTCAAGGGAAGTACACAGTAGATATCCTGAACATATTTGGGATGATGGATTGCAAGGCCATGGACACACCTATGGCATCGAACCTGAAGCTTCTATGTGATGCTTCATCTAAGCCAGTTGATATCTCTATGTATCGTCAGATGATTGAGTCCTTGATGTACCTGACGAACACGAGACCAGATATTTGCTTTGCTGTGAACACATTGAGTCAGTTCCTGACAGATCTAAGGAGTGTTCATCTGATTGCTATAAAGCATGTTCTGAGGTACCTGAAGGGTACAGTGGATTATGGGCTCAAGTATGAAGCGAATTAAAAGTTTAACCTGTAGGGTTATGTTGATTCAGATTGGGCTGGCAGTGCTGCACATAGGAAGAGCACATCTGGATGTTGCTTCAGTATGGGATCAGGTGTGATCTCTTGGTTTAGTAGGAAGTAGTCTTGTGTAGCATTGAGTACAGCTGAGGCAGAGTATGTTGTAGCCTGTTCAGCTAGTTGTGAGGCAGTATGGCTACAAAAGCTACTGTCTGAGTTATTTGATCTCCCATTGGATGCTACTGGTATCTTTTGTGATAACCAAAGTTGTGTGAAGCTGCCCGAGAACCTGGTGTTTCATGATAGGTCGAAACACATAGAGATCAAATATCACTATATCAGGGATACGATGTAGAGAGGAGCTGTGAAGCTCCTGTATGTTGCGACAGACGAGCATATTGCAGATGTACTGAGGAAGCCACTAGCCAAAGTAAAGTTCGAATACTTTAGGGAGAGGCTTGGTGTTCTTCAGATTGATGACACTTCGAGGAAGAAGTGATGGACACATTTGCTGAAGCCATTCCAAGCATGTTGGAAGGAGGATCCTCCACATGGCTGTGGATCTAAACGCTGGATGATGAGCATCAGAATGATGTTCTAGTTTCTGCTTTGTATGATCAGTTGGATCATTTATATGTATATGTATGTATGCATCATGTTGGATGTTGTATATGATCAATTGGATGATTTATATGTATATGTATGTACGCATCATGTTGGATGTTGGATATGATTGGTTGGATCATTTGTATGTATTTTGTATATGCATCATGTTGGATGCTTGGACCTTGTATCTGTATATGTATCAGGTGGATACATTGTATGATCAGGTAGATCATGTATGTTGATATGTATGATGTATTTGTATTTGTATCAGGTGGATACACTGTATGATCAGGTGGATCATGTATGATGATATGTATCAGGTAGATACTTGGTATGCATCAGGTGGATACATTGGATGATCAGGATGATCATGATGACGAGCTTCAAGGTGTTTCTCTAGATGGTATGTATCAGGATGGTACAGTGATGATGATCAGTGCGATCATAACCAATAGGATGATGCTTTGTGCGATGATGATCCGTTGGATCATGAGTATCAGGTTGATACTTGGAGGTCAAAAATGATATGTGGCAGGTTGTGCAAATAGCATGTAATCAGTCCTGGGAGATCTTGCCAGTCATGCTACGGCACATAAATGTTCCTGGGATACTCTTTCTGGTATTGCTATGTAGTATGTAATCAGTCCTTAGATATCCGATAGGTTGAGCTGTGTGCTCGTAATCAGTCCTCAGATATCCGATAGGTTGAGCTATGTGCTCGTAATCAGTCCTGGGATGAGGTATTACTACGGAGACATGTAATCAGTCCTGGAGATCCGAGAGGTTGAGCTGTGTGCTCGTAATTAGTCCTAGGATGCTCTTTAGAGATCTTTCCGGTCGTGCTGCGACACATAAATGTTCCTGGGATGCTCTTTAAAGGTTTTGTCTATCCACAAGTAATCAGTCCTGGAGATCCGAGAGGTTGAGCTGTGTGCTCGTAATAAGTCCTAGGATGCTCTTTAGAGATCTTACCGATCATGTTGTGGCACATAAATGTTCCTGGGATGCTCTTTAAAGGTATTATGGAGGAGATCCACGTAGTCAATCCTCAGAGATCTTGTCGGTCATACTTAGGGACATAAATGTTCCTGGGATACTCTTTCCAGTATTGCATCCGCACATAAAATTAGTCATGAGAGGCCACCTCTATCAGATCATTCGCACAGATGATGAAGACCTGCAGGTGGTGGGCCTACATCCAGTATGAAAAAGGACTGGCTCTTTAGAACTTCCTATGACGAGTAGAGTCAGAGATTGGTTGAGATAGCAGCAGTAGTGACGATGATGATGACGATGCATCGATGACAATGATCCCAAGAAGAAGACTTGTCTAGTAGATCTGTGTCGAGAAATACCTTCCTAGTTTAGTCTATGTATTTCATATATATTTATTGTACCCTTATAAGAGATGTGTTATTCCTCTATAATGAAGTGTCGTCATGTGGATTGACAAGTGTCACAAGTATATATACTTGTTGATCGGTTATTAGACCACCATGTGTGGGGTTGGCCCTGAAATATATATTATATTGTGGATGTACCTAGCTAGAGAAGTCGGCCCCATAGTCTAACTGGGAAAACAAGTTAAGTATAAATAGAGATCGGGAGATCTCTATTTGATCACTCGAAAACTCATACTTCTCTCACTCAGAAAGTGGCGCACTACTGAGGAGGAGGATCATCTGCTACTAGGAGACTATTTCAATGTATTTTGGTTGTAGTTTGGTTGAGCCATTGCTCTCTCTATCTTTGAGGAAGTTGTGGGGTTTTTCACCTTAGGGTTTTCCCCATGGAAACTCTGTGTCTCTTTTCTCTCGTGCTTTTGATTCTTATGATGCTTGTCATGCTTGTTATGATTGATATGCATTGATATACTGTACATATTATTCTCTCAGTAAAGATCCTAGAGTATTGTGAATTAATGCTCAAAATTTAACACTCCCCAAGGAGACACACTTGGCCTTATGTAGTTCTTATCTATTAATTCCTTCAACTGAGATTTTAACTCATTTAACTCCAGAATATTCATCCTGTAGGGAGCCTTTGTGTTTGGTACCTCACCTGGTACTAACTCAATGGTGAAATCAAGTTCCCTCTTCAGAGGTAATCTTGGAATTTCTTTCGGGAATACGTCAAAAAATTCCGTAAGGATGGGAATATCATCCATTTTTAACTTGTCTTCTTTAGATGAACACTTGTCGTTAATAACATTAACAAAAAACATTTTACAACCCTTTCTGGCAGCTCTCTTAACTTGTAACGGTTAAATCTGTCTTAATGAAATCTTCCTATGAATTCCTTTTACTATTTCAGCTTTACATTCATTATTCAGACAAGTAAAATATTGCTGATAACAATTAAGCACTACTCTATGTTGTTCAAGCCAATCCATGCCAATCAACAAGTCATATTACCCTAAGGGTAAAAATTCAAATTAACTTGGGTTTTCAGCTGATTCAAAAATACATCACAATTTTTAACAAAGTCTGTAACCTTTCTTTTAGTGCCTGTTGCTAGCTGATCTAACCAAGAATTATCAAACTTTTCTATTCTTAACTTGCAATTTTTCACTAATTCAAGTGAAATATAACTCAGACTTGCACCTAGATCTATCAACATAGAAATAGATCGATTTTGTAGCATACCTTCGATTTCGACCATGGACGTTTGATGGTCTACTTGCCGATTTTCCAGCACTGCATTTATCCTTGGCATTTCTCTTGCCACATCACCAACTATCAGCTCTGCTTGTATGCTATGAATATTATTGACTGTCCTTTTGTTCTGTGGGAAAGCTGCTTTCTTATGTGGTCCACTACAATCAAAAGACTTCAAAGGTCCTTTCTATTTAGCATACCTAGTGTTGTTATTGTTATTCGGTACATTTCTTGCACCAGTAAAATTCTGTGGTGTATTATTTCTGTAGTTATTATTACTTGGAAAATTTCTGTTATTAAATTTTTTCTTAAAACTTTCAGAATTATGATTAAAGCTCTTCTTTTTATGCTCGAAATGATTAGACTTATTACTTTTCCAGCTAGTTGTTCCTTCTCTTTTTCTGTTTTGGTCAAAAGAGAAATTTGCTTTCCTCATAGCGTCTTCCAGAGTGGAAGGGTTATCATACTCAATCCTATCTTTTATGTTGAAAGGTAGACAACTTAGAAACCTTTGCACCTTAGGATTCTCTTCGACCATGTAAGCTACATACCTCAACAAGCTAGGGAACTTGCTGCACAACTCCTTCATGTTCATAGTACCCAATTTTAGATCATAAAACTCTTTTGGTTTATCTTCATAGTACTGTTCTGACAAGAACTTTTTCTTCGATAACGTTTTAAACATATTCCGGGTTATGTCTCTTTCCTTTATGCTCTTAATTCTTTTAAGATCCTACCACCAGATATCTGCCTTTCCTATCATATTGTAAATAGCCATCTTGGATTTTAACTGGGAAGAGTAATCGTAAATATTAAAGTACTTCTTCATTCAAGACAACCATGCTTCAGCTGTCTCACCCTTTTCAGTTTCTCCATTAAAAGTTTGTGGCTTAATCTTTTTAAATTCTCCAATAATTTGTTCATGATGCTTACACTTCTTCTTCTTGGAACAACAATCACTCTCACTGCTGTCACGATCAGATTTATCATTACTTCGTTTAGATTCAGATGAAGAGTAATTAATACTTTTACCATTATTTGTTTTCTTGTGTTTGTGTTTGTGGGACATTGACCAGAATCAGAATTTACTTCTAATTTCCTTCCTCTTTCTTCGTGATGGTATTTCTCCATTAGAATTTGATTTAACTCTTCCTGTGCTTTCATAATGCGTTCATTTTCTTCTTTAACAGTTCTTATCTCATATTTTAAATCTTTAGAGTATAAAGAAGTTCTGAATATTGTTTATTTAATTCAGCATATATTCCTTCATTATTATTATTGTTATTGTGCTCATTACGAGGAGATTGTCCTCTGCTGATTCCTCCGGTATGTCCATACCTGCAAATTAATAACAAATCATTCTATACAAAATAAAAATTAAAACAAAAGTTAGTACATAAATTTTTTGGTTTTTATTTTTCTGTTTGTGCACGTGAACCTATTTCAGGCCTAGAGTTTGAACTCACGCTCTGATACCACATGTAACATCCCAAAATTTACAAAAAAAATTTAAAATTTTTCGATATAGATTTTAATGTGTAATGTAACTATGCAGAAATATAATAAATGTTTAAATGTCGTCTTGCTGTACTAAATGCTATGTTGGTCGAAAGTTTAATGTTGCGACAAGATAATTAATATCTTCATTTCGGTGTTAAACTTACTCAACTGTACTTTCATAAATCTTTGTTGTTGATATAATGATATAAGTTTAAATGTGTTTAACTATTGTTCTTCTGTTTGATGATGAAGGGGTCCTACGGATGCCCTTAGGCTTACTTATCATTCGTGCTAAAGCATTTGAATCGTCCTTTTTCACAGATTTATAGGTAAGAGCTTTAGTGTTTACGACATGTGACCGAAGAGTTTCTAACTAGTTTCCATGTCTCCAAGGTCTTAATGATTTTAAGAGACAAAATCTCGAAAACGCTATTGGTGAGAACTTCAGTTAGCCGAGTTTGTAAAACAGAAGTATGTCAGTTGTAATATTCATAATTCTTGTACTAAACTTTTATTAAATTGTTCAGGAAAATGAATAGGATTCATATACCATAGTTTAACTCTATGTAATTGTTAGCGTGAGTTTCTATTTGATGTAAATTATAAGGATAAACTTATTCTTTATGCAATTCTTTATATATACTCTAGAGCCTAGGAATTACATGAAACTTTCCAATTAAAGTTTAACTTAGCAACTATATGCAGAATCATATTCAGATTCTAGCCTAGGAACTATAGACAATTCATGATCAAATTCTAGCCTAGAAACTAATTTCAAAATCATATTTAAAATCTTTTCTTAGGAATTATATACAATTTCCTATTTAATTTCTGTACTATAATGAAATGTGTGTATGTTTCATATTATACCTAGTCCTATGTACAAAGAATATATATATACAAAATGTGTGTGCATTGTGTGACCATTTAACATATTAATATATATGTGCAAAGCCCTATAAATAGTCCTATGACCAATATTTATATGGTGTTGTGTGTGCATCTACATGACCCTTTAAAACACTATGGATTCCTAGCAATTAATCCGACACCACCTTGACTTACCACAAGGTGTTATTACAAGACCGAGTTGTGCATTATATCGACGATCCGATACATTATAAAATGGGTGATAGTAACACTATGAAGGTTTTCGTGCTGGAAGGCACTTTGGCGTCTCTTGGAATTTAATATTCCCAACTGCAGAGACAGTGGAATGTCTCTGTGGACATCGTCGTGGTGCGGGCACGTGATAATGTGTTGATGGTTCGAGCCTCGTGATGAGCTGTAAGTGATTTGGTTCGATGTTTAATTGAGCTATCATCCTTGGTGGCTATGATAATGATGGAGTCAATTAATATGGTTGTTGTTTGGGTTACATGAAAACCCTTCGATGATCTCCACCATTGATCTAGCAAGGGTTTTGGTTTTGGGATCTAACCCTAACCTCCACTATCTTCTACGGTGTTAATGTTTCCTTGGCATTCAATGTAGTGGCTTTGAGGAAAGGCTGACTGGATGAGAGCCTTCTAGGTTTTGTTAACAGGGTTTTGTGGAGTGCCTACGGATCGAAACTGTGACCTGCTATTAGCTTAATGGTCGATACACTCATGGAGTTTTACAGTAGCAGTTTGTATTAAAAGTTCCAGGGTGAGTGACAATTTTCTTCATGGTAGTTGATTCGATGCTCGGCTTTGCTTGTCTGTCTAGTGGTAGTTTTCCAAAGTTGTTTTCAGTGGTGGAGTAATGCTTCCAGTTTGCACAGTCTTGGTGTTCTACTCCGGTGATAACTTAAAGGTAATGGTTCTTGGTTCAAAACCCTGTGTCTTCCATTCTATTTTGAGAGTTTTAGTTAATGTTATTTCAATTGTAATGACTTCTTTAAAACTTGTTTTGACCACTTCTTGTGTTTGAATGGCAGGTTCCTTCATCATCTAGCACCCATACTCAAGTTTTGATAACAGGATTATGCTAAATGACCTGTAATCTTCGGTGGTTACTCGTTACTCCGGTTAGATGACTAGTGGACCTTCCTTGTGTTATTTGCCGAGACTTCGTGTTTTCTTGGGCTCTGAGGGTGACCTTTGTCGAAATATTTGTGAGACGTTTTGACAGTTTGGGGAGGATGAAAACCCTCGACCCATTTGACATTAGGCCTGTGGTGTTTAGTTTTCAATGTAGAAGCTGTAATAGAACTTTAATCTGAGGAGAGGGTTTTATCCTTCTACCATATTTGATAATAAAAGAACTGTGTTTTCTCTGTTATGATAAATGTGTTGGAGTTTGAGAGCATTGCTCCAATTTGTGTGTGAATGAAGCCTGTCATGTTTGCAACTACTATGTTTAAGAAAAGTTCGAGGCTTAGGGTTTAGCCCTGAGTTAAAAATCGTTAAACCTTAATGTGTGTTCTTGGAAATGTTTTACTTTTATGATATCAAATGTTTAGTTTCTGAAAGTAGATGTCTACAACAAGCTAATTGTATGGTTTACTGTTTAATAGTTTTCAATTCCAGTGTGATAATATAGTCTCGTGTTGATGCCAAGATGCTCTTATTTTCAGTCTTAAGGAATGTGTATGATAAGCATTTTTGAAACTATTTTTTGGAGTTGAAAGTGTTACTCGTCGTTTATATCTGTCGATTTTTATTATGGCTGTGAGCCAAAATCCAACGTTTTGTTTTCAGTTATGGAAAGAATCGTGACCAGTTTCTTATTATGTTTGAAACTTAACTAAATTATTAAGATTGAAAGATAAAAGTTGATACTTCTAGGGTTTGATAAGTGAAGAGTACGATCCTATCATAAATCTTAAGTTTGAAACTAATCTTTGTTTAGATTATAGTACAAGTTAAGCAACTTTTGCTTTCTCCATTAGAATTGTTAGATACTACAAAAATAGAAGTTTAGTAATTGTATTTATCATTGAAATAAATTATTGTACAGAATAAAATAGAAACTGTTGCAAGATTAGAAAAGAGAAACATGGAAATAAAAAAAAACCCTAACTTAAATCTATGACTGTCAGAATAGAAATGTAATATAATGCTTGTTGATGCTATTAGATTTGCGGTTGTTATGATTTCCTAAATACTCTGTAATAGAAAGATAATTCCAATACTTATATATGAAAACTATTTGTGTAATGCCCACCTCGATACCTTAACTGTTTAGAATAATGAGGTACCAGTTTTTAAATAAACCAGCTAAGTAAAACACGAACCATTTGAATTTACTTTGAAAATGCTTGAACGACAGTTATAGAAACTATTACTTTACTTAATAAATGAATGCTCGACTGATTGAGATAGAATGACTAAATGTTAGATATGCTCGACTGATTGAGATAGAATGACTAAATGTTAGATATGCTCGACTGATTGAGATAGAATGACTAAATGTTGGATATGCTCGATCGAATGAGATAGAATGACTAAATGTTAGACATGCTCGACTAATTGAGATATAATGACTTAATGTTAGATATGCTCGATTAATTGAGATAGAATGACTGGATGCTAGATATACTCGACTGATTGAGATAGAATGACTGAATGTTAGATATGCTTGACTGATTGAGATAGGATGACTGAATGTTACATATGCTTGATTGATTGAGATAGGATGACTGAATGTTACATATGCTTGATTGATTAAGATAGAATGACTGAATGTTAGATATGCTCGACTGATTCGGATGGAATGATGAATGATAGATATGATTTACTGATTGAGAGAAAATAATGAATGAAATATATGCTTGATTGACTGAGATATTATGATGGATGATGAAATAATTAATAGTGCAGCGCTACTAATGCGCGCTTGAGTGTGTGTTTGTGCAGTGGCAGGTAAGATGATTTACCGACTAACCCATAATGGAATTATATGGTTCATAACAACGGAAAGAAAATATAGGGGTACGACGACTAACTGTCGACCCTAGATTAGCAATCCACGCACGGGTGAAGTCGTTTCAGCTCACCCAGAGAAGCGTATGCCGTACAGGCAAGGCCATAATTATTTGGTCGCGTATGATGAGTTGAGGGGCGTGCAATAAGGAGAGACTTATCCCTCAAAAACTCTTAGTCTCCAAGGAGCATAGTTGTGAGATCGCGGTAACGGTTCCCAGTCGCTACATAGTAATCCCCATAAGAAGGAAGAAATGAAATTGTCAGAAGGGCCCACCGAAGAGGTACCTAGACAAGAACGAGAGGAAGAAAATTAATCAATGGTATAAATGAAAATTTCACATAAGATTTAAGAAATACTTTATTTCATTTTGTTCTATTTTATTAATTTGAATAATTCTATTCAAGATTTTATTTTTAATTGAGTTCATTAAATTGAATTATTCATTGATTTTATTAACTTGAAAAAGAATTGAAGAGATTGATTTTATTCAATATTAAATTTGATTAATTATGCTGATTGAAAAAAATTAATAATAAGAGAATTATTTTTATTCAAAGATTTTAATTTTATGGATTTTATTATTTTAAATCATTCTATTAAAGACTCTATTTAATTGACTTCATTATTTTGAGAAAGAATTGAATTAGGTCATTAATAAAAGAATTGTTTTTCTTTTATTATTATTCAAGATTTTATTTTAATTAATTTTATTATTCATTTAATTTATTTTATAAAGAGGAAATTTAAAATAGATTATACTTTTAGTAAAAGAAATCATCTTTTAATTCAATCTTAATATTAGGAAAAGAAAGAAAAATAGAAAGCAATAAGTCTAACTAAAAGATTGTTAAGTAAACTAAATGAGAACCAAAAGAGAAGTAGAACTCTTCTACACCTAACTCCCACTTATCTAGGAATTTAGGTGCACATTAAAGACATTAAGAAGACACATGTATTTGAGAATATTGTAAATTAAAATATTAAATTAAATCAAATATGTGCATGGACAGACACATGGAACACAGACTTTTGCTATATAATGAGGGAGGAGAAGGATAGAAAGAGATTCTTGCTCCCTAATGTTGGATGGTCATCATAATCTCGGATTATGTTATGATCCTTGGAGTTGAGATTAGCCGGAATGAGGATTGGGAGATTCTTTCGGGAGGCTAGCGTGTGTGTTCTTACTACCCCATTAGCTCGGGTGTTCGGGGTGAAAAAGAATAACCCCGATACGGTAGGGAGGTCAACCAAGGGGTCACTCAGTACTTCGTCAGGAGATTGGATTGGATAATGCGGAAACCACATAGAGGACTCCATCGATTCGCTGGACCAACCGTCGAAAACATGTTTGAAGTATTTATTTTATTTATTTTGCTAACTCTTGTGGTGGAATGAATAGATCTGGGTATATAGTTTTCTTTATTGGCATTCATGTACTACAATAGATAGAACTAGATTTGTGGCTTCTATATCTTCTTCAAAAAAATCATACTGGAAGTTATAAAATTAATTATACTTATATTTTCCAATTCCGTGGAATTTTTTTTTGGGAACCCGAAATGGGGGTCACTACATTTGCTATCAGAGCTAGTTGATCCTTGAGGGCACCAGACTCATATTTTTTTTTAGCGGTTTGTTGGTGACCGTGTGATCGGTAGCCGGATTAAAGTTGCAACGTCCATGGAATTTCAATTTCGACCGAAGAAGCCATCTCTACAAGTTCTAATTTGTTAGCATTTTTATTTTCTGTATCTATTTTTATTTTCAGTAAATTATTTCTTATGATCTGTAGATAGGTATTATGAGAGGTGGATTTAAAAAAAAAAAAAATGGATGGCTGACTGTATTTTACACATGGACATAAAACTCTTATTTTTATTTTTAGATATACCATGGAACAACTGCGGCTAAGGGCAAGCTCGCAGTTGGTATTACAGAACTCCTATATTTTTTATATTCGTTTTTAGATAGCATATGTGTAGTAAATTGGGTCTTGTATCTAGAATTGTTTTACTCAACTTGTAGCATTATGTATAATTGTTTTGGCGACAAATGATCCCTACAGACTTGTAATAGATTGTTGTTTTCTATTACTGTTGAAATTACTATGGTAAATTTTCCTTTTGTTTTCATTTACACTTGATCGGATCAATCCGTGCAATGTCCGGCGATTCCTGTTACACGCTATTTAGCCTCTATTGATGTTCAAAATTTATGTGTAAAACCCGATCTCTATATTCCTTAAAATTTCTGAATGGCATTTTATTAATTTCTTTTGTGTTTTGCTTTAAGGGAGGAAGTCCTCTGAATCTATGCTATAATTTGGCTTAAACACAGTCACCATACATATTTTGATGTGATCATCGAATTCGAAATTGTTCTGGAAACCTCGTCGATTCGACATTTACTCAATTCTAACTGTTGTGAGAGATCGGATAAATTAATTTTCTGCTGAAACTTTTGACTTAGCTTTCTTTTATTTTATGTTGTGATGAATTGGTGCATCACCCACCTTGAACAACCTGATCATACCAAATCTCAGTGTTCATCCCAGTTCTGATAATGAATTAAGATTGAGAATACCATGCCGATCTACAACCCTTCATCTTCTTAGAGCATCTACTATCTCAGGGGAAGACCACAGCGTCGTATGAACAAAGCATTGATTATTAATTGTATAACCTTAATCCCAAATCCCAACTCATTTCCTCTATTTTCTATTTACGGGACCCTTCCCGATCTCTACTGACAAATACATTTTTCCCTTGCTGTGTGTTTCGACACGTTTCTGATTTGAGATCAAATTTTATTTAAACACCATTTTCAACTTGAGAAAACTCCTTGAACAATACTACTCTAGCCCAAGCGCGCTTAACTGAGGAGTTCTAATGGGATCCGGTGCATTAACGTTGGTATGATTGCACCCAGCAATGCCTCTATGGGTTGTGCCAGTAGGAGAAGGAATATCAGTCACATGGACTCACTGGATATTTCCACGCAATCTCACGATCCGGTCTTATTGATTGCGTTGGACAGAAGGCTCGGATGGTAGTGCATAACATGGTAATGCGTGCAGTGGACCACTGATTGTCGCCAGGTGGTTCGGTTTTACGGTGGCTCTGTCATACTTGTGTCAGCTAGATCGCTAAAAATTAGTGTATTGTATTTATGTGTTAATTTATTATTGTATGCTGACTGGTGTTCTATTCTTTCAAACAAATTTGTATGTTTACATTATCACGTATTGATTTATGTGAAGTTAGATGTATTCAGTGCTTAATTGTTCTCTTTATTTTAAATTGAAGTTATATTACTTCACTGTGGAGCGATATGTTTGATAGATTGAGGCCACTGTACAAGGGCAAGTATTTATAGTTTTGAACCCCAGAAACCGATAGGGAGGTATTCTCATTTTGCCTTTTTATTATATGTTTTGGGAATTCTATTCTGAGCCCTTTACATCTATTGGAAGGGCGGAAATGGTATTCCCTATTGAATTCTCCATGAGGTGACCGAGCAGATCCCTCTGTAAACCCCAACCTTATGCTTATGTCAACCACTCTTAACACCATGAATTTCACTTTTCCTTTCCTTCCCTTTTATGATTTTTTTTATGCTCGATTGTCTATTGGATAATGTTCTCCTCTAACATAGTCCACCTGATCACCTACACCATATTTACAATTGAAAACAGTAGAGGATACTTCTACTAAACCAGATTGAAACAGTTTTAAACCTGTGAAAAATGCCCAACTCATCTAGTGTGGTATCTGACCTTACTTTGTCTACCACCTACTCAAGATGTTTACGATCAACCTCTTTCTTTTTTCGTTCCGGTATTGACCTCTTTTCTTAAACTCATTGTTGATGTATATGTAACTTCGGAATGTATTTCACATATATGTATATTATATTCCTATAGAGATGTTATTATTCCTCTATACGGAAGTGGTTGTATTCCTATAGAGATGTTATTATTCCTCTATATGGAAGTGTCATCATTTATATTGAAAGTGTCGTAACTTATACTTGATGGGTTATTAGACCACCTTGTTGGGGTTGGCCCTGTATAGGCCATGTGGGTCAAAGGGTTATTAGACCACCCTAGTGGGGGTCGGCCCAGTCAGCATTATGTTAAGTGGTTAATTTGAGGCCGAACTAGTTGAGTAAAGGTCAAGTCAAGTTAGTGTATAAATAGAGAGTGTGTCTCTCTCATTTTACACATTCTATTCTCTCACTCACACTTGGGAGAGTGGCGCACATATGGAGGAGGAGGCTCTACTGCCAGCAGAAGAATATCTCTTGTATTATGGTTGTATCATTGTTCTATCTATCTCTGAGGAAGTTATTGGGTTTTTTCACCTTTATGGTTTTCCCCAAGTAAACTCTGTGTCTCTTGTGTGCTTCCATTATTGTGTCCATGATTGATATGCTGTAGATTTGTTGTACATGTTGTTCTCTTAGTTAAGATCCTAGATCAGATTGAAGTAAATTCTGAAAATTTAACATGGTATCAGAGCTAGCCTGAAAGAAGGCATGATATGGCATGTATGACACTTGTTGCACTTACGATGCTAGGGCTTGATATAGCAAAAACCAGTCATCATAGAACTTTCACTATAAATCCATTTCGGCAAATTGTTCGGATCTAAAACTTTTACAGGTCGAATATCAGATCCCCATGTACCGTGTTTCCAAAGGACAACCTCTAATTCATTGTACTTTGTGATTTATGATCTATACAATATAGGGTTTCAGCCTCTTCCAGATATGAGCCAAAATTAGGTGACCTTGGAAAAAAGGTCATAACTTGGGCTAGGAAGCTCCAAACGAAATTTCGTAAAAAGTGACAGGTAGTACACAGACTGTACTATCTCAAGAAACGTGTTCAGAGGTCGAAGTTGAACCAGTGACATGTAGCACACCGTACAAGTTCACTACCCTGTATTATCCCATAAACAGGTCGGGATATCTTAGAAAACATTTTCAGACCCTGTGGATTAAAAAGTTTAGAGTTACACCAGAAACAATCAGGTACATATTTCTGTCAAAACAGAATTATTTTTGAGCACCTTCATTCATGGCTTCCAGAATTTAGGGCTCTGGAGAATGTGGAAATTTTTGTAATCGGAGACCACGGCTGGATGCTACCCATCAAAATCAAAACTTAGAGACCAAGATCAGAATTTTTGGTTGGGCAGAAGGTCGGGCTTGATCAAACCCCAGTTTGGGACTTTGATCAGAAAGATGGAAAATTAGCGCTTCTGCAAAAATTAGAATTTTTGAAATCTGTGACCACAACTGGAAGCTCCTTAGAAAAATCAAAGCTGAGAGCTTTGAATCAAATCTTTTGGTTGGGTGAAGCTCCGGGAAACTCAAACCCTAATTCAGGGTCCTCCTGAGTGAATCCAAAAATATAAAAGGCAATTTCGAGGGGTGAAACTTTGCAATTTTCAAATTCTGAATATACCAACTTGATCATCTCATCAAGGCACATATTTCTATCCTTTCGGAAGTTTGAAATTCAGAGTTTGAATTTTTGGGATTTCTTTGACAAACCCTAATCCAGCTCAAGGTCGTGTTCCTGCAAATCAAGTTGATTGGGTTAATCCTAGAAGAGGATGGACTGGCCACCTGCATAAGTGAAAAAGTTCTTGTTTCAGAGGGAGATGAGGCTAAGGCCTTCCATAAGAAGATTACAAGCAATCTTGATAGGTATGGCTTACAGGTATGTTTCGAATTTTGTTCATGGTTAAGTTTATGATATGTTTGTCTTCATATCATTACAATACAATCTTGATTAATTACTAGACTTGTCGTATTACCTTAATAGAAGATATTCATTGATTAAGGTTTTGACACTTATGATTGTACTAATGCATTGTGATGTTGTATGAGGTTTATGTTGTTCACTAACATAAAAGGTACACCAAGAAAGACAAATCATGCTCTACTTCAAGAACATATGATCATGGTGACATGAAGACAAAGATTCATCCATTGTCATGGATCACATAGAAGATCTACTTACGAGGTATGTATAACTTGGTTCTACAATGGTTAACTTATGAGACATGCAGGTTACTAGCCCAAGTCACTAAAGAGAACCAGAAGACATTATGCAGGTATGTTAGACATAACTAGCTAGCATGCTAATCCAGGTATGTTTTCCTATATCAAGCTAGAATACTACCTTGTGTTAGGATCTTATACTGTTGTGTTGTTGATAATGATTATTCATGAAGTCATAGGTTTGGATAGTCATGGTTGTATGCATATTATGTTTCTTACCATAATTGGTGATATGACTAACGAGAAGAATCATGAAGGTATAGGTTTGAGTAATCACGGGTTTATGCATTGATGATTTATCTAATCAAAAGAGTCCTATGATCAAATAAGAATATGCATGAGTAAAAGAAGACTTCCCTAAAACCTTGAATACTAATGTTTATTATATGTGAATGATCATGACTATACATGTTTAAGATTATTGTGTTTTGATAGTATTAAGATTATACAAATAAATGTGTGATTATGTATGAGACCTCAAGGATAACACAATGATGATACTAATAAGCATGCATAGTGATTAAGGATGGATGTAAGTTCAAGGACAGGTAATCCAGGAAGCAAAGATCAAGAGGGAGCACACTCCAGTTGTTCCTGCAAGAAAGCAAATGAGCACACTTCAGTAGTTTCTGCAAGGATGCAGATATTTAGAGGGAGTTGACCACTTCTCACAATCCACATCAGAATGGAGTTGCAAATATTCAGATGGAGTCCACCCAGCAACCAAAAAAAGATAAGTATTTGAATTGTCATTTCTTACATAGTGTTATTCAATGATGTATATGCCTATGTTCCTAAGAATTAGGTTGTGTATTATTCATATTAGAATAGTTTCATTGATGAACAATATACTACTAATATACATAGGTAAGTGGAATATGGCACTATACAACATTCCATTGCTACTTATCTAGAATGAAACCTCTTTGCTGACATGTTAGGAGTTGTGCACACTCTTAACAATGTTCTGGTAGAGATTGGAAGGCATATAGAAAGTTATGGAATATGGATAAATGTTGTATTGGCTAAGATAATTGCATGACTGTACGACATATTTTTTTATGTGTAAGAATTTGTTCTGAAAACTATGAGATGTTTTCTAATCATGCAATTTAACTTGTTGTGTAGAAAACATCGTATACCATCACCTACAAAAGAAGAACTACAACATTTGTTCAACAACAAAATTATCTATTGAAGATATTGAAGTTCCTAGGATATGGGAAGAATGCCATGATCCGTCGATCATAAAGAATGATGCTTGGGATGTGGTCCCAAGACCTGAAGGGAAGTTTGTTATGACTTCCATATGGATCTATCAAGATCAATCATGCTGTAGATCGCAGCATAGAGAAATATAAAAGTGTATGTGGAGAAGCCACTTGGTTCTGAGACACATGACAGTGAGTCATATATGTGCAGAACTTGGAATGGTAGGATAGGCAGCTTTCTATCCAGTTTGGGCTTTACCAAGAGTAAAGCGGATTTGAACCTTTACTACAAGGTTGAGGAAGGAAATCCAGTGATACTACTATTGTATGTGGATGACCTGTTTGTAATAGGTGAGGATAGATTGATTGTCAACACGCAACGGAAGCTTGCTGGCAAGTTCGAGATGAAGAACTTGGGGATGATGCACTATTTGTTTTTGGCATGGAGGTGTGGCAGAGTGCAGATGGAATCTTCCTTGGATAAGGGAAGTATGCAGTAGAGATCCTGAAGAGGTTCAGGATGATGGAATGCAAGGTTATGGCCACACCTATGGCATCGAATCTAAAGCTTCTATGTGATGTTTCATCTGAGCCGGTTGATGTCTTTATGTATCATCAGATGATTGGGTCCTTGATGTACCTGAAAAACATGAGACCAGATATTTTCTTTGAGGTGAACACATTGAGCCAGTTCCTGACATATCCTAGGAGTGTTCACCTGGTTGTTGTAAAGCATATTTTGGGCTCAAATATGATGTGAATCAAAAGTTTAACCTGTAGGGTTATGTTGATTCATATTGGGCAGGAAGTGCTGCAGATAGGAAGAGCACTTATGGTTGCTACTTCAGTATGGGATCAGGTGTGATCTCTTGGTTTAGCAGGAAGCAGTCCTGTGTAGCACTGAGTACAACTAAGGTAGAGTATGTTGTAGCCTATTTAGCTAGTTGTGAGGCAGTATGGCTACGGAAGCTACTGTCTGAGTTATTTGATCTCCCACTAGAGGCTACTGGTATCTTTTGTGACAACGAGAGTTATGTGAAGCTGTCCAAGAACCCGGTGTTCCACAATAGGCCGAAACACATAGAGATTAAATATCACTATATCAGGGATATGGTACAGAGAGTAGCGGTGAAGCTCCTGTATGTTGCGATGGACGAGCAGATTGTAGATGTGCTGATGAAGCCACTAGCCAGAGTGAAGTTCGAGTACTTCAAAGAGAGGCTTGGTGTTCTTCAGATCGATGACACTTCGAGGAAGAAGTGATGGACACATTTGCTGAATCCATTCCAAGCATGTTGGAAGGAGGATCCTTCACATGGCTGTGGATGTGAGCGCTGGATGATGAGCATCAGTATGTATATGTATGTACGCATCATGTTGGATGCTGGATATGATAAGTTGGTGTAACATCTCCGTATTTGCCAAACAAAAAAAATTTTTCGTTGTGTTTGTTGTTAACTGTTTTATTTCATGTTTCATTTCTTTACTGTAATTGAAAGTGTTAAATTTTCAGTATTAAATCACAATACTATAGGATCTTTGCTGAGAGAATAACATCTACAGTATATCAATGCATGACAATCATAATATGACAAGCATCACAAGCATCATAAGAATCAAAAGCATAGAGACAAGAGACACAGAGTTTCCGTGGGGAAAACCCTAAGGTGAAAAACCCCACAACTTCCTCAGAGATAGAGAGAGCAATGGCTCAACCAAAATACAACCAAATAATACAGAGATAGTCTCCTAGCAGATGATCCTCCTCCTCCTCACTAGTGCGCCACTTTCCAGAGAGAGAGATAGATTCTTTTTCGAGTGAGTAAAATAGAGATCTCCTATCTCTATTTATACTCACCCTTTTGCCCAGTGACCTACTGGGGCCGACTTGTCTACTTGAGTACATCCACATTATATTATATATTAATTAGGGCCGACCCCATAAGGTGGTCTAATAACCCATCGGCAAGTACACACACTTGCGACACTTGTCAATCCACATGACGACACTTCCTTATAGAGGAATAACACATCTCTTATAAGGGTACAATAAATATACATATAATATACTGATGAAATACATTCCGAAGTTACATATACATCAACACTCCCTCTTAACAAGGAAGGTATTTCTCGACACAGATTTGCTAGACAAGTCTTCTTCTCTGGATCATCGTCATCGATGCATCGTCATCGTCATCGTCACTGCTGCTGCTATCTCGTCCAATCTCTGTCTCTACTCGTCATAGGAATTTCTACAGAGCCAGTCCTTTTTCATACTGGATGTAGGCCCACCACCTGCAGGTCTTCATCATCACTGGCCATACTGTGGAATCCTCAGGACTTTTACGTGCGTCACAAAACCTCGAAAGAGCATCCCAGGCTGTTACGAGCACACAGCTCTACCTATAGGATCTCCTAGGGCACCAAATTACATGTGACCTCACCACAAAACCTCGCAAGAGCATCTGCCAGATATCCCAGGGAACCGAATTACATGCCATAGGAAAAACCTCGAAAGACTATCTGCAGATCTCCCAGGGCAACGAATTACATGTGGTCATGGCAAAACCTCGAAAGAGCATTTGCCAGATGTCCCAGGGAACCGAATTACATGCCATAGCCAAAACCTCGAAAGACCATCTGCAAATCTCCCAGGGCACCGAATTACATGCCATAGGACAAAACCTCGAAAGAGCATCTGCCAGATATCCCAGGGAACCGAATTACATGCCATAGGCAAAACCTCGAAAGACTATCTGCAGATCTCCCAGGGCACCGAATTACATGTCCTCCCAGAGCAAAACCTCGAAAGAGCATTTGCCAGATGTCCCAGGGCACCGAATTACATGCCATAGGCAAAACCTCGAAAGACCATCTACAAATCTCCCAGGGCACCGAATTACATGCTCATATGCACAACCTGATCCACGGCCACAGAGTATCAACCTGATACTCACCATACATCATCCTCATGTATCCATGATCATCCTGATCATCATCACTGCAACGTCCTGCTGCATGTCATCTGGAGCAACATTCTGAAGCTCGTCATCTATGATCATCCTGATCATCACTGCAACATCCTGCTGCATGCCAAGTATCATACATGATCCTCCTGATCATCAATGTATCCACCTGATACAAATACATGATACATATCATCATACATGATCCTCCTGATCATCAATGCATCTACCTGATGCATACCAAGTATCTACCTGATACATATCATCATACATGATCCTCCTGATCATCAATGCATCTACCTGATGCATACCAAGTATCTACCTGATACATATCATCATACATGATCCTTCTGATCATCAATGTATCCACCTGATACAAATACAAATACATGATACATATCACCATACATGATCCACCTGATCATACAATGTATCCACCTGATACATATACAGATACATGGTCCAAGCATCCAACATGATGCATACATACATACATAAAAATGATCCAACTGATCATATCAAGCATCCACATGATGCGTACATACATACATAAGATGATCCAACTGATCATATCCAGCATCCACATGATGCGTACATACATACATAAGATGATCCAACTGATCATATCAAGCATCCACATGATGCGTACATACATACATAAGATGATCCAACTGATCATATCCAGCATCCACATGATGCGTACATACATACATAAGATGATCCAACTGATCATATCAAGCAGAAACCAGAACATCATCCTGATGTTCATCATCCAGCGCTTACATCCACAGCCATGTGAAGGGTCCTCCTTCCAACATGCTTGGAATGGCTTCAGCAAATGTGTCCGTCACTTCTTCCTCGAAGTGTCCTCGATCTGAATAACACCAAGCCTCTCTCTGAAGTACTCGAACTTCACCCTGGTTAGTGGCCTCGTCAGCACATCTGTAATCTGCTCGTCCGTCGCAACATACAAGAGCTTCACAGCTCCTCTCTGCACCATATCCCTGATATAGTGATATTTGATCTCTATGTGTTTCGACCTGTCATGAAACACTGGGTTCTCGGACAGCTTCACACAACTCTGGTTATCACAGAAGATACCAGTAGCCTCCAACGGGAGATCAAATAACTCAGACAGTAGCTTCCGTAGCCATACTGCCTCACAACTAGCTGAACAGGCTGCAACATACTCTGCCTCAGCTGTACTCAGTGCTACGCAGGACTGCTTCCTGCTAAACCAAGAGATCACACCTGATCCCATACTGAAGTAACACCCAGATGTGCTCTTCCTATCTGCAGCACTGCCAGCCCAATCTGAATCAACATAACCATGCAGGTTAAACTTTTGATTCGCCTCATATCTGAGCCCATAATCCACTGTACCCTTCAGGTACCTCAGAACATGCTTTACAGCAACTAGGTGAACACTCCTCGGATCCGTCAGGAACTGGCTCAATGTGTTCACAGCAAAGCAAATGTCTGGTCTCGTGTTCGTCAGGTACATCAAGGACCCAATCATCTGACGATACATAGAAACATCAACTGGCTCAGATGAAGCATCACAAAGAAGCTTCAGATTCGATGCCATAGGTGTTGCCATGGCCTTGCAATCCATCATCCCATATCTCTTCAGGATATCTACTGTGTACTTCCCTTGACCAAGGAAGATCCCACCTGCATTCTGCCACACCTCCATACCTAGGAAATAGTGCATCATTCCCAAATCTTTCATATCGAATTCAGCTGCAAGCTTCCTCTTGGTATCTGCAATCATTCTGTCATCTCCTGTCACAAATAGGTCATCCACATATAGTAGTAGAATCACAGGATTCCCTTCCTCAACCTTGTAGTAAAGGTTGGAATCCGCTTTACTCTTGGTAAAGCCCAAACTAGATAGGAAACTGTCCATCCTACCATACCAGGTTCTGGGAGCTTGCTTCAAGCCATACAAGGCTTTCTTCAATCTGCATACATAAGATTCCCTGTTATGTATTTCAAAGCCGAGAGGCTGTTCCACATATACTTCCTCTTCTACTACACCGTTCAGGAAAGTAGTCTTGACATCCATCTGGTGTATCTTCCATTTCATTGCTGCAGCCGGGGCAAGTACTGTTCTGATGGAAGTATATCTGGCTACAGGTGCAAAGGTTTCTTCATAGTCTATTCCTTCCTTCTGAGAGAAACCATGAGCTACGAATCTTGCTTTATATTTTTCAACACTGCCATCTGCAGGATGCTTGATTTTGTAGATCCACTTGGAAGTCACAACAGACTTCCCTTTAGGTCTTGGGACAACATCCCAAACATCATTCTTCATAATTGATTGGTATTCCTCAACCATAGCATCCTTCCATTCTTTCTTTTCTGCTGCCTCCTCATAACTGGAAGGTTCTTTGTTCATAATGTCACAGAGTAAAGCAACATAACTGGTGTGTGATCTGGTTCTCTTCTTTGCTCTGTGCTCTTCTTCTGGAATGCCAAATCTTTCTGCATCATGAATGAGCTCTCTAGCCCATACAGGTTTCCTCTTGTGAGAGTTATCCTCACGGGGTGGATCTATAGGTTCTTGTGGATCTTCAAACTCACGAGCAGTTTCTGGAACTGCATCAGTCATGGTAGTGTCCTGAAATCTTGTTTCCTTAGGTTCTTCATAAACTTCAATAGGTGCCTTTCTTGATTTTATGAATGCCGAATTTTCATCAAATGTTACATCCCTGTTGACATCAATCTTCTTGAACCCTGGAAAATATATGCTGTAAGCCTTCGAGCTTTCACTATAACCCACAAAGATGCCCTTCTTTCCTGAAGGATCTAGTTTAGTCCTCTTCTCCTTCGGAACATGAGTGTATACTGGACAACCAAATATTCTGAGATGGCTGACTTCAGGTTTCTTACCAGAAAAGACTTCTTCTGGTGTCTTGTTGTCCAATATCTTGTGGGGTGTTCTGTTCTGCACATATACAGCTGTTCTAGCTGCTTCTGCCCATAGATGCATAGGAAGATCCTGGTCATGCAACATTGCCCTTGCTGCTTCCATGATAGTTCTGTTCTTCCTTTCTGCAACTCCATTCTATTGAGGATTATATGGAGCAGTCAACTCCCTCTTAATCCCTGAATCACTGCAAAGCTTCTTGAAGTCATTTGAGGTGAATTCTCCACCATTGTCAGATCTGAATGTTTTGATTTTCTTGTCAGTTTGATTCTCCATCAAGTTTTTGAATTCCTTGAATTTATCAAACACCTCATCTTTGCCCTTCAAGAAGTATACCCAAGTCTTCCTGGAGAAGTCATCAATAAATGATACATAGTAAACATACCCACTCAGGGAGCTGGATGACATAGGGCCACATACATTTGAGTGGATGATTTCTAGAATATCTTTTGCCTTGCTTTCACTGCTTGGGAAAGCCTTCTTAATGTTCTTACCTTTTGCACATCCTTTGCAAACACCTTCATGTTTGGTCTTGATTTCAGGAAGACCCTCTACAGCCTTGCTTGCAATTGGAAGTGCTCTATAGTGCATGTGAGCAAGTCTTCTATGCCAAAGTTCACTTGGCTCCATGGATTCATGTACCATGGCATGTTCAGGTTGACCCTTTAATTTATACAAGCCTCCCTCTTGCTCCCCAATCACTACCGCATCATCCATGGTCTTTCCCTTTGGCCACATTAGTACTTGGCCATCAACAAATGCAACCCTCATACCTTTTGCATCTAAAGCAGAGATGGAGAGTAAGTTCTTCTTGAGTCCAGGTACATAGAGGACTTCCTTCATCTTCAAAGATTTTCCAGAATCTAGGTTGTAAGAAGCTTCACCACTTCCTTTGATTGGGTATTGATAATCATCCCCAAGTTTCACCTTATGGGGTGATTCATGTTCAGACAGGTTCACAAAAGATTCCTTGAACCCAGTCATGTGTTTGGAAGCCCCACTATCAATCAACCAATCATTACAACCATGGGAGATGGTACCAGTGAGTGCAGAGATCAGAACATACTCTTCTTCACTTGATGAATCATCATCACTACTACTTTCTGCCTTAGCCTTCTTCTTTGGGGGTTCATCATCTTCAGCAGCATGAGCATGAAACCTTCTTTTGCTGCCCTTCTTCTTCTTACTAGGATTTTTGTTATTATCCCTTTTGTTCTTAGGACAATCTGAAGCAAAGTGACCCTTCTCATTGCATGTGAAGCATCTTAGGTCTTTCTTATTCTTTTGATAGGATCTATTGTGGCGAGGGTGATCCTTCTTGATTTTGCTTCTTTTGGTGTGAGCTGCAAGAGCTTGATCTTCTCCTCCCATCTTTTCCTCACGAGCTATAAGCCTAGCTTCTTCTTGAGAACATTCTTCCCGAAGTCTACTGAAGGAGATCAACTTCTTCCTTGCACAAATTCCTTGAATAAAGGAATCCCATGACCTGGGTAGGCCATTTAGAGTGGTCATCACCACTTCACCATTCTCCACCATTTCATCTACTGCTTCTAATTGTTCCTTGATCTGAGATACCCTTGAAAAGTAGGATTGAATGGTTTCTCCATTCTGAAACTTTACTGCTTTCAATTGGTTCCGCAGGGTCATCTTCCGATTTATATTCTTTCCTTCAAATAGCTTGGTCAAAGATTCAAACATCTCTTTGGGTGTCTTGAGAGAAGACACATGGGGTATGAGATGGTCTTTGATAGAATCAGCAATGATTCTCTTTGCCTTGACCAAGTTCTTCTTGTGCAATGCCTTGGCCTCTTCATCCTCTGGGATAGGGATGTCTTCTTTCACATATGAGTCCAACTCATTCTCTTCCAGGATTAGCCCAATCCTATACTTCCAGGCTCGAAAGTTATCAGCCCCTTCAAGCTTATCCTCAAGCTTGGTGTGAAGAGACATCTTTAAGAGTACTTCAAATGGAAATAGAAAAGATTTAGAACTTACCACTTGAAGTGCTGAAAACTGGATCTGGTCCCGGATTAGGGTTTGTCAGAGAAACCCTAAAAATTCAAAATGTGAATTTCAAAATTCTGAAAGGATAGAAAGATGCGCCTTGGAGAGCTGATCAGCCTAGTACATTCAGAATTTGAGATCAGCAAAGTCTTGCCCTTCAGAATTGCCTTTTTGTCCTCCCGGGTTCACTAGGGAGAACCCTGAATTAGGGTTTGAGTTTCCCGGAGATCTACCCAGCCAAAAATCTCGATCCAAACCTCAAACCTTCGATTTTTGCAAGGAGCTTCCAGCTGTACCTTCAGTTTCCAGAAATTCCTATTTTTGTGGAAACCCTAATTTTTAGGGCCAAAACTGAAAATGCTCGGAACTGAAATCTGATTGGACAGAAAGATGCGCCTTGATGAGTAGATCCAATCCACAATACTGAATTTCAAAAATCTGTGGAGAGAAACCCAATAAACAAGCAATACAAGCTTCCGTCACTGCAAAATGTCTTCTTCTCAGTTAAGCTCTGATACCATGTTAAATTTTCAGTATTAAATCACAATACTATAGGATCTTTGCTGAGAGAATAACATCTACAGTATATCAATGCATGACAATCATAATATTGCAAGCATCACAAGCATCATAAGAATCAAAAGCATAGAGACAAGAGACACAGAGTTTCCGTGGGGAAAACCCTAAGGTGAAAAACCCCACAACTTCCTCAGAGATAGAGAGAGCAATGGCTCAACCAAAATACAACCAAATAATACAGAGATAGTCTCCTAGCAGATGATCCTCCTCCTCCTCACTAGTGCACCACTTTCCAGAGAGAGAGATAGATTCTTTTTCGAGTGAGTAAAATAGAGATCTCCTATCTCTATTTATACTCACCTTTTTGCCCAGTGACCTACTGGGGCCGACTTGTCTACTTGAGTACATCCACATTATATTATATATTAATTAGTGCTGACCCCATAAGGTGGTCTAATAACCCATCGGCAAGTACACACACTTGCGACACTTGTCAATCCACATGACGACACTTCCTTATAGAGGAATAACACATCTCTTATAAGGGTACAATAAATATACATATAATATACTGATGAAATACATTCCGAAGTTACATATACATCAACAGAAAGGTCCTATGATAACAGACACGTAACCCAACACATAAAGAACCTTCGTATGTTGATCGCACTTAAATGCTTACCCTAGATATTCTTCCTACTGGTTCGAGGAGTATTTATGGTTGTCATGCCGCTTACTTAGCTATAGCTAACAACACTCCGTATTTGAATTTGCAGGTGCACCTAATCCAACAGGATTTTCTTCATTGCCTCAGGACTGAGTTACTAATTAAGTGTGAGTCAACGTACATGATTACCTACAGCAATGCTTGGGCTTCCACTCTTTGTTTACTCCATAATGTAACACAGGTTATGGGGTCAAAAGAGTTCCACTTTGGTGTGAATAATTTCATGAATATGTTGTAAAATATTTGGTACTTGTGTAAAACAATCTCACTCTTCAGCACGCCTCAAGGGAATTAAATCTTCTATGAATTCGAATGTGTTCAAAAATTCCAAGCAATCACATGTTATAAAGGTAACCTGGTGTACCTTCAATGTCTTTATACTATTTAGGCTCGGCTTGACACTCTATCGAGATGCTTGACACTTATGGACCACTTTAACTCCAAGACTATTGATCACGTAAGGATTAGCATGTCTTGGTAAGGTAAATGAATTATTTTCTACGAAGTCTACCCTTCGAAAAGATATTAAGCATGAATATTTCCGTGATTCTACCCTATAGTTATACCATAGTGATGTTAGGCTGCAATTAACTTATAAATCATTGGCTTCCAGCATTTCAGCTAAGGTTATCTCTTGGTTAGTGGTATGCGATCAACAAACCCTACAGAATGCATCATACACTGGGATTTGACATCTCCCGTAGTGGTACCTTGACATTCAGATTTGCCATTAAAACGATGGTCCGTAGTTCCAGATGGGGTCTTCGTTACCTGCCAGCAAACCTAGTGTGGTACTGAGCCATATGACTCTATTAATTGCCTTAATGAGGAGATGACCAAAGCCTTTCCGTATTTAGCCTCGGTTCTTGTCTTCTGAACAGTCTAGACACCTTGTAAAAATGAGAACTCAAAATTTCATTCGGCATGATTCTCTGTTCTCTACTAATGAAGAGAAGCACCATTGTTGTGAGCCCAGATGACTGCGATAGTGATATATAAAAGTTTTACAGGGGAATACAAAACGCCAGTCTTCACTTGATGGTTCATAAAAGGGAAGAAACCCTTATCGTAGAGGAGTTAGTGGATGGTAGCTCTCGTTGATTGCCTGAAGGAGCCATGACCAGCAGCTTGGACTCAAGGTAACCGTCCTCAGTAAAAGACACAGATTTATTTTAAACTTTATACATGAATATTCTTTTTCCTGATACTAATATATTGGTTATGTCAGTGGCAGGGTGTCGAGCCATTCTGGTGCTGGGCAATTTGGGTTTACTTCTCTCGGTAAGCTGGCATTGCTCCATACAACTCCATCCTTGCACGGAAGAAATTTTGCCAGATAACCCTCATCTCGGTTAGTAGAAACAGGATTTAACAGTAGACAAAATGGAAGAACTTGTCAGTTCATCTTCATTTCGCTTCCATTACTGTAATAACTTCTGTATGAAGTATTTTATTATTTTAAAGGCTTTTGTTTGATTCCTGTAACTGGAACTCACCATTTTCCTAAATAGAGGAAGAGGGTCCCTAAAAAATGAATTTGTCACTTTTAATAGATTCGGGGTTTTTTAGCAGTAGACATTTTTGAAGGACTTGACTATGAATTTGGGCTTAAATGCCAGGAATTTAATTATATTATCTTCTGTGTGAAACATTTTATTTCTGTTGAAATGGCTGTCGCTTAAACCCTTTACTGGAGTTCGCTACTTTCTTCAATGGTTAACACGGATTTATTTTGAAAGATTCTGTCACTTCGATAGATTTGGGATTTTTAGCAATAGATAATTGCCAAGAAATTGTTTATGGATTGGCTTAAATAGACGGGATTTAAATGTATTGGCTTCTATTTGAATTATTTAAGGCTGAAAAGGTCTTACCGGACGTTCGAGCTGGAACTCGCCATTTCTCTAATGGCTACCATGAGTCCTTAAAACGTTTCTGTCATCTTGATTGATGAAAAGTAATAATAACTAAAATAACATTTCCGGTAGCAATTACCATCCCGATAGTCCCAAACAAGCTCAAACAAGAATGGCCGGGTTCGAGCCCTACCAAAAATTCATGGTGTACTGCAATACAGCAGTGGCCGAGGCGATTGGATCAAAGGCGTTTCTCCAATCTAAAGCAGTCGAGAAATCAAAATTAACGTTACCCGTGTTGTTTTGCCCTTTTAGGTACCAGCCGTCTACACAAGCGTTTTATGGGAAGCTTCACGGCCAAAACCCTAGGTTAGAGTCAAAGCCTAGAGGCGTGGTAGTTTAGACAGCAAATCAAAATACTTCTCGAGGTATAAGTTTAGGTTTTGTCTTTAGAGGGAAACGTCGACCTAACAAATGAAATTAGAGAGTGTACTCTCGCCATGTTGTCCAGGAATTTTTAATTAAAAATAGCCCTAAGGTAATATAATACAAGCTTTGGAACGAAATGTTTCCATGTCATACTATCGAATTCTCACATCAAAATTTACAAATAATACTATTAATTACGAAATGTGTATTCACAGATATATTTGGCAGAATACAAAATTCCATATTTCCATAGAATCGTTAAGCATAAACAAAGTTTATCTATAACCAGATCGAATCTATACAAAACGAAACCTATGCTTCTGATAACTGATATTTGAAAGGTAAAAAGAATAGATCTACACAATCCTGGTAATTGATACCTAAATGGAAAATAAAAAACTGAATTTAAATCATTCCTGTTGTATTTTTATAATATATAGATATAATTTGGAATCCCAATTTAAGGTGATTCTATCTTGTGCCAATGAATCGCTAAGAAAAATCACTAGAATGAATTTACTTCAACATAATTACTAATCACCC
Organism: Larix kaempferi; assembly: GCA_027924585.1. Lineage (NCBI taxonomy): Eukaryota > Viridiplantae > Streptophyta > Pinopsida > Pinales > Pinaceae > Larix > Larix kaempferi. The sequence goes on along the minus strand of BSBM01000138.1, from coordinate 8,464,665 downwards.
TATACTTTTAGCAGATCCAGCTTACTTGACTACAATGACAATATAACTAACAGCTTTTCCTTAATTTACAATCTTAAATTAAAATAGCAGGAAGCACTTAAGAATCTGTAAGTAGAAAAACTTGGAACTTGTCACTGAATGAAGCCGGAACAGCCACGTTCCTCCCAACCGTAGATTAGATACAAACACCAAGTCTGTCCGTAATCACCCCCGAGCCAGATGCATGCATGGAAAGTGTGGACAGTTAGCCTCGAACTCAGTCGCTTTTCCTGAATCCCTTGCCTAACACTGAGTGCTCACACACCAAGGATAATTCTCTCTGGCATACTCAACAGCGCCCTGCCTCCTCACATATTCCGTCCCTTTATAGTTTTTTTCCTAGGTCTTCCATTAGCAGCCAATTCCTCATGGACTTTTCGCAGCTAATTAAATCCCTGATTTTCAGGGTGTGTCTAGTGTCTTAAATACACTTCTGACACCTGTTCTGGTTTCCCAGTGGCTAACTCTAACTTGTCCCCCACTTCTCCATGCATGATCTCCTCATTTAACTTTGTTGTTCCTGTTCATCCTTATATTAAAATAAAAAAATTGTTTTCTTACAACAGTCCTCCTAGGACTTAAATCAGTCGATTTCTCATCTGGCCTCCTTATTGAATAATTTCAAAATGGTAAAATAAAAAAAGAAAATCAAACATAATGTCTTTTCATTATTGGGGAGGGACATCACATCCTTGCCCCCTTATTGTGAACACTGTCCTCAGTGTTTTAGTCTTCCTCCATTGGTTCTGGGAATATATTCGCGTACTCTTCTAATATTTCGCTTTCCAATTCCCAGGTTGCCTCCTCAGGACTAAAGTGCTTCCATTGCACCTTTACCTGAGCGATGGCTCGGTTCCGAAGTACTATTTCTTTCCTGTCCAGAATGCGTAAAGGTTCCACTTGAAATTCACCTTCTGGAGCCTCCTGTATCACATTCCAATCAATAATATGAGTGGGATCATGAATATATTTTTTTAATAACGAAATGTGAAAAATATTATGAATTTTTAAATATGCTGGCAATGCCAATTTGTAAGCTACGGGTCCGATCCTTTCAAGTATTTGGAAAGGCCCGCAGAATTGTGGTGCCAGTTTCGTACAACTCCCTAGCCGGAGTGAGCTTTTCTTGGGTTTGACCCGCAAGTACACATGTTCTCCAACTGAGAATTCCTTATCCTGCCTTTTTAGGTCAGTATAACTTTTTTGGCGGTCTTGAGCCACCTTTAAATTTTTCTGCGCCTTCTGGACTGTTTGTTCCATAACCCGCAGCAAATCCGTTCCTACCAACAAACGATCGACCGGGCTATCCCAGCTAACTGGGGTAGTACACTTTCTTCCATACAGAATTTCGAATGGACTCATTTTTGATGATGCTTGATACCCATTGTTGTAAGCGAACTCTACCAGATGTAAATAGTCCTCCCATTTGGTGGGTCTTTCCATGACGTACATTCTTAGCATATCTTCAATGATCTGATTAGTACGTTCAGTCTGTCCATCCGTCTCAGGGTGATAACTCGTGCTGAAATTAATTCTTGTTTCCAGACCTGCAAATAAAGATTTCCAGAATTTGGAGGTAAATTTTACATCCCTATCAGAAATTACCATCTTTGGTACGCCATGTAATCTGAATATTTCTTTTAGAAATATTCCTGCAATATCTGCTACCTTGTAGGTGGTTTTTACCAGAACGAAATGTGCAGATTTGCTAAATTTGTCAACCACCACCATTATAGAGTCATGATGTCGCTGCGTTCTCGGCAAACCTGTGATAAAATCTAGCGAAATCACTTCCCATTTCCATTCAGGAATTGGTAATGGTTGTAATAAACCAGCAGGATGTCTATGGTCTGCCTTCACCTGTTGAAATTCCAAGCATTTAGATAAATAATCAGCTAGATCAGTTTTTAATTTAGGCCAAGAGAACTGTTTCCTAAGAGCTGTTATCATTTTTTGATACCCGGGATGACCTGCAAAAGGGGGTTTGTGCATCTCATTTAGAATAAATAATTTAATTTATGCAACATTAGGCATATACAGCCTATCTTTGAACCAAATCAGACCTTTCTGATCAATTCTTAAATCTGTCCCGTTCCTGTTTATCTCATTTTTCTGAATTTCACTTTGCAGATTTATGTATTCTACATCCTGTTCGCTTGCTGCCTTTATTTTATCCATGACATTACTCTCTGGTTGACTCATTATTATTTCGTACACCTGGTGGGTCCTTCGGCTGAGTGCATCTGCCACTGTATTTTCCTTACCCTTTATGTGCTTTACATCAAAGTCGAATTCACTTAAAAAGGCCATGCACCTTGCTTGTCTAGCATTGAGTCCTGGTTGGTTAAATAAGTTCTTGACGCAAGAATTATCTGTTAATAACAAAAATTTCTTTCCCAGCAGGTAGTGACGCCACATTTTCAGTGCGTGTACTACTGCCATTAATTCTAAGTCATGGACTACGTAGTTGCGTTCATGTTCCTTTGGCTTCCGTGATTCATAACACACTACATGTCCGTCCTGGGACAGCACTCCTCCCACTCCCTCCTTACTAGCATCCGTACAAACCGTGTATCCCTTACACGGGTCTGCTACTTTTAGAACAGGTGCCTTGGTTAGTAAATCCTTGAGTCGTTCAAAACTTTCTTGACACTTGCAGGACCAAACAAATTTAATCCCCTTTTTCTGTAGCGAAGTAATGGGAGAGGCGATCTTTGAGAATCCCTCAATGAACCTCCGATAGTAACCGGTGAGTCCCATGAAAGACCTATTATCAGCTACATCTCTGGGTACTGGCCAATCCGCTATGGCTTTTATTTTCTGTGGGTCGACCGAAATTCCTTCTTCAGAAATAATATGGCCTAAGTACTGAATTTCCTTTTTGAAGAACTCACATTTCTCTAACTTAGCATACAACTGATGCTCCCTCAAGGTTTGCAATACAATCCTTATATATTGTTCATGTTCTTCCTTTGAATTTGAGTATATTAGGATATCATCAATAAAAATCAACACAAACTGGTCTAGGTATTTGTTAAAAATACCGTTCATTAGGCACATGAATGTGGCAGGGGCGTTGGTTAAACCGAAAGGAATCACCACAAATTCGTAGTGTCCGTATCGAGTTCGGAATGCAGTTTTACTAATGTCTTCATTTTTTATTCGAATCTGATGGTACCCAGATCGAAGATCCAATTTGGAAAAGACTTTGGCTCCCCCTACTTGGTCGAACAAATCATTAATTCGTGGTAAAGGGTATTTGTTCTTCACAGTTACTTTATTCAGTTGTCTATAGTCGATACATAGTCTTAGAGTCCCATCTTTTTTCTTCACAAAAAGGACCGGTGCGCCCCAAGGCGAGACACCAGGTCTTATATACCCTTTGTCTAGTAGTTCTTGGATCTGAATTTTTAATTCTGTTAATTTTGGAATACTCATCCTATAAGGTACCTTTGACACTGGTGCGGATCCTGGTAAAAGTTCAATGGAAAAATCTATTTCTCGTTGACGGGGTAACCCCGGTATTTCCTCTGGAAATACGTCTAGGAACTCGCCTAAGACAGGATGCTCTACTATGGAAACTTGGCTTCCATTGAGGAGTAAATCAGATACTCGTACAACGTAAATCTTGCATCCTTTTCTCATGCACTTCTTTAACTGCATAGCAGAAATCTGCCTAACAGAGACAGGTTTCTGTTTTCCATTCACTGTTCTTAAAGTTTGGTCTTCCGCAATGTAAGTAAAGTTTTTGGTAAAGCAGTTCAGTACTACTTTATATTTTTCAAGCCAGTCCATGCCTATTATCATGTCGTATAATCCTAAAGGCAACACATTTAAATTAATCTTTGTTTTGTGGTCCTGTATTTGAAGCTCACAATCAGATATATATTCAGTTACCTTCCTCTTCGCTCCCGCAGCTAACTGAACTAACCAGGGTTTTGGGTGCTTTACCTTGGTGAGTTGACAGTGCTCCATCATCTTGGGAGTGATGTAGCTTAAAGTTGCTCCAGGGTCAATTAAAATAGTACAAGTATGGTCAGAAATTTTACCTTCAATTTCCACAATTGCAGATTGATGATCTGCCTGTCGGTCTTCCAAGGCTGCGTTAATTCGGTGATAACTTTTCCCAATGTATCCCACTGTGGATGCTTCTTGCATATTATGCAGCACCCTATTTGTTTCATTGTATCGAGGACAATTCCTGCGTAAATGGGCTTCACCAAATTCCCAGCACTTCAGGGGTTCTTTAGGGGTACCGACACTTCCTTTTACTCCCATGTTAGGGGTTTTAAAAGTTTTCTGTTGTAACTATTCATAATTGGGAAATGAATTTCCTTGGAAGTTTTTGGGCATGTTCCTGAAGGGATGGGATTTGAAACCTTTCTTCCGCTGGTTAAACTTTTCCTGTTTCTTATCCTTCCATGCCTTAGTAGTATCATTCCTTTGCTTGTATTGTTCAAAACATAGTCTGGCCTTTCTCAGTGCTTCGTCTAAAGTTCTTGGATTGTCGAACTCAATTCGATCTTTATAGGACTGCGGCAGACAGCTTAAGAATCGCTGTACCTTCAATTTCTCTTCCTTGATATATGGAACGAACCGTAACAAGTCTAGGAATTTATTGATAAGATCTTCCATTGTCATTTGTCCCAGCTTCAATTCGTAGAATTCCTTAGTTTTTCTTTCATAATAACTTTCTGATAAGTACTGTTTCTTGAAATATTTCTTGAACTCTGACCATTCAAGGTTCTTTTCTTTCAGTCCCTGGGAAATCTTAAGGTCTTGCCACCATATGCTGGCCTTTCCCTTCAGATTGTATACAGCCATTCTGACTTTCATATTGCTGGAGTAATTGTAAATTTGAAAGTATTTTTTTATATCCAGCAGACAGGCTTCTGCTTCTTCGCCAGTTTTTGATTCTCCATCGAAGCTGGTAGGTTTTCTCTTTTTGAATTCACCCTCCAGGTGGTCAACTTTCCGCTTTCCCATGGTCTTGTCTTGATGCTCAGATTTCTGGGTCTCATTGAAAGAGTTTCCTTTTTTCTCAGGGTTTTCGTCAGTCTCCTCTTTCCTCTTGGTATCCTCCTTATGTTTTTCGCCATTATTCCTTTCGTGAAGACTCTGCAGTAAAATTTCGTTGATTTCTTGCTGTTTTTCTTGAGCTTTCTTTAGTTGCTCATTGTCTGCCTTGAAGCTCTGTATTTCTACGATCAAGCTTCTCATAGTTTCTAATACCTGACTTGCTTCAGAATGTTCTTCTGTTCGTGCCTGTTCATTTTCTTCAGGCTGTCCTCCGTATTCCTCGTGGGAAGTCATCTGAAAAAAAAAATCAAACTGGAACATAGGCATACAACATCCGAGTTCATTATTAATAATTTTATTCCATGTGCAACAAAACTTAGGTGGTTCCAAGGCGACAGGTTTGAACCTCGCTCTGATACCATATGTAACATTTCCGTATTTGCCAAACAAAAAAAAATTTTCGTTGTGTTTGTTGTTAACTGTTTTATTTCATGTTTCATTTCTTTACTGTAATTGAAAGGTCCTATGATAACAGACACGTAACCCAACACATAAAGAACCTTCGTACGTTGATCGCACTTAAATGCTTACCCTGGATATTCTTCCTACTGGTTCGAGGAGTATTTATGGTTGTCATGCCGCTTACTTAGCTATAGCTAACAACACTCCGTATTTGAATTTGCAGGTGCACCTAATCCAACAGGATTTTCTTCATTGCCTCAGGACTGAGTTACTAATTAAGTGTGACTCAACGTACACGATTACCTACAGCAATGCTTGGGCTTCCACTCTTTGTTTACTCCATAATGTAATATAGCTTATGGGGTCAAAAGAGTTCCACTTTGGTGTGAATCATTTCATGAATATGTTGTAAAATATTTGGTACTTGTGTAAAACAATCTCACTCTTCAGCACGCCTCAAGGGAATTAAATGTTCTATGAATTCAAACGTGTTCAAAAATTCCAAGCAGTCATATGTTATAAAGGTAACCTGGTGTACCTTCAATGTCTTTATACTATTTAGGCTCGGCTTGACACTCTATCGAGATGCTTGACACTTATGGACCACTTTAACTCCAAGACTATTGATCACGTAAGGATTAGCATGTCTTGGTAAGGTAAATGAATTAATTTCTACGAAGTCTACCCTTCGAAAAGATATTAAGCATGAATATTTCCGTGATTCTACCCTATAGTTATACCATAGTGATGTTAGGCTGCAATTAACTTATAAATCATTGGCTTCCAGCATTTCAGTTAAGGTTATCTCTTGGTTGGTGGTATGCGATCAACAAACCCTACAGATTGCATCATACGCTGGGATTTGACATCTCCCGTAGTGGTACCTTGACATTCAGATCTTCCATTAAAACGATGGTCCGTAGTTCCAGATGGGGTCTTCGTTACCTGCCAGCAAACCTAGTGTGGTATTGAGCCATGTGACTCTATTAATTGCCTTAATGAGGAGATGACCAAAGCCTTTCCGTATTTAGCCTTGGTTCTTGTCTTCTGAACAGTCTAGACACCTTGTAAAAATGAGAACTCAAAATTTCATTCGGCATGATTCTCTGTTCTCTACTAATGAAGAGAAGCACCATTGTTGTGAGCCCAGATGACTGCGATAGTGATATATAAAAGTTTTACAGGGGAATACAAAATGCCAGTCTTCACTTGATGGTTCATAAAAGGGAAGAAACCCTTATCGTAGAGGAGTTAGTGGATGGTAGCTCTCGTTGATCGCCTGAAGGAGCCATGACCAGCAGCTTGGACTCAAGGTAACCGTCCTCAGTAAAAGAAACAGATTTATTTTAAACTTTATACATGAATATTCTTTTTCCTGATACTAATATATTGGTTATGTCAGTGGCAGGGTGTCGATCCATTATGGTGCTGGGCAATTTGGGTTTACTTCTCTCGGTAAGCTGGCATTGCTCCATACAACTCCATCCTTGCACGGAAGAAATTTTGCCAGATAACCCTCATCTGGGTTAGTAGAAACAGGATTTAACAGTAGACAAAATGGAAGAACTTGTCAGTTCATCTTCATTTCGCTTCCATTACTGTAATAACTTTTGTATGAAGCGTTTTATTATTTTAAAGGCTTTCGTTTGATTCCTGTAACTGGAACTCACCATTTTCCTAAATAGAGGAAGAGGGTCCCTAAAAAATGAATTTGTCACTTTTAATAGATTCGGGGTTTTTTAGCAGTAGACATTTTTTAAGGACTTGACTATGAAGTTGGGCTTAAATGCCAGGAATTTAATTATATTATCTTCTGCGTGAAACATTTTATTTCTGTTGAAATGGCTGTCGCTTAAACCCTTTACTGGAGTTCGCTACTTTCTTCAATGGTTAACACGGATTTATTTTGAAAGATTCTGTCACTTCGATAGATTTGGGATTTTTAGCAATAGATAATTGCCAAGAACTTGTTTATGGATTGGCTTAAATAGACGGGATTTAAATGTATTGGCTTCTATTTGAATTATTTAAGGCTGAAAAGGTCTTACCGGACGTTCGACCTGTAACTCGCCATTTCTCTAATGGCTACCGTGAGTCCTTAAAACGTTTCTGTCATCTTGATTGATGAAAAGTAATAATAACTAAAATAACATTTCCGGTAGCAATTACCATCCCGATAGTCCCAAACAAGGTCAAACAAGAATGGCCGGGTTCGAGCCCTACCAAAAATTCATGGTGTACTGCAATACAGCAGTGGCCGAGGCGATTGGATCAAAGGCGTTTCTCCAATCTAAAGCAGTCGAGAAATCAAAATTAACGTTACCCGTGTTGTTTTTCCCTTTTAGGTACCAGCCGTCTACACAAGCGTTTTATGGGAAGCTTCACGGCCAAAACCCTAGGTTAGAGTCAAAGCCTAGAGGCGTGGTAGTTTAGACAGCAAATCAAAATACTTCTCGAGGTATAAGTTTAGGTTTTGTCTTTAGAGGAAAACATCGACCTAACAGACGAATTTAGAGAGTGTACTCTCACCATGTTGTCCAGGAATTTTTAATTAAAAATAGCCCTAAGGTAATATAATACAAGCTTTGGAACGAAATGTTTCCGTGTCATACTGTCGAATTCTCACATCAAAATTTACAAATAATACTACTAATTACGAAATGTTTATTCACAGAGATCTTTGGCAGAATACAAAATTCCATATTTCCATAGAATCGTTAAGCATAAACAAAGTTTATCTATAAACAGATCGAATCTATACAAAACGAAACCTATGCTTCTGATAACTGATATTTGAAAGGTAAAAAGAATAGATATACACAATCCTGGTAATTGATACCTAAAGGGAAAATAAAAAACTGAATTTAAATCATTCCTGTCGTATTTTTATAATATATAGATATAATTTGGAATCCCAATTTAAGGTGATTCTATCTTGTGCCAATGAATTGCTCAGAAAAATCACTAGAATGAATTTACTTCAACAGAATTACTAATCACCCTATACTTTTAGCAGATCCAGCTTACTTGACTACAATGACAATATAACTAACAGCTTTTCCTTAATTTACAATCTTAAATTAAAATAGCAGGAAGCACTTAAGAATCTGTAAGTAGAAAAACTTGGAACTTGTCACCTAATGAAGCCGGAACAGCCACGTTCCTCCCAACCGTAGATTAGATACAAACACCAAGTCTGTCCGTAATCACCCCCGAGCCAGATGCATGCATGGAAAGTGTGGATAGTTAGCCTCGAACTCAGTCGCTTTTCCTGAATCCCTTGCCTAACACTGAGTGCTCACGCAGCAAGGATAATTCTCTCTGGCATACTCAGCAGCGTCCTGCCTCCTCACATATGCCGTCCCTTTATAGTTTTTTGCCTAGGTCTTCCATTAGCAGCCAATTCCTCATGGAATTTTCGCAGCTAATTAAATCCCTGATTTTCAGGGTGTGTCTAGTGTCTTAAATACACTTCTGACACCTGTTCTGGTTCCCAGTGGCTAACTCTAACTTGTCCCCCACTTCTCCATGCATGATCTCCTCATTTAACTTGGTTGTTCCTGTTCATCCTTATATTAAAATAAAAAAATTGTTTTCTTACAACAGTCCTCCTAGGACTTAAATCAGCCGATTTCTCATCTGGCCTCCTTATTGAATAATTTCAAAATGGTAAAATAAAAAAAGAAAATCAAACATAATGTCTTTTCATTATTGGGGAGGGACGTCACAGTTGGATCATTTATATGTATATGTATGTATGCATCATGTTGGATGTTGGATATGATCGGTTGGATCATTTGTATGTATTTTTTATATGCATCATGTCGGATGCTTGGACCATGTATCTGTATATGTATTAGGTGGATACATTGTATGATTAGGTAGATCATGTATGTTGATATGTATCATGTATTTGTATTTGTATCAGGTAGATACACTGTATGATCAGGTAGATCATGTATGATGATATGTATCAAGTAGATACTTGGTATGCATCAGGTGGATGCATTGTATGATTAGGATGATCATGATGACGAGCTTCAGGGTGTTTCCTGTGAGGCACCTGCAACAATTAATTAATATGAATATGCGAAATAGCAGAAATGACAGAACTCAGAATCACTTTTATATTGATCACAGGCCACTTCGAGGGGGAAACCTCCTATGAGCAAGCTCAATACAAATAACTTCACGGTGCCTTCATAGGTCTCAACACACACTTATATACTAATTCTAGGCGCCAATACTATGGGTCGAAACCATGGGCCGTTACAAACTATGGACCAACAATACTACGGGCGACTTATAAAGCATATGCGCCAACAACAATAACACAAACTATTGATCAACAAATACTATGGGACAACTTACAAAGCATATGCATCCAACAACAACATACTAACAAAGTAAAGACATGGGTTCCTAACATCCCCTCCCCCTTAAAAAAAAGCTTTGTCTTCAAATCTTTAGATGTGGAAATTGTTGTTGAATCTGAAGAAGTGGTTCCCATGTAGCATCCTCTGGTTGCATGCCATGCCACTGAATTAAGACCTCTGTGATAGAGCGAGAGCGAAGCTGACGCATGCGCCGATTGAGGATGGCCTCTAGCTCCAAAAGGATGGATCCTTCATTATCCAGTTCGGGTAAAAGCGTTTGTCCACGGATGTTGGTGCCAAGAACTTTCTTCAGACAAGAGACATGAAAGACTGGATGAATGTGGGAAGAAGGAGGAAGTTCCAATTTATAAGCAACGGACCCAATCTTCTGAAGAGTCTGATATGGCCCATAGAACTTTGGAGTGAGCTTATGATGCCCTTTGAGTTTCAAGGAGGATTGTTTGTACGACTGGAGACAAAGAAAAACCATATCGCCGACTTGAAAAGTGCACTCCGAACAGTGTTGATCAGCTTGTTGCTTCATGCGATTTCTTGCCATGTGAAGATTGTCCCACAAAATGCGAAGAATCTGATCGCGGTTTCGAAGGACCATGTCAACATCCTGAACTGGTGAACTGGTGGGGGTGTATGGAAGAAGAGCTGGAGGTTCCTGACCATAGACTGCTTCATATGGGGTCATTTTAGAGGCAATGTGGTAAGAGGTATTGTACCACCATTCAATGAGAGGGAGCCACTTTTCCCACTGATGTTGTTGTTCCAAGGTGAAGCAACAAAGATAAGTTTCCAAGCATTTATTGACAATTTCAGTCTGACCATCTATTTGTGGGTGATATCTTGAACTCATCTTCAGTTTGGTGCTAGTGTAGCGAAATAGTTCTGTCCAAAAATGATTGGTGAAAGTCGCATCACGATCCGAGACAATGGAAGAAGGGATGCCATGAAGACGAAAGATCTGGTCCATAAAAATTTGAGCGACGGAGGAGGCTGTATAGGGATGGTTGAGAGCAAAAAAATGACTATATTTGGAGAGGCGATCAACCACAACGAGAATCACTGTCTTCCCGCCAGATTTAGGGAGCCCTTCAATGAAATCCATAGAAATATCTGTCCAAATCCGTGTAGGTATGGGCATGGGTTCAAGCAATCCTGGAAGGAGTGTTGTTTCACCCTTATTGCACTGGCAGGTATCACATTCGGCCACCATCTGTTGAATTGTCCTTTTCATGCGCAGCCAAAAGAAGTTACGCCGTGCTTGTTTATACGTTTTGAGGAACCCAGAGTGCCCTACCGATGGAGAAGCAAGGAGTTCATAGAAGACATCCTATTGAAGATCTGTGCTCTGGGGAAGCACCAGATGACCCTTGTATCGTAGAGAAGCACCATCCCAAGAGTAATGTGGTACAGCGGAAGGGTTGTTGGTCAAGCGTTGGATGATTTGAGATAAGCAAGAGTCATTGACATAACCCTGTTGAACAGATTGCAACCAATTTGGAACAGGCATAGAAATAGCTGAAAGAGAACCTTGGGCATCAAATGTGCGAGAAAGAGCATCTGCCACAATATTGTCTTTACCCTTCATGTAAGTGATCTCATAGTCATAACCCATGAGTTTACTAACCCATTTTTGTTGTGCCGGGGAGGAGACACACTGGTCTAAGAAATATTTCAGACTCTGGTGATCAGTCTTGATGCAGAAATGATTCCCTAATAGGTATGGGCGACACTTTTGTACTGCATGCAAAATAGCCATCATTTCCTTCTCATAGGTAGAGGCAGCTAAACTCTTACCTGAAAGGGCTTTGCTGGTGAACACAATGGGGTGTTCATCTTGAAGGAGGACAAAACCAAGTCCATTGCCGCAAGCATCACTCTCAATAGTGAAGGGCTTGAAAAAATCGGGCATAGCTAGCACAGGTGTAGTACATATAGCTTGTTTTAGTTTGTCAAATGCACACTGAGCAGCAGGTGTCCATGTAAAAGCATCCTTTTTCAATAGAGCAGTTAATGGAGCTGCAATCTTCCCATAATCCTTGACAAACTTGTGGTAGTAGCCAATCAACCCCAAAAAACCACGAAGGCTCTTGAGTGTCTGAGGATGCAGCCAATTGTTCATGGCATCGATTTTGGCAGAATCCACGCGAACCCCTTATTCTAAGATAATGTGCCCGAGATACTCAACTTCCCTCTGTCCAAAAACACATTTAGACTACTTGGCATGGAGATGATGGTCAGAGAAAAGTTGCATGACAAGATCCAGATGCTGTAGATGTTCATCCCATGTTTTACTGTAGATGAGGATATCATCAAAGAATACCAGAATGAATTTCCTCAAGTAGGGTCGAAATATTTTATTCATTAAGGCCTGGAATGTGGAAGGAGAATTAGTGAGGCCAAAGGGCATGACCAAAAACTCATAATGGCCATCATGTGTGTGGAAAGATATTTGAGGAATATCATCCTCATGAACCCAAATTTGATGATACCCAGAACGAAGATCCAACTTGGAGAAAAAGTGAGCCCCATGAAGCTCATCAAGAAGCTCATCAACAACAGGAATTGGAAACTTATCCTTGATGGTGAGGTGTTTAAGTGCTCGGAAGTCAATGCAGAGGCGCCATGATCCATCTTTTTTGTGGACAAGAATAACTGGAGAAGAAAAGGAACTAGTGCTTGGGAGAATAATACCTTGCTTCAATAAGTCCCAAACGAGCATTTCAATCTCCGTTTTTTGGTGATATGGGTAGCGATAGGGCTTGATGTTGGGAGGAACGCTGCCAGGAAGGAGATAAATACGATGGTCTTCTGGCCTGGAAGGTGGCAATCCCACTGGTTCAGCAAAGACACCAGTATATCAATCCATAATTTGTTGTAGATCCAAAGGAGTAGTGAAGACCGCTGATGGTTGCATCTGGATGGAATGGATCTGAGCGATGAAACCATGTTAATTCTTCTTGAGGAGTTTTTCCATGCGATGTGAACTGATGATGCTGAGAGAACCTGGTTGTAATCCTGTCAATGTGTGTTTTTTTCCATTGAGAGAAAAATGCATCCAAAGTTCAGCAAAATCCCATAAGATAGGGCCAAGTGTGTGTAGCCATTGAGCACCCAAAACCACATCACATCCGCCTAAGGGAAAGGAAAACATGTCAGAGCGCAAGGTATAATCTCCCATAGAGATACACACATTTCGACACTTCCCTTTGCAAGGTAAGGTGCCCCCATTGGCAACCATGACTTCAAAGTTGGAGTAAGGATGGATAAAACAATCAGCTTGTTTGGCGATCCAAGGGTCAATGAAATTATGAGTGCTACCAGAATCAATGAATATTGTAAGAGGAATCTTTTTGAAGTAACCCCTGACCTGCATTGTTTGGGGGGTGGTGATTCCAGCTAAAGCATGGAGATATATCTCTGGCTAGTCATCCTAAGACGAAGGGTCAATAGGCGGTTCATGAATGTTGACCGGAGCATCCAGTGTTTCTGGATCTTCGTCAACAATTTCAGAGGCAGGCGGAGACTCCACATCCAAGAGATAGAGCTTTTGCTGAACACATTTATGTCCCCGAGTGAATTTCTCATCACAATTATAGCAAAGCTCCTTTTCTCTGCGTGGTTGCATCTCTGTTTTAGACAAACGCTTGATAGGAGTTGGTCGAGGAGCCTTCGATATAGGTGGTCACTGAGAACCCATATTTCGGAAGGGAACAAAAGTGGGATTGGAGCTTTGTTGGGCTGCAATCTTGTCTTCTACCAACTTAGCCAACCCTAGGGCTTCCATCATTGTGTTGGGACATAACATTTTGACCTTAGAGCGGATGGCATCCTTTAGACCACTGATAAAACAACTCCAGTAAAAGTCATCAGACAATCCTTCGGTGTGGTTGGCTAGATTCTCAAATTCGGTTTGATACTCTCTCACCGTGCCAATTTGGTGAAGCTTAGTGAGGGCTCCTGTGAATTCATCAAAAGCTCTAGGACCAAATCGTTGCAAAAGGAGCTAGCAAAAGTCTGGCCATTTGGGCTCTAGATGAGCCTTGATGTACCAACGGTACCATTGAAGAGCTTCCTGTTCCAAGTGAAAGGATTCCAACGGAACTTTGTTGACATTTAAAGTATTATGCAGACTGAAATACTATTCTGCAAGATAGATCCATCTAGTTGGATCAGTACCATTGAAGCGAGGAAAATCAAGCTTCGGACCACAGAAATTGCTGGAAGAGGAGAACCCATTGTCTGATGAAGACTCGGACTGCCGTTTGTTGTTCATAGCTGAATGTTCAAGATGGAGGCCGAGAAATTTTTCATCCAGATCCTAGAGTTTGGCTTGGATGGCTGCAAGTGCTTCCTCCATGGTTTTTTCTCCTGCACGGGTGACAACCATAACCAAGAGTTTTTTTTTTTTTTTTGGTTGACTAGGTAGGAAAACAAAAACAGAAACTACTTCAGTAAGGGAAAATCTGGACTAGGGAAAAAATCTGAAGGGTAATTGGGGTTTGACTAGGTTTTGGACACTATTGAATAGACAAGGAAACAAAAATGAGGATTCCAGAAGCGGGGTGAAAGAATGGGAAAATTTGGCAGAGGGGAACAAAGAAGCAGAATTCAGAAATGAACTCTCTGGTAAAATTTGAGGGTGATTGGGTGAAATCTAAGGAAGTTATGGCAAACCCTAAAAAAGACAAATGTGGGGTTTACGACTTTGGAAAGGGTAATTGTGGATAGGGTTCTCACGAATGAAATATGCAGAATGGGGTGACAGGGGTTCCCCAAAAATTTCAAGAGAAACAGAGTGAAAACAAGGGAGATATGGAGAAAAAGGGACTTTTTTTCTTTTTCTTTTCAGACTGGAGCGGCTACGGCTCGAAAGGGATCTGAAACGACGCCGAATGGATTGAAAATGGTTGGATCTTTAACGGCTTGCAAAATGGATCTGAACGACTGGATGTAAAACGGTGCAACAACGATCAACGACAATTCAGCTGAAATTAGATATGGACCCCAGGTATGTGCAGCTTCCTAACAGTTCAAGGGTTTCACTCGGCCACCAATGTTGTCTGACGGCTTGCGTATTGGGGCAGTACCCCTCACTCTACGGCTCAGGTAAAACTGATAACCGCTTTGCCACAAACGACAGCTCTTGGTTTACCTCACGGGTGGGAACTAGTCAATCAGGTAGGGGTCGTTGCCCTTTTCGCTGGCAGGTCCTCTCAATGGGCCAACTACTTTGGGGTTCCTGTGGTACTCCTCACAATGAGTTTTAGGGCTTATGCCCAAGTACTTCCTACAGTTAAGCGGATAGGGATTATTCCCAAATCCGAACCTGCAACAGATGCGAAAAAAAAAATTTGGCCTAAATTTCACCCAGCGAGCCCAAGAAAGTGCTCTGATACCAGATGTGAGGCACCTGCAACAATTAACTAATATGAATATGCGAAATAGCAGAAATGACAGAACTCAGAATCACTTTTATATTGATCACAGGCCACTTCGAGGGGGCAACCTCCTATGAGCAAGCTCAATACAACTAACCTCACGGTGCCTTCATAGGTCTCAGCACACACTTATATACTAATTCTAGGCGCCAATACTATGGGTCGAAACCATGGGCCGTTACAAACTATGGATCAACAATACTACGGGTGACTTACAAAGCATATGCACCAACAACAATAACGCAAACTATTGATCAACAAATACTACGGGACGACTTACAAAGCATATGCGTCCAACAACAACATACTAACAAAGTAAAAACATGGGTTCCTAACATTTCTCCACATGATATGTATCAAGATGATAGAGTGATGATGATCAGTGTGAGCATAAGCATCAGGATGATGCTTTGTGCGATGATGATCCATTGGATCATGAGTATTAGGTTGATACTTGGAGGTCAGAGATGATATGTGGGAGGTTGTGCAAATAACATGTAATCAGTCTTGGGAGATCTTGTGGGTCGTGCTGCGGCACATAAATGTTCGTGGGATACTCTTTCCGGTATTGCTATGTAGTATGTATTTAGTCCTCAGATATCCGATAGGTTGAGCTGTGTGCTTGTAATCAGTCATGGGATGAGGTATTACTACGGAGACATGTAATCAGTCCTGGAGATCCCAGAGGTTGAGCTGTATGCTCGTAATTAGTCATGGGATGCACTTTAGAGATCTTACCGGTCGTGCTACGGCCCATAAATGTTCCTGGGATGCTCTTTAAAGGTTTTGTCAATCCACATGTAATCAGTCCTGGAGATCAGAGAGGTTGAGCTGTGTGCTCGTAATAAGTCCTGGGATGCTCTTTAGAGATCTTACCAGTCATGCTGCGGCACATAAATGTTTGTGGGATGCTCTTTAAAGGTATTGTGGAGGAGATGCATGTAATCAGTCCTAGGAGATCTTTCCGGTCATGCTTAGGGACATAAATGTTCCTGGGATATTCTTTCCGGTATTACATCCGCACATAAAATTAGTCATGAGAGGCCACCTCTATCAGACCGTTCACACAGATGATGAAGACCTGTAGGTGGTGGGCCTACATCCAGTATGAAAAAGGACTGGCTCTGTAGAACTTCCTATGACAAGTAGATTCAGATATTGATTGAGATAGCAGCAGCAGTGATGATGATGATGGCTCGATGAAGATTATCCAGTGACGATGATCCAGAGAAGATGACTTGTTCTAGAAGACCTGTGTCGAGAAATACCTTCCTACTTAAGAGGGAGTGTTGATGTATATATAACTTCAGAATGTATTTCACATATATGCATATTGTATTCCTATAGAGATGTTATTATTACTCTATATGGAAGTGGTTGTATTCCTGTAGAGATGTTATTATTCCTCTATACGGAAGTGTCGTCATTTATATTGTAAGTGTCGTAACTTATACTTGATGGGTTATTAGACCACCCTAGTGGGGGTCGGCCCAGTCAGCATTATGTTAAGTGGTTAAGTTGAGGCCAACCTAGTTGAGTAAAGGTCAAGTCAAGTTAGTGTATAAATAGAGAGTGTGTCTCTCTCATTTTACACATTCTATTCTCTCACTCACACTTGGGAGAGTGGCGCACTTACGGAGGAGGAGGCTCTGCTGCTAGGAGAATACTATCTCTTGTATTCTGGTTGTATCATTGCTCTATCTATCTCTGAGGGAGTTATTGGGGTTTTTCACCTTTATGGTTTTCCCCAAGTAAACTCTGTGTCTCTTGTGTGCTTGCATTATTGTGTCCATGATTGATATGCTGTAGATTTGCTGTACATGTTGTTCTCTCAGTTAAGATCCTAGATCAGATTGAAGTAAATTCTGAAAATTTAACACTCATAACTTGCAGCGGATAGGTATAGGGATGCTTGGATCAATTTTCGTATTTTATCTGTAGATTCCTGTATATCTTTCACCCATGATTATATTTTTTCGGTATTGTATTGCATTGTATTGTTTGAAAATTCTGTTGATACTCACAGCCTCAGTTAGTTTAATGATGCTGCAGGAATAGTTACTGCGTGTTAGAAACCAGTTCTTTACCACGATTGCTTGTGGTTGAGTACCAGCTTCATGTTAAACCTTCAATACAACATTGTGTTCATCATACTTACTGGATGGACGCCACCTGTGTATGACTAGTCGTAGTCATCACTCTAGATTACTGCAACATGTTTAAATTCTTCACGGCTCTTAACCGTTGTTAACTCCTGTATGTGATCGGTTTTGCGTCCTTAGTTCATTAAATTAATATGGTTTTGCGTCCTTAGTTCATTAAATTAATATCCCCGACACAGAAAAGAAAGTAAAAATGGTGGACATTGTTAGATCTGTAACTGAGTGCAATCTTTATCATTCCGTGTTGCCTGAACTGTATAAACGAAATCCCCAGATTTGAATGTATTTAAAGGGTGACGAATCTTCCTAGAGTTTAAATGCATATAGTTCTATTTTACTATAAAACTGTAGTGTCAGGACCGCGTAAAAGGACTCCTCAAAACTATGAGTGTAAATTTTAACAACTCGTGTTTCCGGAATTGGGTAAATGAAATACACAGATTATAACGAAATTATCTAAGATTTTAAATGTAATAGTTATGTTAGTTATATCAGATCTAAGTTTGGATGAAATATTCTTTTAGGAAATTTCTCTTGAAATCACATTTAAAAATTTATATTAGATTTGAGTTTAAATGAAAAAGTTCTTTTAGGAAATTTTCTTTTGAAATTGCATTTTAAATTTTATATCAGATCTGAGTTCTCTTAGGAATTTCCGTTTGAAGTCGCATTGGAAAATTAAATGAAAAAGTTATTTTAGGAAAATTCTTTTGATATCACATTTAATAATTTATATCAGATCTGAATTTAATGTGAAGTTCTTTTAAGGAATGACACTTTGAAATGGCATCTAAAAACTAAACCAGATCTGAGATTAATTATAAAGTTTTCTTTAGTAAATTTCAGGTTGAAATCACAATATTAAATTATGTCGATTTCACAAATACTGTAAGTATGTTCGGTGTGCTAAAGTTTGTTGGAGTCGGAATTATTATTGAAAACAATTTAGAGTAACACTTGTTCTTTTAAGTGCCAGAAATTACCTTGTATGCAATCACATATAATTCTCTGTTAGAATTATACACATAAATAAATTAGGATGGCATGTAATATATCATTCGTAACATTGAATTAAATTTAATTGATTAAGGCATATGTTTGTAATCCGAATCCATCAACGTTGAATGATATATTACTATATGTGATTACACCTGATGTAATGTTGAACCATACTTTTATGTATTAAAAACATAAGTATTTTAGTGGTCAATTAAATTACGGAGAGTATAATTAGATAGATTACCCCATTCCTTTTTAATACATATATTTATATACGTAAAGTTATGTAGGATGTTGAAAGGAAGAAAAAATGAGCTGGGCAGTTGTTTCATAACTTAAGACATAATCATGTATTGAAATATGATAGTATTTATGTGGATAAAAAGGGCACAAGAAGAGTTATTTATGCTTTATATATTACATAGTAAATTGTATTTAGCATGATCACATGGAAGAATTACATATGTTTTATATACTAATCCTAGTAAGCATTATGTCTTTATACAAAATCGAGTTATGTGAGAGGAAATCACAAATTATGCTTAAGAAAACTACAAGTTGTAAAGAAGGAATAACATGGATAGGCAAATGTCATGGTCATGTCATGGAACATGTATATAGGTTTGTAATTTTCGAAATAAAAAAAATAAATGTATAAACATGAAATTATAATTGGTAAAGTTTCAACGAATTACGACAATATGTGAGTTGTTTCAAAAGGAAAACTGTATATGTACTTATTGAATATGAAATACATGTATTTTTGGTACCTATGAATATATAAGACAAATGTCATTTATGAGATGATGAGTGTTACCAAGTTGACCTTACACAACCCTTATTCAGGGAATGTCTAAAAACATAATTCAATTATAACAGTGAATACCATTGTGATGGAAGAATCTTTATAGGATGAGGATCTTAGGCAAGGAATGGAGAGTGCTAGTGAGCGAAGGAATCAAACTTGGGGAATTTTAGTTGCCATCATGCTAAGGCTATTTAGAAAGAAACCTAAAGCTTCCTTCTGCCTTTCCTTAGGTAAAGGGTCGAGAGAGGAAAACATACATGAAATTTGGAGATCAAAATATCAATTCTACTTGCTTGAGCAACAGATCCCCTCGACAAGGACTATGATTAACGAAAGGATAAAAATGACATAAGTATATTAGATCAGTTAAGTTTTGAAAGAATTACGAATTATAAATTTATGGACTATAATTTAGGCATTGATCCATATTGATAAGATTATATTATAAGTATTTTGTTTATGTTGAAAAGAATTGCATTCCATGAAATGATTGTATTTCAGGACTTTGGAAGGGAAGCACTTTTGAAATGGGAATTATGGTAAATTAGATAGGTGCATAATATAGGAGAGGACCCTTTATATATTTTGGTATGCCATTGTACTTATAAAAGTTGTGAGATGGAAGGGATTGAGGTAGTTAAAAATTGAGTAACGGATTAGTTATTTGGTGTAATTAAAAATAAATGTTATTACTCTTGAAAATTATTGTCATATTCTTTATTGACATTGGGGAAAATGGGAAATTAGAAATTAGGTTGTAAAATCGTAAAATTTCTAGCTCTTTCAAGTATTATGAAAGTTTTTCACATTTCCCAAAATTTACAATGTTGGTGAGCATACGAATGGTGATAATTGTCTTCTAAGCTAAGTTTATGACATACAATTGCTACGAAGATCGACGTAGAAAAATTGAAGTTGCAATTTTTTGCTCCTTCTCCTTCAACAAGGATACTCCCAGCTTCTTGAACAGGTTAGAATTCTTCTTCTCTAAAATTTCTAGTATGAAAGATTGAATGATATTCAGGGTTCATATACTTTGATGATGGGTTATGCATCAAGAATTTTATCGATTGGCTGTAAATGCTTATTTTCTGAAATAAAGGCGATGGCTTTGCAGGTATGCACTACTAGTTTGTAATCATGCTTTGAAATGTGAAAAGAGAGAAGTTAAACTTACTTGAATTATAGAATCTTAACTGTGCTTAAGTTAGGAAGAGAAGAAAACCTTACATGACTTTGTTTATAAAAATCTGAGATTATACTTTTAGCTATACTAAGTAAATGGCACTCTAGTATTTAATTATACTTTGGATTATGAGAAGAGAGAGGTTGCATGTAAGATTAGTTCAGTAATGGTTAAGGAATGTATTGAAGAACAGAATTGGGAAGGGTAAATTCTTATTTTGAAATTCAGACATTGTTTTCAACATGTGATAGTTATACATAACTATAGAAAAGGGAGAAGTTGGAATTGAATATTTTATCCCTTATGTTGAAATATGTCAGTGTTTTCAGTATTTTCGTAAATGATATACTTATAGTTTTGTTGAATTGAAAGAATTTGTTGTAGACGATTTCAATCCCGGTTACAATTAGTGAGTCAAGAGAGAACTGTTGTGGGGATTACTACACTACGAAAGGTACGATTTAGTTATATTACCAATTATGCGGCATAAACTTATATGAGGGTAGAAAAGAAGAAATGAAATTTTATTATCGATTGTGGATATATTGAAGAAATAAATGTGAAAAGGAAGTGAAAACTCATCATGGAAGCACATGAGACTTAACTTCTGGACGAATTTTTAATAAGAGGGGGTGTATGTAATGCCTGCCTCGGTACCTTAACTGTTTAGAATAATGAGGTACTAGTTTTGAAATAAACCGGCTAAGTAAAACAAAAACCATTTGAATTTACTTTGAAAATGCTTGAACGACAATTATAGAAACTATTACTTTACTTAATAAATGAATGCTCGACTGATTGAGATAGAATGACTAAATGTTAGATATGCTCAACTGATTGAGATAGAATGTATAAATGTTAGATATGCTTGACTGATTGAGATAGAATGAATGAATGTTGGATATGCTCGACCGATTGAGATAGAATGACTAAATGTTAGACATGCTCGACTAATTGAGATAGAATGACTTAATGTTAGATATGCTCAACTCATTGATATACAATGATTGAATGCTAGATATACTCGACTGATTAAGATAGAATGACTGAATGTTAGATATGCTTGACTCATTGAGATAGGATGACTGAATGTTACATATGCTCGACTGATTGAGATAGAACGACTGAATGTTATATATGCTCGGCTGATTGAGATAGAATGACTAAATGTTAGATATGCTCGATTTATTGAGATAGGATGTGTAACGTCCTTCTTGTGAGCAAGTGAGAGATTTTTTTTTTGTACTAACAATTTTATAAAAGAATACAAAAGTTATCAAGTGAGTATTCGTATGTAAAGGGTTAAATTGTAAATAGTTCGGTGACTTAATAGAATGGGATAATGATGTAGTTAATAGATTTCTTTTTAGGTGAATGCCTTGTTTAAGCTAACCACTCTCTTAATAATTATACATGAAATAGATGATGTTAAGGGAATAAGGTTAACTGTACTATTATTTAGTGCATATGGAACGTTGTAATTATGTTTACAATTTTTATTTCAAAAATAGTTATCCTTTGATAGATCACTTATTAAAAAGAAAATTTATGTGTGGGATCATTTTATTAAAGCTCTGCATACATCAATAATGTGATGGGCTCATTTGTATTTATATACTTTGTAGAAATGCTATGAAAACTTTTAGAGAACAAATATTATTATACTTTATCGATTACTATGTCTTTTGTTTATGTATTTAGTCAAGGAACTTAAATTGGATGATGATTGGGTCTTGTTCCTTTTA
Source organism: Larix kaempferi (assembly GCA_027924585.1). Lineage (NCBI taxonomy): Eukaryota > Viridiplantae > Streptophyta > Pinopsida > Pinales > Pinaceae > Larix > Larix kaempferi. The sequence goes on along the minus strand of BSBM01000138.1, from coordinate 8,442,416 downwards.
GGAGGTATGTGGAAGACTTTGACTATTTTGTTTTAGATTAGATGTTTAAGGTGAAAGTATGCACCTTGTCCATTATATATTAATACAATAAGGGATAAAGATTCCCTTGTTTCGATACATTGTTTGCTTTCTCTTTTATTAAATTTATAACTTTATCAAATTTATGATTTATGCGTAAAGAAATGCTCTTCTTTAGTTTTAAGAGAAAAGTAAATTATGACACCTTAGGATGGTAGTATGATAGCAGAGTTGAGGTAAATTTAGATGCATGAAGTGAAACTTGAGAATTGACGACCTTTGTTTTCAGTCGAAACCGCTTAGGCGAGTCATGTTTAGAAATCGTTAAAGTTAAACCTTTATTTAGATATTGCACGGTTTAGAATTTTTTGTCATATTCTTTTATAAAATTGTTAGTACAAAAAAATATAAATAAATAAATAAATCTCTCACTTGCTCACAAGAAGGATGTTACATTTGGTATCAGAGCACAGTCGAACCTAGTTTGGACTGAAACATTTTCGCAACATTTGATAAAATGCTTGAATAAAAAATTCTACTTTGCATGAAATCAGACTTTGCCATGGACCGACGGACTCGCCAAGGTATAACTAGGAGGGGACAAGCACAGGCAGCACATCCACCAACTCCTCCAGTAGCTACTCCACCCAGAGCCGAAGAGATGATTAACTTGACCATCGCCGAAGTCATGAACATGATGAGAAACTTCCAAAGAATGTTAGAATCACTGTTGACCCAACTAGACTGTGTGGAAGACCGGCCCATCGTACCCATGACTGAACCATGGAACCCACCTCCTTCCAACATTCACAGAGAACTAGAAAAAGTAATATTTCCATAATTTTGGGGCTCCATTGAAGGAGCCGCGACAGAATCTTGGTTGGAGAACATGGCAATGTGCTTCACCTTGAGGGACTACACCTCAAACCTGAAGGTACACATGGACATTTTGCAGCTGAAAGGGGAATCCCTACTGTGGTGGAAGACATTGAAACCACAGTTGGGAGTTGGGGCCAGCGAAGTGTCATGGGAACTGTTTGAAGAACAGTTTCGCAAACACTACATGTCTGAAGAGTTCATTGAGAGACAGCGCAATGAGTTCAATGCCCTCCAACAAGGAGGAAGAACAGTGCAGGAATATGGGATGAGGTTCATGGAACTTCTGAGGTATGCACCTCACATCTCGACAAAAAAGATGAAAGTGAACAAATATATTTATGGATTGAACGGTAACATTAGAGACAAAGTCCGCATTCTTACTCCACCTACATTGCATGATGTGGTACAAAAGGCTTTGATAGCCAAAGAAGAACTGGTAAACACAGTTCCATCTAGACAAAACTTTCCCATTCGGAATCGAGTAGTACCACCTTCTAACCCGCCGAGAGTGAATTTCAGTCAACGGAATAACTTCAGAGAACCTATGCATGGAAAACCAGTTAGAAACAACAGAACGTTGTACAAACCACCACCCAAAAGAGACAACACCAAAACGTTTGGGAAACCAGCACAGTCAGGACCACACGGCAATAACGCACCCACTGGAAGATCAGGAAGAGCACCAAAGGAAGGATGTTGGATTTGCGAAGGTCCACACTATCAGATTGACTTCCCTCAGTAGCAGATAGGACCGAGATATGGACAGAGGCCACGTCAGACTACTGCTGTAGATCTGGGTCGAGCACATCGTATACATGCGACAGTCAACAACCGTCAGACGGAACATCAGTCTACTGTACTAGAAACAACTAGCACACTTAATGGTATGCAATTATCATTACTTATCAACCCTGGTACTATTGAAAGCTTTATTTATTTTTCTGCATTAGAACGAAGCAAGATGATGGCATGTGCACAAGACAATTTCAACTTAGTTGAAATGGCATCCAGAAATACCTAGAGCATGGGACTGAAACTAGAAGATTGTGAGTTAGACATAGGAGTATGTCGCACTAGAACTTATTTCTATGCGACTGCCCTTGGAGCTTATGACCTAATCCTGGTCATGGATTGGCTAGAAACCCATGTTGCCGTCTTATGCCATAGCAAGGAAGTAACTTTTTATGACGATGGAGGTCATAAGAAATTCCTAAGGGGAATGAAAAACAAGGTATTGTTACAGATGATTTCCACTTTAAAGTTGAAGAGAAGTATAAGGAATGGATGTCAACTATATGCGGTAATAGCAATGAATAAAAACAAGGAAAAAGCCGACATCTCCGACCATCCCTTATTTGCGGAATACATGGATGTATTTCCTGAAGCCTTACCCGGACTACCACCTCAGAGAGAACTAGACTTTACCATAGAACTAAAGCCAGGGACAGAACTAATTGCAAGAGCTCCCTATAGAATGTCCGTGCTAGAACTGAAGGAACGTAAGATGCAGTTACAAGAGCTCTTGGATCTAGGGCTGATTAGACCAAGCGTCTCCCTGTGGGGAGCACCAGTACTTTTTGTTAAGAAGAAGGATCGGTCGAGGTGACTCTGCATTGACTACCACCAATTGAACAAGGCTACTATGAGGAATCAGTATCTAATGTCCCTTGTTAGGAATTTTATTAAAATGGCAATTTTTCACTTTTTTCCCTAGTTAGACCTTTGACTAGTTTTGATCTCTAGGTCTCAAATTTGCCCCAAATGATCCCAAATCTTCTGAGAAGGTATATGAATGATATTAGAAAATAAATATGTGTTTCAGGGATTCCTTTGGATCTTTAAAATACTTCTGCAAATACTCTTTCAATTCTGGTCAATGTAGATAACTTTACTAGTGATTTCCCTTTGACTAGTATTGGTCTCTAGGTCTCAAATTGACTCCAAACGCCTTCAAATATTCAAGGAAGGTGTATGAATGATATTAGAACTGGAATATGATGTTCAAGGATGACATATGACCACCAAAATAACTTTTCAAACTCTCTTAAGATTCTGGGCCAAGTATGCAATTTTACTAGTAATTTGGGGTTCAAATCCCCCTGGGGTATGTACTGAAAATGGCTTCCCAAATGACTCCAAAGACACTCAAATTTGTGAAAAGAGGTATGGAATGTATTAAGGATGTTATTAAGGTCTCATGTGCACCATTAATTGATTATTATATATGTTCCAACCCTCTCCCATTCAACTGCAAAAATCACCAATTCGACCCTTGGGGAAATGGCACTATTTCTTCTCCCAATGCAATTAAACTGAGTAAAAATACTTCAAATGCTCAAGTACAGTACATGAAACTTGTAAAATACATCCATGGCAGTCCATTAATAACAAATGCATCAGATAATCATCCATTCATTTGAAATCATTATCAATACATTGGTTCACAACAAGGTAGTGGGGACATGGCATTGTTCTTCCATTAAAAATGAGATTTATACATTTAGACTTGGAATTTCGAACTGAAAATTTATGGAGATGAAGAAAAGAGTATTTAATTCATATTACAAAATAAAAGGGGCATTAGAAGCTCCCCCAAAGAGTACAATAGCTCACTAAAAATGCTCTCCTTCAACGATCAAGAATATGCCATCAAAACTGGAAATGGTTGAAGGAGTGAGATGCAATAGAAAAAACCATGAGCTTCCCTATAGCTTACACCTGCAAATAAAGACTCCATTAAACCTCCAAATGAAAGGTCTGAATGGCCTTTCCAATTGCCAACTTGGATGGGAATCTTTCACCCTCGAAATTGGATAAGGCAAGCAACTAGTCATCCACTAGCTCTCCCTTTTCACAAATGCAATTTCAAATTATACAAATGATCAAAAGATGGTTTCATTCTTTGTTATTGACATTTATAAAGTTCTAATGTCCTCCATGGGTCAAATTCCTTCCAAGAGACTCATGCCAACTCAATTTGGGAAGAGATTCCAAAGAACGCCACTTGTACAACAATTCCTCGTCTACTACTTCCACCAAATCACATGTGGAAGCATCTTAGCTGACCTAACACCCTTGAGCGCCCTCTTAGAGTCTATTTTTATCCCTACATGTCATATATTTCATATGTCATCCTTCAGGTCTGATTTGTGTCATAGGTGTCATAGCATCTCCATCATTGTTGTCATAGAGCTAGGGAATCTAGCCCAAGTGTCTCACGAGCTCCAAATTGCCTCTTCCTCTTCCATGGGAGTTACTATTCCTCTATATTTCAACCTTGGATGAGTCATGCCATGAATAATACCTTTTGGACTCCCCCAAGTATGTTACCATTCACCTTGAATTTGAATTGGTGAGAGAATGATGCCAAGTGTAGTGGGGAAATCTAGCCATATGTGGCTCTCACTTCCTCCATGTGTGTTCATGATCAAATGCCCCTTTGATTTTCACTTGTATATATTTATTTAGATCCTTTATTAAATATTTATGCCACTCTAATGTTAAAACATCATTTATTATCCCCATTATTCCAAATCCCAAAGCTTCCACCCCAAACCTAGGAAACTAGTAATTTTCCTCCTTGGTAATTATTTGACCTTTAACATCAATTTTACAAACTCTAATGAATATGGCCAATGTGATTAGGCCATTGTGACCCAATTCCAAATTTGGGACATGACACAGTATCCCTTGCCTAGGATCAATGACTTGTTCGATCAGATGAAAGGAACCATAATATTTTCAAAGATTGATTTACGATCAAGTTACCATCAGTTGAGAATCACGGAAGCTGATATTCCGAAGACCGCTTTTAAGACATGGTTTGGACACTACGAGTTCGTAGTGGTACCTTTTGGGTTGACCAATGCACCTAGTCTCTTCATGAACTCGATGAATGGCGTATTGTGCTAGTATCTTGACAAATTTGTTCAAGTATTCCTCAATGATATTCTTATTTACTCCAAGACACCAAAGGAACATGAAGAGCATATCCGGTTAGTTTTACAATGTCTCAGAGATAACCAACTTTATGGGAAGTTGTCGAAATGCTCCTTCTTCCAGAAGGAAATCCACTATTTGGGACATATTATTTCTGGTGACGATATAGCAGTAGATCCCGCCAAGATTGAGGCCATTTGGGAATGGCCGGTGCCAAAAAACGTACATGAAGTGAGAAGCTTCATCGGACTTGCGGGATATTACAAAAGGTTTGTCGAAGGGTTCTCAAAAATTGCAGGACCAATCACTAAGTTGCATAAGAAGGATAGGCCATTTATTTGGATAGATAAATGTGCCAAGGCATTTTCAAAACTAAAGGAGCTATTGACAACGACACCGGTTTTGAAAGTGCTCGACATGGAAGAAGATTTCTTGGTATGCATTGATGCATCCAAGGATGGAGTCGGATGTGTGCTAATGCAGGGAGGAAGAGCGATTTCCTACTCCTCCCGGAGACTCAGACCACATGAGGAAAATTATGCAACACATGACATGGAACTAACTGCAGTAATGCATGCTTTATGCTTATGGAGACACTACCTAATACGAAGGAAATTTGAACTTAAGACGGATCACCATGGATTACAGTATATCTTTACTCAGAGTGATCTAAATGCTAGACAAAGGAGATGGTCAGAACAGTTGAGTGAGTATGAATTTGACATTACCTATGTGAAAGGGACCCTGAACAAAGTAGTAGATGCACTTAGCCGTAGACCCCACATCTTCTCAGTGATCCCAATGCAGACCAACTTGAGAGAAAAGGTACTTGGATTACAACAGGAAGACAATTGGTACAATGAGGTAAAGGCCGAGCTAAATCAGGAATAGATGGAATTACCTAAGTATAAGGGTTATTCATTGGAAAATGATGGGTTGTTACGATACAACAAGCATATTTATGTGCCAGATACCAGTGAGCTTAGGAACCTAATTCTAGAGGAGTCTCACCGAGCTGTATATAGGGAACATCCTGGCGTGAAAAAAATGTATGCAGATCTTTACCCTTATTCTTCTGGCATGGCATGAAGAGAGATGTGGTAAACTTTGTCACCAGATGCATGGAACATCAACTAGTCAAAGTTGAACATAGACATATCGCTAGACTACTCTAGCCTCATGCCATTCCTGAGTCAAAGTGGGAGATCATCTCCATGGATTTTATTGTGGGATTACCTTTGACCCGCAAGAGGCATGATACCATCTTTGTGGTAGTAGACACTCTCACGAAGAGTGCACATTTTATACCCATCAAGAAAACCTATCAAGTTCGAGAGATTGCTGGAGTGTTCATTGATGAGATTGTACGACTGCACAGAGTGCCGGGGAAGATAATATCTGATCTGGGACCAGTATTCACAGGTAGATTTTGGACGAGCTTCCAGGAAGCTATGGGAACATGACTCAACTTCAGCACTGCATACCATCCAGAGACTGATGGGCAGACTGAGAGAGTGAACCAGATACTAGAGGACATGCTAAGAATGTATGTGATGGATCAGCAGACCCGTTGGGAGGAATTCCTACCTCTAGTGGAGTTCGCCTATAACAACAACTATCAGAGTTCGATATAGATGGTGCCATTCAAGTTTTTATATGCCCGACCCTGTCAAACACCCTTGAGTTGGGATAGACTCGAGTATAGGACTCTACTTGGACCTGAGGTGATTTAGGAGATGGAAGAACAGATGGCAGATATCTGTGCTCAACTGAAAGAAGCATAGGATCGACAGAAGAGTTATGTTGATGCACATAGACTCGATAGAGAGTATCAGGTTGGAGAACGAGTATTTTTGCGAGTAAGGCCGCAAAAGAGTACGATCAGATTTGGGAAAGGGACGAAGCTATCTGTAACATCTCCTCAAGATGTCTTAATATTTAGTGACTGAAATGGCTCGAAAAGATTTTTCATAATATAAAATAAATTTCATAATATATAGTATTGACACCACATGTCAAATACTCAATAATTCTTCACAATGAAGCCATTCGTATACAATATCTTCTTCCTTTATCAATACCCCAAAGGAACATTAATTAACCATATCAACAATTCACATTTATGGATTTACAACAATTCCCACAATCATCTTACTCATAAACCCTACTTACTTTATACAAAGGTCGTAATGAGTAGTTTACATATTTATACCATATTAATTACCTTACCACATTCAATACATTTAGCCTCCTCTATTATTAGAATTGGGATGAACAAAAAGTATTTCAACTATACCCCATATTACAAATTTCCTCAAATCATTGTATAACGCAGAGCTTCCTCTAGGATATTACTCATGTGTGACATCATTATCATTACTTTGAAACATTATGACACCCCGAAGATTTAATTATTATTTAAGCGAGTTTTCAATAAATACTTTTACACCATAAAGATTCCACCATAAAAATTCATCTCACACACTAGTTCGTACTCAATAAATTTCAGATTTGAAATACACTTATTCATAACAATAATTGCCATCCATGTAATACACATAAGAAAACAACATAAGAGATCAATATAACACGCATGAGAAGAACCATATATAGGTGGTTCACCCAACTCTTTGGGCTACGTCCACAAGGAAGTCAAAAATTGTATTATCATCCAACCAAATGATTACAATCCTGCCACGCAAGGGCAGCCACATTACACTTCCAAGGCTTTTTGACACTGCATCACTAATACAGAAAAATTCTTCCAACTTAACAAATCTAGATCTTAACATATCAAAACAAGTCGTAGTCAAGAAACTATCTCTCAGCAAGATCTCTAAGCTTAGAGTATGTTTTCCTGTACTATGGAAAGAGTTTCATTGCGAAAATCTAGACGATCAGGAATCCTAACCCGGATTCAAGGATTTCATGGAACTTTGACAATTCCAACCTAAGATGTACATAATATACATACCTATTCAGAGATCTTCCTACCTAACTATAATTTAAACTATAAGAGTAGATCTCATAAGTGCGAGTTCACATTCAATAAATACCAAAAGAAAATCGATGCCAAGCTTTTAAGGGTCGAGCTCTGAAATTGGAGTTCAGGGTCGACTACTATATCAATTTAAAAGATACAGAGTTTCAATAATGGAATCGTGCCTCCAATGTGGATCTAACGTTCCAGCATAGGTGAAAATTGACCATCGATTTCTCAATTTAAAATATAAAGTTTAAATAATGAAATCGTGCCTCTAATCGTTCCAGCAGAGATGAAAATTGACCATCGATTTCTCAATTTAAAATACAAAGTTTTAATAATGAAATCGTGCCTCTAATCGTTCCAGCAGAGATGAAAATTGACCATCGATTTAGTAGAGAACAAAGGGATTTCGGCTAAATCATCAACACGCAGAGGTCATTACAAGGATCCACTCAACATTTCATCAAGAGAATTATAAATCTGGAAGGGGACGCCATTCAGAGATAATTAATTCAGATTAACAAACTCATGGGTCGATTTTCAAAACTAAAAACGCCAGCCAGATTTCTAAATGGGGAGATTCAATCAAATCATTGAGAATATATATATAAGATCACCACTACAGCATTCAAGTTCTGAATTAAAAGAGAAACCCATACAGTGATTTCGCACGGGAATTTCTAAACCAACAAAACACAGTCGTAAATAGAGTTCTGCAAACGCCATCGATTTAGTAGAGAACAAAGGGATTTCGGCTAAATCATCAACACGCAGAGGTCATTACAAGGATCCACTCAACATTTCATCAAGAGAATTATAAATCTTGAAGGGGACGCCATTCAGAGATAATTAATTCAGATTAACAAACTCATGGGTCGATTTTCAAAACTGAAAACGCCTGCCAGATTTCTAAATGGGGAGATTCAATCCGAAAATTACACAAGTATCTACGCTGACATCTGCACAAGAAGGTATAAACTCAAGGAGGAAAACCCACCGAACTGTAAGCAGAAAACTTATCATATCCACCGAAGTAAAACTGATGAAGTTCGCGCACCACGCATTCATCACAGAGTTGATCTAAGAGGGAAGATCCAGAATGCATACTTATTCAACACAGAATAGGTCCAGGTTGAGGGATCCAGGATGTATACGCATTCCCCAGAAGAGATTCTAAAATGATCGATTTCAGAATGCAATAACACATTCAACACAAGATTTAATTAAAGGTCCAGAATGCACAACATAATCAACCACGGAGATGATCCAAGAGTGAGATACAGGATCAACACAAATATAAACATTATACTTATAGAATTCTATAGGAAAGGCGTTGTGATTTTCGTCAGTACTATCGTACCCGGATTTAGTATCACAGGGAAACCAAGTATAGACATTGACTTTATAAAAATGTTGTAGGGGATCGTCAATACGATTCAACCTGTACTAATGCACACACACAGATCTGATAAAACAATGTCACCATAACTACAACGGATCGTTCATATGCAGATCCGTGAACATCAGTGTATAAATCATATGTAACATATTTAAATATATATATATACCAAGATTTTACTATTTACGCTAAAATAAGAAACTGGACAGGAATCGCATACCCACTTCCGCCATAGGGACCATTTCCATTAGTCGCAGAGGAATCCCTCTTGACACTCAGCTTCCTTGCTCCTATCGCAGGTTAGCACAACTACCATAGGGATCGAGACTGATACGCAAGGCCGATCCAGGGAAGAGCTCCTACCCCTTGCTCCCCTCTCCCCCACTTCCTCATGCTGAGGTAAAAAAAAAAGGAATGCCCCCCCTCCTTACGCCGAGTTCTAGGATTTGTATTAAACTCGACAACTAGTTGTGAGCTGTCTACTCTAGCTCCGCCATCAATCCACCGACGACCGATTCTTGTGGACTGCCGTCTTCCTTTTCTAAACTCTACAATCCCCCTACCTTATAAACACAGTCGTCATACTTCAATCCCTCCTTGGAAATGCCGCCCTTGAACAAGAGGGCCATTGGATTCTCCCTTCAAAATGACAAATGGTCGTTTCTAATGAGACAAAAGGTAGGTACAAGAAAATTGTTTCTTCCACGTTTTTCCTATTGAGACAAATGGCGGGAAGAGGGAAGTTCGGACTACTCCCACTAAGGAGACAATTGCTTAAAACTCTCCTCAAATTTCTCCATAGAAAAACCCCTCTTTAAATTGGTGCGCCTTCCTAAATCTAAGAATCGAAGTGAGGTGATATTTTCTTGTTTTAACAAGTATACAATAAATATTGCAATGGAATCTTTTGAAAGTCCTTTCTAAATAGATGTCCAAATGGTATTACTATGGATTTTATTTTGCAAAAATATGCATTTATAAATCAAATAGGGATACAAGGAGGGATATTACACTATCTACTAGGTTCATGGGAACCTTTGATATATTAGAACGGATAGGACCGGTTTCCTACCGTCTTGCACTACCATCATCATTGCATAGGATGCATAACATTTTTCACATATCAGTACTTAGACATTACATTTCTGATTCATCACATATTATTGACATGAGTAACTTACAGATAAAGGACGAAGGGACCATGATGGCAGAGTCAATATGAATATTGGACCATCGAACGCGGCAGCTTAGGCACCGTGTGATTGATCAGGTCAAGGTTTAGTGGGATAGCTATAGTCCCAGTTCGGCGACCTAGGAGGACGCAACTGAGATGCGTCAAGACTTTTCTTTTTTGTTTTGAACTTCGGGATGAAGTTTTAATAAGAGGGGGTGTATGTAATGCCTGCCTCAGCTCATATGATTGATTTGATTATTTTAGACTTATGCTTTGAGACTTATGACTGGTAGACTACTTTTGAGACCTATGACTGATTTAACTATTTTGAGGGCACTGGTTTGAAGTGACCGAGAGTTATAAAAACTTGGACCATGAATGATTGCTTTAGATTTTATATGCGAAATGAAAATGGTTAGATAAATGATGATTTATGGATATACTCGACCGACTGAGAAAATAAAAAATGATGAATGTTGAAATTACTTGAAATGAAAAATGATGAATTGTTTATACTCGAATGACTGAGAAAATGAAAATTGATGAATGTTGAAATTACTTGAAATGAAAAATGATGATTTGTTTATACTCGATTGACAGAGAAAATAAAAAGGATGACACAAATGTTTTATAGTGCAGCACTACTAATATGCGTTTGAGTGTGTGTACAGTTGTAGGTAAGACGATTTACCGACTGATCCACAATGGAATTATAGGGGTCGTAGTAATGGAAAGAACACTTAGGGTTACAATGACTAACTGTTGACCCCAAATTATCAATTCATGCACGGGCAAAGCCGTTTCAGCTCATTCGGGGAAGTGTATGCCGTACGGGAAAGACCATAATGATTTGGTCACATACGGTGAGTTGAGGGGCGAGCAATGAGGAGAGCCTTATCCCTTGACACCCCTTAGTCTCCAGGCAGCATAGTTGAGAGATCACGATAACGGTTCCCGGTCGCTATGCAGTACTCCTCATAAGAAAGAAGAAATGAAACTATCGGAAGGGCCTGCCGAAGAGGCACCTAGACAAGAGAAAGATAATTGTTATTTAAAGTAAATAAATTGAAAACTCATCAAAAAAAGAAGAAGAGAAAAAGGAAAAGCGAAAAAAAACAATTAGTTTAATCTAAACTAATTTATTTACTTTTTGAAATAAATGAAAGCTAAACTAGAAGTTCCTATAGAAGTTCTTTTAGAACTAAACATTAATAGGAGTTAACTTAAAAAAAAAAAAAAAGAATATTCTAGTAAAGAAGAAAAGAAATAAAGATAATATATATTTATATATTAGATGTTATTTAACAAAGGAAACATAATTCTTTTATAAATTTTATTATTTAAAAGAAATCATCTAAATAAAAACAACAGTTTACTAAAAAGGTATTTAGTAAACTATTTGAGAAACAAAAGAGGAATAGAACACTCCTACACCTAATTCCCACTGATTTAGGGAATTAGGTGCACATTAAAGACATTGAGACACATGTATTTGAGAATATTTGAAATTAAAATATTAAATTAAATTAAATATGTGCATGGACAGACGCATGGCACACAAGAAATTGATTTCTAATGAAGGAGGAGAAGGAGAGAAGGTTATCTTGCTCCCTAATGCTGGATGGTCACCATAATCTCAGATTATATTATGATCCTTGGAGTTGGGATTAGCCGGAATGAGGATTGGGAGATCGTTTTGGGAGGCTATTTGTGTGTCTTCTTACGACCCCATGAGCTCGGGGGTTCAAGGTGAAGAAGAGTAACGTCGATACGGTAGGGTGGTCAACCAAGGGGTTCGTCGGTGATCGTGTGGAAGAATGGCGAGACCAAAGCTGCATTCCCCTAGAAATCTACATTCGACCTACTGCGGGAGCATCTGCTCATACAGGTTCTATGCAATTTAAGTTTTATTTGTTTACATTAAGGTATATTTGAGGAATGAATATATAATTCGGGGTTGAATTATTTTTTGGAACGAAATTTTTTTGTGCTTATAGAATAGAAATTATCTTAATATGGATATGATAGGAGATCTGACAGAAAAATTTCCTACCTCTTATATTTCTGAAAATGTAATCTTGTGTTGACAAATTGAATCGATTTTAGAATTGTTCTTCGGAGTCTGCGATTCACCCAATCCTTATCGGCCTCTTTCAGTTCTCATTTTAGAATCGTATTCGGTCTATTTAACATCTCTGTACCAAATTTTGGATCCGTGTTCAAGTTCTCGTTAAAAATCCTATTCGATCCATTTAAAAAAAATAAATAAAATTCTATGTTTGATCTCATTTTGGATTGGCATATTTATACTCAAAACGTATCTTGATCTTTGAAGTCTATGCATTTGATTTCAATCGGACCTTGGCATTTAATTTTGTTTCAGTATTAATAACAGATCTGAATCTGGATCTTGGCGTATTCCACAATTCGTAAACCGAGGAGATCTCTGTGATTATTTGTCTTCTTGATTGGAAGGGCGTTCCACCAATTGGATCTAGTAGATCTGCATTATGGCATTTTCATTTCTTTTAAAATATTCTGTGTTTACTCCAGATTTGGAGAGGCGTCCAAGTTCAGCTTTACGAACGGTAATATCGACCCTAAAATCCTCTCTGTGTTACATAAAAAATCTAAAGGCGTCTCTTCCTGTTCAAATTCCGATCTCTATACATTCAATACATGGTGTATCTGGTTTTGCATATACAAATTCGAATTCCGATCTTGGCTTGATTTTAAATTCTTAGTTTGATAACATTTCAAATTTGATGGTGTTTCGTTTCCAAGACTCAAAGCAATCGAATTGCAGATCATGGTATTTGAGTTTAAATTCATGACATATCGAATGAGATTCTCGCATTTCTAATTTCAATCTAAAATTTTTGTGTGCAATCTGATAGGCATCTTCAGATCCTTACCAGAAGTCAATTGGTACACATAAGCGAGTTATTCAAATACCAACTTATAAACCCAGGATTGGCTACCGAATTCCCTTTTGCTTCGAATTGACAGTATTTATGTCCTAAGATCGAATCATCCTCTATTTCGAATTGATAATTGTTGTGCCCTGAGATCAAAATCCAATCTACAACTCTGCTTAGACTTTAACATGAAATCAGATGACCAATTAACAATCTCAGTGCTTACCTTCTAGATCTATTGGGCTCATTCCAAAGTTGTGGCGTGAATTGGTTATATCGATCCTCACATTGTTAATCATCTAAAAACTCTGTATGCGTGTTGGTTGAGAAATCATTCTGTTAGGATATTTATACACTTAAGAGTTAGTTAAGATCAACTTGTGTAATATATCCATTAGGAAAAGTGTGTTTCTTTAGTATGCATTAGTATGCATTTGTAAATACTTAATCCGACGATCACGATATGTTTCCGACATAGAGTGATCCGACAGCTCAACTTCTCTTAAATCATACCTACCCTTGATGAGTGGCTTAACACCCGATTGGTCCATGATCTCTATTTAAAGAGCATGGAGGGTCATTGGAAAGTTGATCGATTATGAAAAGCTCATTTGTAACTTTCTTTCTTTGCATAATAAATTGTCCCATAGAAGCTATTTGGCCGGGGCCATGGAGTGTTTACCTCAAAAGGGTTTAAACCACGTCAAAACATCGGTGTGTTGATCCGTGATCTGTTTGTGTGAAGTGGTTGCTCTTGGTGTTCAGTGCTTTGGTAGTACCCTGTGTACCCGAACAAATTCAACTTCGAGACCTCATGATAAAATTGGATCATGGTTGGTGGATTTAAATATTTAATTATCTCTTCAATCCTGAAGCAGAATCATGATTCCAAACTCATCTCATCTATTGGTTTTGTTTGTATTTATTTTACTGAGGTTCGATTTACGTTTTCAAGACTAGGGATCTTGAAGGATCTCGAATGTCAAACTATGATGCTTTTTTTTAATTCAAATCTTAACTAATCTGAATCATTATGGTTGTATCCTCATCATGTCAAGCGAGCAGTTTGTATGCCATCAAGGAAAAATATTGTGTCTAAACATGAAGCTATTTGAATTCTCCTTCTGCCAGTTGATCAAACACCTTCTGAATTTATGTTACCTCCATGATAGTTGGGGGGAATACACCCGATTAGAGTGAAGTTCATTCTCAATCGAATTGGATTCGGTAATCTTAATGTCGAAGTTCATTCTCAAATCGATTTTTTATATTATATAGAAGTTTCATCTTGGATCTATAAGTGTAGTATATCCAAGTAAAACCTCTGTGACCTTCGTCGGTGGAAGGACATTCCAGTCTTGTCGACTGATGACATAGTTCTATCTCATTTGATCCTGAACAAATTTGTGTATTCCTTCGAATATCGTTTACTATTTCAGAATCCATGCTACCTATTCACTACTGATAGTTACCAACGGCCGCCTCCGAAATCTGGGCACACGCGTTCTGCAGTTGAAAATCATATGTTGGTAATGAGCAGCATTTGGAGTCTGCCTTGTCACCGGTCAAGTGATTCTACCAATCGCCAGTTGTTACTTAATGTTTATTGGAAATGGAAGGACTGTATTATTTTACTTAAGTTTTTTTATTTGTAATTACAAAAGTTATCAAGTGAGTATTCGTATGTAAAGGGTTAAATTGTAAATAGTTCGGTGACTTAATAGAATGGGATAATGATGTAGTTAATAGATTTCTTTTTAGATGAATGCCTTGTTCAAGCTAATCACTCACTTAATAATTATACATGAAATAGATGATGTTGAGGGAATAAGGTTAACTGTACTATTATTTAGTGCATATGGAACGTTGTAATTATGTTTACAATTTTTATTTTAAAAATAGTTATCCTTTGTATAGATCACTTATTAAAAAGAAGATTTATGTGCGGGATCATTCTATTAAAGCTCTCCATACGTCAATAATGCGATGGGCTCATTTCTATTTATATACTTTGTAGAAATGCTATGAAAACTTTTAGAGAACAAATATTATTACACTTTATCTATTACTACGTCTTTTGTTTATGTATTCAATCAAGGAACTTAAATTGGATCATGATTGGGTCTTGTTCCTTTTAGGAGGTATGTGGAAGACTTTGACTATTGTTTTTTAGATTAGATGTTTAAGGTGAAAGTATGTACCTTGTCCATTATATATTAATACAATAAGCGATAAAGATTCCCTTGTTTCAATACATTGTTTGCTTTTTCTTTTATTAAATTTATAACTTTATCAAATTTATGATTTATGCGTAAAGAAATGCTCTTCTTTAGTTTTAAGAGAAAAGTAAATTATGACACCTTAGGATGGTAGTATGATAGCAGAGTTGAGGTAAATTTAGATGCATGAAGTGAAACTTGAGAATTGACAAACTTTGTTTTCGGTCGAAACCGCTTAGGCGAGTCATGTTTACAAATTGTTAAAGTTAAACCTTTATTCAGATATTGCACGGTTTAGGTTTTTGTGTCGTATTCTTTTATAAAATTGTTATTAAAAAAAAATAAAAAAAAATAATACAGTCCTTCCATTTCCAATAAACATTAAGTAACAACTGGCGATTGGTAGAATCACTTGACCGGTGACAAGGCAGACTCCAAACGTTGCTCATTACCAACATATGATTTTCAACTGCAGAACGCGTGTGCCCAGATTTCGGAGGCAGCCGTTGGTAACTATCAGTAGTGAACAGGTAGCATGGATTCTGAAATACTAAACGATGTTCGAAGGAATACAAAAAATTGTTCAGGATCAAATGAGATAGAACTATGTCATCAATCAGCAAGACTGGAATGTCCTTCCACCAACGAAGGTCACAGAGGTTTTACTTGGATATACTACAATTATAGATCCGAGATGAAACTTCTATATCATATCAAAAATCGATTTGAGAATGAACTTCAACATTAAGATTACCGAATCCAATTCGATTGAGAATGAACTTCACTCTAATCGGGTGTATTCCCCCCAACTATCACGGAGGTAACATAAATTCAGAAGGTGATTGATCAACTGGCAGAAGGATAATTCAGATAGCTTCATGTTTAGACACAATATTTTTCCTTGATGGCATACAAACTGCTCGCTTGACATGATGAGGATACAACCATAATGATTCAGATTAATTAAGATTTGAATTAAAATAAAGCATCCTAGTCTGACATTCGAAATCCTTAGATCCCTAGTCTTGAAAACGTAAATCAAACCTCAGTAAAATGAATACAAAGAAAAGCAATAGATGAGATGAGTTTGGAATCGTGGTTCTGCTTCAGGATTTAAGAGATAATTAAATATTTAAATCCACCAACCGCGATCCAATTTTATCATGAGGTCTGGAAGATGAATGATTTCTCAACCAACACGCATACAGAGTTTTTAGATGATTAACAATGTGAGGATCGATATAAATTCAGAGATCTAGGAAGGTTAATAGATTCTCAACTAAACAACCAATTCACGCCACAGCTTTGGAATGAGCCCAACAGATTTAGAAGGTAAGCACTGAGATTGTTAATTGGTCATCCTATTTCGGGTTAAAGTCTAAGCAGAGTTGCTTAGATTGGATTTTGATCTCAGGGCACAACAATTATCAATTCGAAACAGAGGATGATTCGATCTTAGGACATAAACACCGTCAATTCGAAGGAACAGGGAATTCGGTAGCCAATCCTAGGTTTATAAGTTGGTATTTGAATAACTCGCTTATGTGTACCAATTGATTTCTGGTAAGGATCTGAAGACGCCTGTCAAATTGCACACAAAACTTTTAGATTAAAATTAAAAATGCCAGAATCTCATTCGATATGTCATGAATTTAAACTCAAATACCATGATCTGCAATTCGATTGCTTTGAGTCTTGGAAACGAAACGCCATCAGATTTGAAATGTTATCAAACTAAGAATTTAAAATCAATCCAAGATCGAAATTCGAATACGTATTTGCAGAACCGGATACGCCCTATATTGAATGTACAGAGATCGGAATTTGAACAGGAAGAGAGCCTTTAGATTTTTGATGTAACACACAGAGGATTTTAGGGTCGAGATTACCATTCGTAAAGATTAACTTGGACACCTCTCCAAATTTGGAGTAAATACAGAATATTTTAAAAGAAATAAAAATGCCATAACGCAGATCTACTGGATCCAATCGGTGGAACGCCCTTCCAATCAAGAAGACAAATAATCACAGTGATCTCCTCGATTTACGAATTGTGGAATATGCCAAGATCCAGATTCAGATCTGTTATGAATACTAAAACAAAATTAAATGCCAAGGTCCGATTGAAATCAAATGCATAGACTTCAAAGATCAAGATACGTTTTGAGTATAAATATGCCAATCCAAAATAAGATCAAACATAGAATTTTTTATTTTTTTTAAATGGATCGAATAGGATTTTTAACGCGAAGTCGAACACTGATCCAAAATTTGATACAAAGATGTTAAATAGACCGAATATGATTCTAAAATGAGAACTGAAAGAGGCCGATAAGGATTGGGTCAATCGCAGACTCCTCCGAAGAACAATTCTAAAATCGATTCAATTTGTAAACACAAGATTACATTTTCAGAAATATAAGAGGTAGGAATTTTTCTATCGTATCCAGATTAAGATAATTTCTATTCTATAAGCACAAAAAAATTTCGTTCCAGAAAATAATTCAACCCAGAATTATATATTCATTCCTCAAATATACCTTAATGTAAACAAATAAAACTTAAATTGCATAGAACTTGTATGAGCAGAATGTAGATTTCCAGGAGATTGAAGCTTTGGTCTCGCTGTTCTTCCACACGATCACTGACAAACCCCTAGGTTGACCACCCTACCGTATTGAGGTTACTCTTCTTCACCTCGAACCCCCGAGTTCATGGGGTCGTAAGAACACACAGAAATAGCCTCCCGTAAAGATCTCCCAATCCTCGTTCCAGCTAATTCCAACTCCAATGATCATAACATAATCCTAGATTATGATGACCATCGAGCATTAGGGAGCAAGAGATCCTTCTCTCGTTCTCCTCCCTCATTATAAAACAATTTCTTGTGTGCCATGTGTCTGTCCATGTACATATTTAATTTAAATTAATATTTTAATTTGAAATATTCTCAAATACATGTGTCTCAATGTCTTTAATGTGCACCTAATTCCCTAAATCAGTGAGAGTTAGGTGTAGGAGAGTTCTATTCCTCTTTTGCTTCTCAAATAGTTTACTAAATACCTTTTTAGTAAATTGTTGTTGTTATTTAGATGATTTCTTTTAAATAATAAAATTTATAAAAGAATTATGTTTCTTTTGTTAAATAACATCTAATATATAAATATATATTATCTTTATTTCTTTTATTCTTTACCAAAATATTCATTTCTTTTTTTTTTTTAAGTTAACTCCTATTAATGTTTAGTTCTAAAAGAAATTCTATAGGAACTTCTAGTTTAGCTTTTATTTATTTCAATAAAGTAAATAAATTAGTTTAGATTAAACTAAATGTTTTGTTTCGCTTTTGTTTTTTCTCTTCTGTTTTTTTCTTCTTCTTTTTTTATGAGTTTTCAATTTCCTTACTTTAAATAACAATTATCTTTCTCTTGTCCAGGTGCGTCTTCGGCGGGTCCTTCCGATAGTTTCATTTCTTCTTTCTTATGGGGAGTACTACATAGCAACCGGGAACCGTTACCGCGATCTCTCAACTACGCTCTTTGGAGACTAAGGGATGTCGAGGGATAAGGCTCTCCTCATTGCTTGCTCCTCAACTCATCGTATGCGACCAAATCATTATGGTCTTGCCCGTACGGCATACGCTTCCCCGGGTGAGGTGAAACGACTTCGCCCGTGTGTGAATTGATAATTCGGGGTCAATAGTCAGTCGTGGTACCCCTAAGTGTTCTTTCCATTCTTACAACCCCTATAATTCCATTGTGGGTCAGTCGGTAAATCGTCTTACCTGTCAATGTACACACACTGAAACACATATTAGTAGCATTGCACTATAAAACATTTGTATCATCCTTTTTATTTTCTGTGTCAATCGAGTATAAACAAATCATCATTTTTCATTTCAAGTAATTTCAACATTCATCAATTTTCATTTTCTCAGTTAGTAGAGTATAAACAATTCATCATTTTTCATTTCAAGTAATTTCAACATTCATTGTTTTTCATTTTCTTAGTGAGTCAAGTATATCCATAAATCATCATTTATCTAACCATTTTCATTTCGCATATAAAATCTAAAGCAATCATTCATGGTCCAAGTTTTTATAACTTCGGGTCACTTCAAACCAGTGCCCTCAAAATAGCTAAATCAGTCATAGGTCTTAAAAGTAGTCTGATTAGTCATAAGTCTCAAATCATAAGTTTAAAATAATCAAATCAATCATAAGTGCTGAGGCGGGCATTACAGGATGAGTGAATGTTACATATGCTCGACTGATTAAGATAGAATGATGAATTATAGATATGATTTACTGATTGAGAGAAAAGCGTGAATGAAATATATGCTCGACTGACTGAGATATTATGATGAATGATGAAATATTTCATACTGCAGTGCTACTAATGTGCGTTTGAGTGTGTGTGTGTAGTGGCAAGTAAGATGATTTACTGACTGACCCACAATGGAATTACAGGGGTCGTAAGAACAAAAAGAAGACATAGGGGTACTAAGACTGAATGTCGACCCTGGATTAGCAATCCATGCATGGGTGAAGCCATTTCATCTCACCCGGGGAAGCGTATGTCGTACGGGCAAGGCCATAATGATTTGGTTGCATACGATGAGTTGAGGGGCACGCAATAAGGAGATCCTTATCCCTCAGCATCCCTTAGTCTCCAAGTAGCGTAGTTGAGAGATCGCGGTAATGGTTCCCGGTCGCTACTTAGTACTCCCCATAAGAAAGAAGAAATGAAACAGTCAGAAGGGCCCGCCGAAGAGGTACCTAGACAAGAACAAGAGGAAGAAAATTAATCAATGGTATAAATGAAAATTTCACATAAGATTTAATAAATACTTTATTTCATTTTGTTCTATTTTATTAATTTGAATAATTCTATTCAAGATTTTATTTTTAATTGATTTCATTAAATTGAATTATTCATTGATTTTATTAACTTGAAAAAGAATTGAAGAGATTGATTTTATTCAATATTAAATTTGATTAATTATGCTGATTGAAAAATATTAATAATAAGAGAATTATTTTTATTCAAAGATTTTAATTTTAAGGATTTTATTATTTTAAATCATTCTATTAAAGGTTCTATTTAATTGACTTCATTATTTTGAGAAAGAATTGAATTAGGTCATTAATAAAATAATTGTTTTTCTTTTATTATTATTCATTTAAATTATTTTATAAAGAGGAAATTTAAAATAGATTATACTTTTAGTAAAATGAATCATCTTTTAATTCAATCTTAATATTAGGAAAAGAAAGAAAAGTAGAAAGCAATAAGTCTAACTAAAAGATTGTTAAGTAAACTAAATGAGAAACAAAAGAGAAGTAGAACTTTTCTACACCTAACTCCCACTAATCTAGGGATTTAGGTGCACATTAAAGACATTAAGAAGACACGTGTATTTGAGAATATTGAAAAACAGCTTTGAAGTATTTATTCTATTTATTTTGCTAACTCTTGTGGTGGAATGAATAGATCTGGGTATATAGTTTTTTTTATTGACATTCATGTACTACAATAGATAGAACTAGATTTGTGGCTTCTATATCTTCTTCAAAAAAATCGTACTGGAAGTTATGAAATTAATTATACCTATATTTTCCAATTTCGTGGAAGTTTTTTTGGGGGACCCTACAGTTTGTTTTCATGGTATATATACTTGTTAGAAGTAATCGATAACAATACTATGTACTTAGGCAATAAATGTTTTTACAACTGTTATTTTCAATACAGAGTGGTGAAAGAAATAGAGTGAACTTTAAACACTTACTGATGAAGGGAATGATAAGAGAAAGACATAGAATTATATTATTTAATACAGAATATTAATGGTAAGAAAAACTAATGAAGTACGACAGTATTTATCTTCTCATTCATTTGGCAATCTGCCTATCAATTTATCTACCTTGATCTCTTCTCTGTACTAGAGTACGATGTAGATCCATTAGCATGGGGAAAAATGCTGAGAAATATTTTATTCAATTCATCTTACATAATCATTACTATACAGAATCTTAATTGGGTCAAAAACTAAAATAAATGCATTTGTTTAATAATATCCTTGAAAAAAGTAAATCAATAGTTGGAGATAGAAACTTTAACTACTTAGAATTAGAAAAGACCAGTAGAACCTATAAATGAAGATAGGGCCGACAAACACCCAAGGAGGCATGTTCCTCCCAACCTTTTCCATAAGAAGAAGCCAAAACTACTTGCTTCCTTTGGACCCCCGAGCTTGCTTACTGAACCACTAAGTAGATGGAATCTGTGCAGAAGCAAGGCACTCAGTAATATAACTTCTGCACTCAGTAGTGTAACTTCTGCACTCAAATATGACTTCTACACTCAGCAATATAACTTCTGCACTCAGTAGTATAATAGGCAGACTTACACCATGATAAAAAACTCAGCATATCCCCTCATCGAATCTCTTGGGTGCAAGCACAACAAAACCCCAAGGTAAATTTTCTCGTCGGGAAAAGTGATGAACCTCAGTTCATAATCCGATGGCTCGTATATAGACTACCCAGGTCTTTAGTGGTTAGTTTTTTAATAAATGAGCCTCAAGCTCCAGTCCCACCTTCCAGGGAAGTATGACCACATTTCAAGGGAGTTGTCCCATACCAATAGCTAGTTAGTTGCACCACGATGCTGCCACTTGTCCATTTCCTATTCCACCTGTTGGGTTAGTAAACACTCTTTCAATAGTCCTCGTAGGTGTTTGTCTCCTATTTAGTTTATTAAATAATAAAATATTGTTCAATTACAGTCATCCTTGGACACTTGTCCAATATAAAACTTTACAATAAAAGTTAACATAATGTTTTCCAACATAAAATGTTTTTCAGTAAAAAGGGTATGTTACATCTCGGAAAGACAATTTTATAGAGTGTAATAATTGTTTGTATTACTGTATAAACACCTATGATGTTTTATATATACGTTGTTATTGCTAGGTTACCTTTATCAGTATGTTTATAAATGTACTATTATGTAATGAGCATACATAAAAATGATTAGAGCAACAATAATGATAAATCTATTTCTAATAAAATGTACAGATTTATTCTTTTACTTAGTATCTTTCTATCATATCTAATCTCTGTTAATTAAACCTCTTCTTGTACTAGAGTACATCACCTATGGTGAAAGGAAAAATATAGGAAGAAATTTTATAACCATTCATTTTAATTTATTCATCCATTCAATGTACAGAATTAATTTATCAATTCATAAATTTATCATTCTAACAACTATTTGATATCTAAGATACATCTGGAAAACTTATGATAACATTTACATAAAGTTTGCATAAATAGATCAATGGTTTAAAAGTAAATACCATAAACAAAGTAGAACCTGATAACTTGATAGGGTGGAAAAACACCGAAAGAGGACTGTTCCTCCCAACCTTCTCCATAAAGAAGCCAAGATCACTTGCTTTTGGACTCTCGAGCCTGTTCACTGAACCACCAGGATGAAGAACCATGTAGAAGAAAGGCACTCAGGTTGTACTTCACCAATCAAGAAGACTTGCATAAAAATCACTCATATGTACTGTAGCAATCATGAAGACTTCCATACATATCATACTCATGTACTTCAACAGTCATGAAGACTTGCATACATGGCTCTACCTCTACACTCAGCAGAAATAAGACAGTCTTACTCTGGAACTCATTACTTATCTTCCCTTAATTGAATCTCTTGTGGGTTTAGTTCTAACACCACAAGGAATAAATTTCATCTCCACAGAGAATGTGTGAGCCTCTGCTCAAATTCGATGGCTATAAAAGATTACCTAGGTCTTCATTGGTCAGTTTTGCATTCAAAGAGCCATCAACTCAGTTCCACCATCCTTGGAGAACATGACCACATTTTAAGAAAGCTGTCCCATAACAACAGCTAGTAAATGAGTTCAGATGCTACCACTTGTCCATTACCTTCTACCCCAGATTCCATTCCTCCTAGTGGATTAGTGAACACTCTTTCAACAGTCTCTTTGGATGAGTGTCTCCTATTTTAATTTATTAAATAATAATATTATTCATTTACAATCATCCTTGACCATCCTGGGTCATTAATACAAAACTTTACAATAAAATTTAAAGTAATGTTTTTTTTTCTCAAACATAAAACGTTTCAAGTACTAGGTAGGTTACACTCACCTTCTAGATCCCCAAAACAATAGGGATCTAGGGACGCTCCTCTGTAATATTTTTGAGGACAGAAATAATATTTTTAAGAAAACCAATCAATCTCTATCTTCTTAAGGTCCAATAGACCAATATTGGTCTCAGTTTACTTTAAATACCATCATCATCATCAAGAAATACAATAGAAGAGTTTTAGAGCAAATCAAGTGCATGTGTGGAAAACAATATGTGCAAAAAATGGATACGAGATAATAATTTGAGGCGAGTCATTTGCTTATAAGATAAAACCATGTGGACTAAAAACTCTATGAATATTCCTCAAAAGTCTGGTTTTATTCATAAAAGAGTTGAGGGTTTGGTCGAGTAACCTAGTTTTGGGTCATATAATTCAGGTTTTCTTCTCACAACAGATTGTGTGAGCATGAACCCCTCTTTATAGAGAAGCACAACCTAGAGACTAACTATTGTCTAGATTCCATATATATATAATTCATCTAAGCAAATGATATGACTTATACAACGAACAAAAGGACTCTATATAAATTTTGTTTCTCACTAGACAAGAAAATTTACACTAGATCATATAGTTATCAACTGAAATAAGAGTTCAATTTGAAATGATTATGCCAAATAATAGCGTACTTATTATGGATAATGTTGTCCCTCAGGTTGTACCCCAACTAGATTAAATATTTTCTTGGTAGTATGCCCAACTATAGATGTGAATGTCACAAAATAGGCTCTGGTTAGAGATGCATATGTCAAGGAGGGCTGTGCAGATAGCACCATCTTTATGCCATTTTAGGTTAGAAATCCAATCCTCTAACCAAGGGAGGGTACCCTCAATACTAGGTAGGTATGAATCCTAGTCTGTCACCCTAGGTACCTATTAGATATGCATGAAAACTTGATTTGGTTTGTAGTTGAAATTTGAGGTACTCGAGGATGAATTCTAGCCATGAAAACAAAAGGGAAATGAGTGTTGTATTCAAAAGGGAGGTTCAAGTATCTTGCAAAACCTTAAAACTAAAAATAAGTGTAGTTCATAGGTGCCTTAAGCATAACCAACTCTCAAAATAGGATGAAACAATAACATAAAATACATTCAATGACAAAGTATGTTTTAACTTTTCATTGATGTGCATTTTAGTTACCATTGAAAACTACATAGGCGGGTAAATATCCGATCTGTGCAACTCTAGGAAATCAGATGAAGACTTGACTTGCTATCTCAAAAGTACATTAACATATGCATAAATACACCATTCATTCAACAACTAGTGGTAGTCTCACCTCTTCCCTTAGTTCCCAAACAACAACACTTCATACATTTAGAATAAAGACATTTTTAATTCAAAAACCATAGTGGCAGTCTCATGTCGTTCCTAGGTATTTCTAAAGAACAACATCTCATTCATTTGAAATAAAAACACTTTACATTAAAAAAACCCCAGTGGTTGTCTTGCCTCGGTCCTAGGTTCTCTCAAAATACAACATTCCTATTTCTTTTATACAATAGACTTCAATGGAGGAGCTTAATTCATATATGCGCCGGTCCTGTTGTATTTTATATCAATAGAATCCTTTTAGTGACCCTATGCTATGAAAAATGAGGAAATAAATGGAGAGCTAGCTAATGTGACAGATCCAAGCGACTATTTTCAACCTCAAAAATCATGAAAAATGATTGAACCTCCTTTGTAATATGAGAAAAAATATCCATGGTATAGGTTGCTGAGAGAGAAGCGTAAGTTCTAAAAATTGGGTCGGAATTTCTTTTCCCCTCATCCAGTGAGAATGCATGCCTTCTCTTTTGTCATTTTCTGCTAAAATGGTGGCATTTTTTTCCTTTTCCAAATTTGTGGATAGATTAGTAGATTATTTAGAGAAAATGTAGCTTTCTCTTTTATGACTATAGTGACCTTTTGACCACCCTTTAGAATCTTTGATCCATTCGCTGCATAAAGTAATTACAAATTTGAATTCTCCTGGGCATAGTGCAGTATCTCCAAAATGAAGAAGATCAATATGGTGAAAAATTAGGCTGAAAGGTGCTTATTTGGTCCATTCTTACTTTGAAGAAATGGTTGTAACCACTACTTGGACTAGATGAAGATAGAACTCGTGACTTCCTCTTCCACTTAAAAAGTGTGACTTCACTTTTCTTTTATAAAAAACTAATTTTATTTTAATAAAGAAACCCACTTAGACTTTAGAAACCTTATAAGGTGCAATTTCCTTTAAACCATTTTGGTGAATGGTTTAAATATTATATCAAATATTTTTTAATTCCCAAATGGGACCCACCACAAACCATGCTTAACCCATAAGAGGAGACTTATGATGTTGTACGTTGAATGCTTTGGAGTGGAATGTAAAATTAGTTTAAATCTTTGTTAAAATATTCATTATGCTTGGCCAAATCTGGCCAACCAGGCCAAGTGAAATCACCTACTCACCTCCAGGCCACTTTACAATGTAGCCTCCTCAAGCATTATAAAGGCTTCTTTACATGCAATACCTTGGGCCAATACCATGGGCTACAAGAAACAATGTGCCCAAAATCATGGACTAGACTTAAACCACCTTTGACTCATTCTCAAGTAAGTTTAATGCTAACAATTTCTATGTGTACAGAAGTGAGTAATGTTATCCTACAATTTATAGGTCCATGTAGGATTAGTAAATGGTGCAATTGGATTGGTCTTGCAAATTGTAAACACACTTGGATCTAGCCCTATTTAGTTACCAACCTATGTTTTCATGGCATTTG
Organism: Larix kaempferi; assembly: GCA_027924585.1. Lineage (NCBI taxonomy): Eukaryota > Viridiplantae > Streptophyta > Pinopsida > Pinales > Pinaceae > Larix > Larix kaempferi. Next base: position 8,415,937 of record BSBM01000138.1, on the reverse strand, counting down.
ATAGTTCCATTGGGCCCCCTTAGGACCAATATCAACCAAATCACATCACAATTCCACACATAAATTGAAGTAAAAAGAAACAAATCCCTGTCAGATAACTTGGGCATTGACTATCCATAAATCCCAAGGATTGACATTAACAAGGTCAACCATTGACATTACTAACAATGAACGTCAAGGATTGACCTTCATAGCAATGCGACGTACTACGACATTACAAGGAATCCAAATTACACAATCGCTCTCCTTCAAACACTATGCAAAGATAAAATAAACCTCATAAGTCTCACTTCAGAAGAAGAAAAAAAAAAGAAAAGAAAGAAAACAAAACAAAACAAAACAAAAAACAAAACAAAAAAAAAAAAACAAAACAAAAAACAAAAAACAAAACAAAAAAAAACAAAAAAACAAAACAAAAAACAAAAAAAACAAAAGACATGCCTTAATTATTTGTCCCTTTCACAGTTGCAATCAATTACATGGGTTTTTAATTATTGTTTATTAGTACTTGCAATAGAGTTTTCCTTTCAATTCATCAACTACTATCCCTACCATAAATTAGTTAGACTTGCTTTCAAAGACATAAATTATATTTTGTACGTACACAAAATTTTCTCTCATTTTACAACATATTGAAATTCTTCTGAGCGTTTCATTTACCCACTTTTGGGGTATGCTATTATATAAGTTATTACTTTTGAAAATTAAATATAGGCCGAGGACAATCGAACGGCAATGCCAACCATGTAGAAATCTTGAAAAATTAACCATGAAAAAATCTTGAAAAATTAACCATGAAAAATTATAGTTAACCATTCCAATGCTTATATAAGTTGTATAGTCAATAATTCCAATCATAAAAGGAAAAGATCAAACTAAAAAATCCACGTAATTTTATTAAGGAAACTATGTCAGTTCATAGGTGGGATATTTAAATCTAGAGAGAATATATGCCTTTTCATTATTAATGCATACTCTTTTTATTGGTCTAAAATGTTATATATATATATATATATATATTATGTTTCAAAAATTATAAGTTTTAATAATGTTATAATAAGGACTAGCAAAGATACATGGTAATAGATGTTAATTTTCTACTTTTCATTAATAATATATATATATGTGTGTGGAGTGATGTTTGGTTTCGTAATCTAAGTTGTATGTTGGACTCCAAAATGACTCTTAGTATCAACTAATCTTAATGGATTAGGTTTCCAACATTGCCCTCCTTAATTCGAGGGGTTGTATGTGAGTCCAAGTAGAAAGTTGAAAATTGGACATAGATATCTACCAAACGATGAACATTTTCTACTTGAAAATCATTTGCCAAGTAAGCTAGCAGAAGTTGAATTCTTCTAGGAAGTGGTAAAAAATAAAGTGCTCTCTAAATCAATGGCTTTAGGATGATCAAAAAATCATCAGTTTTGGATGACCACAAACCCAAATGGTTAGTAGAACTAATAGAATATTTAATTTATTCTACTAAATGGTGTTTTAAGGATGACCTCAAACTATGGAACTTGGCGCTAACTCGGGTTTTGTCTCAATGGTTTACTTTGGAACTTGGCTCTAACTTAAGTTATTGATTAGTGGCTCCCTTTGCAACTTACCTCTAAGGATTAGTGACTCCCTTTGGAAAATGGTGGTTTAAGGATCACCACAAACTGATGTCTAACAGAAGCTTATGTCTTCTACTAAATGGATGGTTTTAGGATGACCAAAATCCAAGATGTGGTTTTAGATGACCACAAACCAAAGGGTATTCTAGAACATGGCTCTAAATCTATCTTCTAGATACACCTATTAATCTCAGTTTGGACCCATGCTCTAGTTGTTGGGTCTAGTTATTTCTTTGGCTTGGGCTTGCTTGTTCTCTATTTAATTAACAATGCTTCGAACTTGGATGCTCATTGTAAATCCATGACAATCCTCTTGTAATGTACAAGGTGAAAAGAATAAACTTTCTTCATTTTGATGGTAAAAGTGCATGGATGTTTCTCATCTGGAAGGATATATCAAAGAGGCAGGCTTGAGTGTGAGAACTAGATAGATACCTATCCAAACATGTGATAGTGGTTTGGAGTGTCCAAACTAGACACAAAATACCACAATATGAAATATGAATTATTGGAAACACATTAATTATTCGAATGTTGAGACCTGTGAAAGATTCTTACAGATCCACCCTTTGACAATAATACTCAACAATAGATGTCATGGACTCAGAATATGAAGGGTGTCGGGTTCAACTGAGAATCAACCTAATTACAACTACAACTCATTTCAACTTAACTGTAATTTGACACTCACAAAAACAACTACTCCACGTATCAAATACAACTATAAATAAACTCACCAAAAATTACTATTTGCAAGCTACAGTTTGATGTTGAATATCAAATTGAAATGAACTCCAAAATCAATTTGTTTACCTTTGATTCCTTTTGTGATGCTCAATTGTGGTGATAAGGCCACTTGATGTATTCTACAATATTGTTAACCAACTAATACTAGTAATATAATTTACTTCCTCATCATCACAAAGAAAAATCCACATTTGGTGAATTTATGGGTTGTATCCAGGTCCTCACCTCAGCTAATTCTACTTATATCAAAATCCTTTCTTTAGTTTCCCACATCCTGATTTTCATAGACATTATCAATTTTTATAACTTTACTACATGTGCATGGTATATATAAAAAAATGTGATGGTGGACCTCTCTTTAGAATCCAAATATGATGCAAGCACATCACCAACACCACTTGAAATTAGTAAATCAGTGCCCATTTTTCAACTTTTCTTTCAATGTAGCAATTAGTTCCCACACCTTTTTAATCTTCAATTTTTTTATCTTATCAACAAGTTCCTCCTTTCGACTTCAAATGACTCTTCATTTTCACAAATGTGACTTTTACTAACCTTTAGCTAAATAGGTTTCCAACATTTGCATTTGTGAAATTGTCTATTTCTTTTTAGAGTCATAGATCTTCTAATTTTATATAATAAACTTATTTATCTACAAAATTCTATAAAATTTATCTATAATTTATAATAATAATTATATTTATAAACATACATATAAAATTCTTTACATATGGAAAATTGTCCTTACAATGGTTTCGAACAAAATATTTCCAACCTAATAAATGATTGCAATATTCTCTCGCTTGGAGATTTTAATGCTACAATAACAACTAACAAAGCTTTATTTTAAGCAATGTTTCTAACCTTAATCGTCTATGGCTAGATGAAGACCTTGTTTTAGCTAGTAAATACAAAAAGAAACTCTAAAGACTCGGTTGGGAATGTGTTTAGTACTGAGTTAATCAAGCTTTGCGGTTCTCAAGATCTAATAATTGGCAATGGTATTATGAAAGGGATGAAATCCAACTAGATGGCTTGTTTCCATGTTTTGAGTAGTAGTGTTGTCGATTATGTAATATATGATATTCATGTATACAACCAAAAAGTAAAATTTGACATCTTAAATGACCACGAGCCCTACTTTAACCATAGACCTTTAACCATAATGCTAAATTTTGGTAGGAACATAAGCCCTATAATAGAGAATTATAATAACAAAAATCACTTGATATTTGATAAAAATAAAATTGATATATTTTTAAGATATTTAAATAATTAATTAAATATACTATTAATGAAGGACGATATTAAAGACCTATATCATAATCTACCACAACCCTCTCTACTTCCATCAACAAGCTCTCTATCATGTAACATGTAAAAAATAATAATATAACAACCAACCCTGTTAAAGAGTACAAGCATGCAATAAAAGTCATTAGAGATGCTTTCAACGAGTCCTTAAGAATTGACAATATTTATAGGTACAAATTGCTAACTAAAAGGGAAAAAAGTGTTTTATATAAATAAAAATAAGATAATCTTTTGCTCCTACCTAAGGTAGATACTATGAGATTTTGGAGACTCAAATTTGGATTGATAGAACTAACAAAAATAAGATGATTCCATTAATGGATTGGAATTCCCAACTTAAAAATATTTACGAATCTCCTCATGTCATGCAGAACATTCAAAGCATTTCTACAAAGGAAATTTTTTCCTCTTTAGAAGAGATAGATTTTGAGGCTAATCAACATGCAAAAGGGAAGGATAAGGACATTGAAGGATACCAAGTTGAAATATTAAAAATTGGTGGACCTATTCTTATCCATTGCATCCAAAAACACTTCAATTTAGCAATTAAGCAAGGTTTCTGTAAACCATGGATAGAAATCCTCATTGTTTCTATTTTTAAAAGTGGAGATAAAAATAATCCATCTAATTATAGGACCACTATGATTAACCTTATTTTAGACAAATTATATTTAATTATTCTAGAATATAAGATCAACATTGGCTAGAATGGCATGGAAAAAGAGCTAAATGCCAAGAAGTGTTTCAGGTCCACTGTGAACCACCTTGTTACCCTTAGTACCATTTCCAAGAAAACACAGTATACAACTTGACGAGAAAATTACACTCAATAGAAGAACTCTCACCCTAAAAATCCACATTTTTTCATCAAAACACCAAAATCAACCCTTGAATCAAAAAGTGATGCTACTAGTAGCACCCTTTTTTTCAGGGTTAAAAATACAACCAAAATATTAAAAGCCCATATTGTTGCTAGCAAAAATCTTAAAATTAACCCTTGAATTGAAAACTATTGCTACTAGTATCACATCCTTTTTTCAAGGGAAAAAAATATAACTTGTTTGAAAGCATGGACTTATAAATCATTATCATTTCTACGAATACCTTAAAATCAACCCTTGAATTAAAAAAATAATCCTACTGGTAGAACCTCTTTTTTTTAAGGGTTAAATTATAGTTTTTTTGAAAGTATGGACTTAACAATCGGTATCATTGCTAGAAAAATCTTAAAATCAAACTCTAAATTGAAAATTAATGGTAACATGAGAAACATTTTTCTTTCTTTCTTTCGGGATAACATTGCAACATTTTTTACACCATGGTATTAACAATTAGTACTATTACAATGAAATATGATAACGAAAACCCCCAAATAAAAAAATGTGTTACCCCCCTTTTACATCTAGTTTAAAATTGCATTTTTGTAAACCATGGTCTAGAAAATCAATACTACTGTAGATTAATTAAAAAAGCAACCTTGAAATTCAATAATGGTTTCCTTCATCATCACCAAAACCATCATTGGTGCCATCAAAACCGTTGTTTGGAGGAAAATCATCATCATCATTGGTTCCATCATCATCATCAAAAACATCATTTGTGCCTTTAAAGTCCATGCTTGGAGGAAAATCATTATCATCAGCATTAATTTTGCCTTCATAATCACCAAAACCATCATCGACGCCTTTAAAATATTCACTTTGATGAAAATGATCATCATCATTATTTTTTTCTTTATCATCACCAAAACCATCATCAATTCCATTTAAATCTTCACTTGTAGGAAAACCATAACCATCTTTATTAGTGTCCTTAGAATCCTTACATGGAGTTGTAATATCCCTCCTTTATGCCCTCATTTTGTAAATGTAATCGATTATTGGTTTCTCATGAGGAGCTCAAGGCCAAGGCCCCATGAGAAAACCGGACAAACATTTTACTTATTTGTTTAATTATGTTCATAGACGAAGAAACCAAACTTGGACGCAACTAACCGACGACAGTCGAATCCACTAAAGGAGAGGAAAGGTTAAGGGAATCCTTGAGTTTCTAAAGGATGATGTCTAAGAGTTTTTAGGATGCTCTTAGGTGACCGAACTACTTTGGTTAAGGGTGTAGAAAAGTGTGAAGATGATTATTACTCTAAAGCATTTATGCGATGCCCTAAGCCGAATAGGTAACGTTAGGATGTATCCATTAACATAACGCCATACGTCAAGGATGATTTTTTTTAGATTTATTATCATTAACCTACTCTAACGAGAGAGTGATGGAGAACCTATTAAAGCTAAAAGGAGTTTAGCTAATTAAGTAATAACATGTCTTCCTAGATAAAGAATAGGTATACTTAATAATAATAACATACATATAAAAATATGTATAAAACTGAAATATGAAGCATACCATACATCTATGTTGATGTATAGGATTTACCATTTTATGATTGTATATATTACATATATATATATATATATATATATGTATATACTTCTCCTCGATAGGATGAAGCATGAACTCCAAAATGGAGATAGCACATACATTATATATTTATATATGTTTAGGAACCTTTTGTTATGTCTTCCTTATTGTAAAGGAGTAAACCATTGTTTATTTTGATAGAAACAATATCTATCCCGCTCGTCATTCTCGACAGGGTCGTTCAACCCACTTCGACTCATTAAGAGGATGGTCTCTCATTTAGGGAACCAAGCCCAGCACAACATTGATACGCTGGCACGTGGAGCCTTCTTGGCAAAAGACGTTATTTCCAAAGTGATATGCCGGCAGGTGGAGCCTTCTGGGCAAATGGCGTTATTTCCAAAGGAGGAGAGTCCCTCGCCTACTACTCCTCCACGTAGTGGCTGAACCGAGGGGGGAGTACTTCGGTTTTGAGATTTCTATTTGATTGTGGGGAAGTCGAATTCATCGGGGGGGATGCACGAGAAAAGGATTGAAGGGCGCAATTTCTGCAGGAATAAATCAGATTTAGAACTTTTCTTTCTACGTTTGACCTCTGGCTCTGCATTATATTCCAGCATGTTACAGTAGACTGAAGATCCTAGTATATGGTGGTATTGATCTCTAGTACTGAGATCTCGACATACCTTAGAACAATGCCGGCCAGATCTACGAAGATCAGTGTGACCAGGAGAACCTCGGTGGAGGATTGTTTCCCGGCATAGCCCCTTAATAATTCATTGCGAAGAGAGTGCAAACCATCCACCGGGAGATGAATTAATCTCTGCAAGGATTCAATAGGGCGATCTCCACACCATGTTCACCTAATTCACTTCGGACTGGAATGCTAGATTTACCTTTAGATAGAGTCGCGGTTGTCTCCAGGGTTGCTACGTATGTTGTCAGTTTCCTTTGCAGGTATGTGGAATCTGTACAAGATGATTTAAAGATGGATTTTTCTCTGCACAAATTGTTTGAATAAGGTTTTGTTATGCTCATCCCATCACAGGGATGTAAAATTTATCTATTTAAAAGTTGTAAATTGCTCAAATGAATCATAGAGAGTGTGATCTCTGTTGTGCTCTTTTTTTTGGTAGCTTACCCTACCTCGATCACATCTATGCGATTTCTCTACCTTCTTATTATTTGAAACTTATACGGTGCCAATCACAAACCCCGTTTCGACATAGATATATATGTGTAGAGGAAGAACGACCCCAATCCTCATAGCTGCGGGCATGGGATTTTTACATGTAGGACGGTTGGGCCTATTTTTCATATAAGAGTTTATGCATCTCGAGAGTACCTGGGTAGTCTTTCTTTTTAGCTAACATCACAGAGATCGTCTCTGCTAAAGGGAATAAGTGCAGAGGGATTTCAATGGATCTTTCTTACGCAGAAAAGTCACCATCGGTGCTTCCTTATGAGTGAGCTTATGCTCAAATATTTTCATTTGTTTTGGTAGTATTTACTTGTTGCGTCTAGCGGGGAAGGGACGGCTCTGTCTATCCCAATCCCTGTCGATTCTTGTTTGAAGTTTAATACTTTTAGATGCTGAATCGAATGAATTGAAAAACGCAGATCTTTTGTTATTGTGGTTTCTTTTGGGGTCAGCTTAGCTGAATCGAATGGATGGATCTCTATATGCTAATGCTTCCATCATAGAATAGGTTGATTGCTGCCTTCACTTTGATATGGAACGTTGTCCTCTGGATTAACGCCATCTACATGGATGGATCTATACATGCTAATGCTTCCATCATAGAATAGGTTGATTGCTGCCTTCGCTATGATATGGATCTTTGTCCTTTGGTTTGACGCCATCGATATGGAGGAATATCTGATGGTTAATTGCTTCTATCTTAGATCTAGATGTATACTCTGTATGATAGGTTTGTTACTCATACCCTGTGTGAGATGCGTACGATGCGCAACACCCTGTGTAAGATAGGTAGGCTACGCAGAATCCTATGTAAGGTATTCCATGGTAAAAGTGGTGGAAGAATGTCTGGGATCCCTGCGATGGGAAAGAATTTTGGATCTCTACAATAGGAGAAGTGGGTTTCTTGGATTTATAATGATTGTACAAAAGGTGGATCACGAAATTTGTGGTTCTATTTCTGAGGTATGTGATTCTTATAGTACTTTGAAGGTGGTTCCATTTATGCTTACAATACTGATGCATGCGGGTTATAATTTAGTTGGATCGATACCCTGGTTATCGTGGAAGGAACTGCTCGATAGAGTTTGTCTCCTTTTTGTTGATGAGTTAGGGATTTCCGTGATGATGAGTTATGATCTACGTTAGTGAACCGTAGAGTATTTTTTTTATATTAGTATAGAATGCTCAGTAGATAGCTCCCAGTTTTATTACAATCGCTGTGAGAACCGGTTATCGATGTACTACTAATACATCTTCCTGTAAAATGATCTCTGTCGAGTTATTTTAGAAGTCGTATTATCTCAACAAAACCTTACTCACGATTCTTGCTAAAGATTGTCTTGATGGGCACATTTTCTGTTCTAAAAATAGACGCTTCCTTCCTTCATTCGATAGAAGTTTTAACCTATTATCTTGGATGGGTTAGAGGGTGGTTGATTGATCATGATCCTGTAGAATTACATTTTTTAATCAACATGTATGTTATGTTTAGTTAAAAGATGTTTAAATATCTGTGTAACAAATATGAATGGCAAATGTGAATTGTGATATTATGTTTAGTTAAAAGATGTTTAAAATAGGGGCAAGAAATATGGATGGAAAGGAAGAGTAAGTGATAGTGGTGATCCCTGGATTTTTATTTAATTATATTGTCCTTAACATACGAAATTATTGAAGGGAATAAGATTGCACCTTTGTTCATGAGATATTATGTAGGAAGAAAAATTGAAGTGAAAATTGTTCCAGATAGCTAGAAGGCTTGGAATGTTGGAAATTGAAGAATGCAACAATTGGTTGCAGATGTAAAACCCCTTTCTCGTTAAGTAATAAAAGAAATGACCTTCCTTTGTGGACGTAGCCCAATAGGGGTGAACCACGTGAAATTGTTCTCTTCTTATGTGTATGTGTGTTATTGTGGTTGATATGTATTTGTTATGGGAATTCCTTGATGTCATGAGATTAAAATGTTTTATTGTGAAGATTCTTTAAGGGAAGAAATTTTTAAATTTTCACCAAAATACTAACTCGCAAAACATGGAGATGTTACATATGGTATCAAAGCACAGGTTGCAAGCACTCGGGCTTATTTGGGCTCAGTCGGGGAAAACATATATGAACTGGCGGCACAAGACGCAATAGAAAATTTCATTTCAACGGATCGACAACAGGTAGCTTACAAGTCATCATTGAATTACAAGTAAGTATGTTTCATTTGGTGAAAGCATTATAATGGCGCAACATTGTTTGTAGGTAAGGATAGTATACGTTTCATTATGGAGATGAATGATCTATTATTGGTAAATATTAGCTGATGAATATACCCTCCTATTTTACAATTAGATTCATTGATGACGAGAAAATAGTCTTTAGAAAGATAACGGTTAAGGTTTTGTGGAGTGAGTCATCGTATATTGAAAGTCATCCTAGTTGTGAATGTACTAAACTGAGGAACTCTCCTAAATCTGTTGATTTGATAATTCGTCTTAAATACTTATTACCTTCTCTACCTTTATGGTTATTCTTAGGAGTGGATGTATTTCAGTTTCTGTAAACGCGTCATATGGGAGAATAGGGTTGATACATTTTGTTGATTGTTCTGACTAATCAAATTTTACTGATCCATTCGTTAGGATTTCCGAATATGAGAGTCAGATAGATAAAATAAGCAACTTATATCTGTTAAGTCTTTTATAAAGTAACTATATATGCTAATATTTGACTAAAGAAGATGGTTTAATGTTTAGATTATGTTAGGAACTGTCAAGTTCCTTTCATATATAAAGCCACTTTGAATGATAAATTTATGATGTTGACATAACTAGTAAATTCTGGTAAAATACATACAGCCGAACTAACCTTCCACAAAAAGTGTAGACTCTCTAGTCTAGATTCGGTTAACTCCAAACTAAGAGAGTTTGAAAATTTTCCCTATGACTGCAAGGGAAAAGTTGGGTAAATAATAGAATATATGGAAATGCATGATCTCATCTTCATGGATGTTGGGATACTATGAGTGGTAGTAATAAAAATATATATACTTTTATGAGATCACGATTTATGATGATTTGTTGCCACATACAATTATATGTGGTGTCAAAAAGATTATTTGGTTATGAGATAAAATTATAGTTAATAATGTTGTTCACATAATGAATGCATAGATGTAATTAATGGTGAGTATGTGTTTGTTGTATGAATGAAAGTATTGGAAAAGTAGAACCGCCGCGGAATGGTAATACATGACACTTTAATTTTTCGATGTCTTTATAATGACTGTTTTATATTCGCATTAAGAGTTAAGGAAAACCTTTAATATCATGGAATTTCCATGATAGATCAGAAGTAATATTTAATAGTAATTGATGTATAAACTTTTATGAAATAAGTCAAGGTGATGATTGACATATGTTTTTTGCATAATTGCTCTTATGATTTAATTACATTTTTTCTTTTTACGATTAACACATTTAATGTTGTGGTTGAGGTAAAATGGGATATATAGATTCATGTGATAGTTAGTGTAATACTAATATGTGCTGATACAGGTAAACTGGTACCTCGACATATGAGGATCTTATAATAAGAAGATATGCAGTCACCCATACAAAGGTATATGGCTATCGTTATAAGGTATGCAAGTATGTTTAGAAAATTGGTTCTTTCTATGTGATGTTGGTATATACAAAAGAAGTTGTATAACTAAAATAGGAAGTGTGTTTGAAACGGTGAATGATAACATTCGAGGTTATGAAATCATAATGTCCACGGGTCATCATAGGAAGAATATTATTTCCTGTTCAAGGAATTATGTAATCCTATTAAGTAAGTTAGTTATGCTTGGAAGGAGGAAACGTTTACTTCAGATGATCAAGTATGGGTATTGAAGTATGAAGAATGAATGATTTTCTTATTTACAAATATTTGATTTTGTTATATAAAGTGTTACTAACAATTGAGTTTGGCAGATGGCCAAAACTCGATGGAGCTTGTTGAAAGACAAAAGCTTAATATATTATGCATGGTACAATAAAGGGGTGAGAATGAAAAATCCACATTACAGCTTTTGTTATTGTTAATTATTGCTGAATAAAGAACTAGACCAAATTGGTTAGAGAAATTGTATGGATATAAAATGTAATATGACGAAATAACTGATGAATTTGAATGAGATTTTTTCTAGACTCAAGCGAGGAGGCTTGAGGGGAATAGATTCCTGGACTCAAGCGAGAAGGCTTGAGGGGAATTGTGTAAAGAGTGTTGTAATGGCATTGGAATACTCCCTAAAATTAGGGATTGAACAGCCACTAGGATTCTCGGAGAATCGGCTGGCTATAAGACCTAGGCAAGCTATAAGAAAATGTATATGTGGGAGGTAGGACGCTGCTTAGTATGCATGAAAGAAATGTTTGCTGCGTGAGCACTAAGGTGTTAGGAAAAACATGAATGAAATGGTTGCTGCGTGAGCACTAAGGTGTTAGGAAAAACATGAGAGGAATGTTTGCTGCGGGAGCACTAGGGTGTTAGGCAAGAGTCTCCGAAAGAATCGATGTGTGAGCACTGAGGTGTTAGGCGAGAAATTTCCGAAGGGATTTCTCTGTGTGCACTAGAGTGCAAGGCAATAATTCCCTGGATCAAGTGAATGATGTGTTTTAATTAATTGACAATCTACATTCTTGGAAGCACTGGAATTATGTGTGCTTGTGATGATAAAAGTACAAACAAACACTAAAGATATTCCATGGATTACAAATGATATGTTGTAATAAAAAGGAGCGCATTGTTTATGCTTCTAAGAGTTGATTATGGAATTAATGACGTGTTTTACTAAACAATATTTTTCCAGTTCTGAAGTTGAAAATGTAGGTTATGTAATATCCCTCCTTGTATCCCTATTAGAATTGTAAATGTATATTGTGAACTATGTATGAGGCCCTGGTGAGGAGCTGAAGGCCAAGGCCCCACCTTGTTTGTAAGTGTTATGTTACACTTAGAAAACTTTAGGATGACGCATCTAAACGATGACAACGATATTGGACCATTCTAGTGCTACTAGCACAAGAGCAAAAGTAAGTTAACGAAACTAGAGCCTTAGGAATAAAGCCTTTATCTAGGCGAAAAAAAAAACTAAAGAAAGTGATTGCAAAGGAATGTCAACTAAATATATAGACATACAAATAATAATACATATTTATATACATAAATAATTATTAAAGTATCATTTATCACTTATGAGAATAATGTCATAAATAATATATATATGTATAAAGTGATTATATTCTTTTAATACAAATGGAAGGAATTTGTGATGGAAGTAATATATATTTATTTAGATAAAAGAAGAAATTCAATGTCATATTGTAGTATGAGTATTATATACATATCTTAATTATATAAAGTGCATTGGAGAATATGAACATGGTTATATACTTATGCATTAATAAAAAGCCAAATCAAGGTATTTTGTTGTATGACAGCTCACAAAAGAGTGGATGAGTGGTTAAATCAATTAAAAAGAAAAAAGGAGATGTTAAGTTTTGTTTGAGATTTAATAAACGTTATAAACATTATATAAGGAGGAACTCTTACCAATTACGTGGTAATTTTATTAGAGGCACTTATTTTGCCATGTATTTATGAAAATACAATTGATGTAATTTGTATAGAGTTTAATCGATATATGGTTATCCTTGTTATAAGTTCGCCTTACTCATTAAGAAGCCACACGATCCTTAATAATAGGATTGTGGTTGTTAGTAGATCCTTTCAACAAAAAGCCATGTCTTGACACAAGGGCGCATTACATTTTTAAAATTAATGTTTTCAAGTGAGGGAATATTGGTTACTAGTTCGACTGGGATGCCATTATTGGTTTTAAAATTTGTCTCTTAGTGGAACGATCAGTCAGTTGAATAATTTCCCATTTGTCTAAATGAAAATGACATTTGTCGCTGGAATTGATGGCTAGTGATGTTAGTACCCATCATCGATGAGGAGGGGGAGGATCACCGAGTCGATACAAGATCTCACTTAAGAAAATGAAGGGATTCGGGGAGGGGGCTTGGCGGTTTCCTCTCCGGCGGAAGCGTCGGGATGGCGTTCTTTTTGAAGGCGCGACCTTTTGTTTGGAAGGGGGGAAGAGAGAGAGCTCGATCAGAGATTGATTTCCAGTCGAGTTTAGAGATTTTTGTTGATGTTTACCTAGATCGCCAGTTTGCGCAGCATTGAAAATTTTGGGGAATTCTACTTGGAGATTGGAAAAGTTCTGTGTAGAGAGGGAACGGAAAATTGGGTTTGAACTCTGCCATGCGATTCCCGGACAGAATCGAGGCGCGACCTGCCAGGGATGGAGAGATTTGAGCCTGGGAGGAAATGCGACTTGTAGGATGCAAGGTTAACAGAGTGCATGTCCAGATAAGTTATCTTTGCACACTAATTAATGTCTATTGTGTGGGTAATAGAAAATATTAGATTTGTTTGCTTGACAGAGTATCTTGCTAATACGATCCTTTCTATGCTTGCCTGAACATAAAATATGGAGTTAGGTTTATGTATGTATCCTTCTTTATGTATATAGGTTGAGAACTCGCTTGATGGAATGCACATTGCTATATTTTGAGGCGAACCCTACAGGGAATCGATCATTATGTTCTTATATACATCTTATCTTTGTGATCAGCATTAGGATGAGGAGAAAGTCTCCACAGTACTTGATGGTTGTTGTTTTTATTTTATTTTTGGTTGAGGTATGACCACGTCCTTGATTATCCCTGGCGACTACTCGATTTTAGCAGGAAAACCCTGTGCAGGATATATCGACCACGGTTTCTGAATAGGATTCATAGTGTTCATTTCATTACTCGGTCTAACTGATGAGATCCTTGTCCGAGTATTATTGTACCTATGTTTTATTTATGGTTAGCAATCATAGTCGAGTATTGAACTGTGAGTTGGGTAGAAAAACGCTACTATGTGCAGTAATTGCAGTTCTTATTTTTCGATAGAAATGAGGAAAAATGAAATTGTTCAAAATCTCTGTCTTTCTAGAATCTCAGTGTTATATTTTAAAATCGGGATTATTGGGTAGAAAACGCTAGAACCCCTACTTACTTCGCCATGATTGGTATTGTATAGGAGTACTACTCGTTTTCTTTAGTAGGTTTTATGTTTATATAAAACTGTGTTATATCGCACTGTAGATGATAGAGTTAGCTCAATGTCTTGATTCGGTTCTTTAGAATCTTGTTGTCTGGAAAACTGACAGAGTTGCAAAATAAGAGGGGTATTCCCTGGATTAAACTGATTGGTGCATGTAGTGTCTAATCCAGGAACACAATCACTTTTATAATTTAAGTTATATTTTGTTATGATCAAATGCTCGGCGGAAACTCTATTGAGTTATTATAGACCCTCAATGGTCTGAAAATATTTTATAGGAGAAACTTGATGTAAAATCAAGGAATGTTATATGATGCAGTTCCTGTTTGAGATTAATAAAAAGAAGCGCGATAGCTTTGGTGGACGTAGCCCAGAGTTTTGGGTGAACCACGGGAAATATGGTCTCTCTCTCATGTATCTTTTCGTGTATTTTTGTGTGTATCTTTTGTGGATGTTTTCTCCTTGTTATTTATGTTACCTTGATGTGTTTTGTTTAAATTCATGTTGCCTTGGAAATATCAGAGATTGAGTAAATAATGCTAAAGAGAACTTAGACGAAGTTATTACCTTGAGTTATGTATGTTCAAGTTTATTGCTAATGGCTATGAGTGTTATTATGAAAATCATAATTTAACATATTGGGTACTACAAGTATAGGAGTAGATTCTATGATTAGACCTCGGAGATAGAGGAAATGTTTTCCTTACTATAAATGTTCCATTAAGTGGACTGAATGTTAATTATATTACATAAGTTTGAAAGTTAAACATATTGAACTTCCTCATTTAACAGATAACTAATTATCAGTTGGTTCATTGTAAGGGATGTCAAGGACGTTATTAATAATCATTGTCATCAACTGATACGCATAGAATGTTGGGTAAGAACCTGGTAAGGTAAAGTTTATTATTCTCCTTTATAGTGGATGTATATCGTTGTAAGTAATGTACTTTCTTTTTCTTAGTTCTTATAAGTGAAAGGGTAATATAATAGGTTGTATGGAAATCTTTTTTGGTGAAGATCGTTCAATCTATAAGGTGGAAAGTCATTAATATTGCAATAAATATTACATAATACATCAAATTTTGTGGACGCAGCCCAGAGAGTTGGGTGAACTACCGTATATTGAGCCTTTTTGTCTTGTCTGTGATTTATGGGTATTTTCTTGTCCGTGATTTTATGTGTATGTGTTCATGGTGATTATCGTCAAACTAGATGTATCCATTCTTCAGTCAAGCAAATGATAATATTTATTAAATGTATAAATTCAATTGTTGGTAACAATGTTTATGAGGAAATGTTTGCACGAAGAATCATAGAAACTTTTGTGTCTTAACCCAAGTAGGTTATTGGATCATGAAGACCCTCTCCCAATGGATTATAAAGAAGAGTTGTTTTATTATGATGCAAGAATGATGAATGTTTTGAATAATTTATGAATAATGGAAGGTTTTTACATAGAATGGATTATGGAATTTGTTATAAATGTCGCTGATGCAAGGTGACAGAATTTGGGAACTTGGTTTTTATCACAAATACTTTTATACTCGAACAAATCAATGAAAAGGTCTTTATTTCATTCTATTTTTCCCATAATACTTACTTGTATAATTTAAGGGTATGTTACATATGGTATCAGAGCACAGGTTGCAAACACTCGGGCTTAGATGGGCTCAGTTGAGGAAATAATATAAGCTGGTCAAGGGAACTCCATCGATAAGACGCAAGCAAAGGATTTATGTTCCAAAGAATCAGCAAGAGGTAATCGACAAGATGTCTTTTGAATCGCAAGTAAGTATACTCCCCTTGTCGAAGTATTCTAAAGGAAAAGCATTGTCGATATGTGAGCATTTATATGTTTCCTCCCGAAGTTGAATGATCTTCTATTTATAAATACTAGAGGATGAATATCTCCTCCTGCTTTACAATTAGTTTCATTGAATGACAAGAAAGTACTCCTTAATTAGTTAGATTATTGGAGTTGAGTCCTTATGAAATGGGTACTTGTAAGTAGAGTAAAAGCGCGTATGGGAAGTTATCCTAGCTATTTTACAGTGAAGTTTATAGGCTAAGGAAGTCTCCTATCTTGGTTGACCTTAGATAACTAAGTAAACTTGATTGACCAATAGTCTAGATTTCTAAATATGAAATTTAGATGGGAAATGTAAGCAACTTAGATCTGTTAAAAGATCCATTAAGTTCAGATCAAAAGTAAGTCTATATGTTAAAAGGTCCATTAAAGATTTGATAGTTTGGGTCAGTCTTGGGTTTTGAACTACGTAAGAAACGATCAACTTCCGTTTACATATGAGTTACCTTAAATAAGAAAGTTTATAAATTTATAATGAGGTTGACCTTAGTAGTAAAATATGTAAAGGTGCATATTGCAGGAGGAGTCATTGTGAATTTAATATTTCTAGGGAAGCATAATTATGTGATGTTAAGTTGTTGTTTTATTCCCTAAGAAGTATAGTTTGGCTGGACTAGGATGTCTGGTTTCTTTTAAACAAAGAAATTAACTATAATTGGTGTGAAGTTTCTATGACTAGGAAATTGTGAGATTACAAAGGAGAAAAATTGTTAATAGTCTCCTTGCTAATCAATTTCATTCTAGTATATAATGGTATAGGATAAGTAATTATAATACGATTTTTGTGACATTGAAGCATGCTCGTACCCTTACATATAAGTGCAACAAAAGTAAAATGGTTAGAATTACATATACATGTGAATATTAATCTGTTAATATGAGAATGCATGAGTACCTTTTATATATACCTCTTATGTCAGTAAATTCTACTAAGATAGACGTGGGAAATAATGAGTAATAGTGATACTTTTATTTGCTCAATATTATGATGACCTGCTATATGTTTTCTCAAATTGATTATTTTGTTAAGGGATAGATTATTGGAAACCTAGAACCAACATGAAATAAATACATGTTAGTAGGATGCTGTAATCTTCTGACGTCCTTATATTTCCACAAGGAATGATTGTTTTTAGTTATTATGTGTTAAGGAAAACATTGATGACATGGAATTTGCAGGGTAAATCGGAAGTGATCTTTGAGACAGTAATCGAGGTATAATCTTTTATGAAACAAGGAAAAATGACGTTGAACATATGTTATATGTACGATTGTTCTTATGATTTCATTACCTTTAAACGACTAACACTTTGAATGTTGTGGTCGAGCAAATGTTATTTTCACACACACCACTGCGTGACACCCATCAATGGGTAGATGTGGGATATATATATATATATATATATATAATATATGTATATCGATTCATGTATAATACTAATACATGATGATACAAGTAAACTGGAACCTCGGCAGATGATGGTGAACTATGTGGTCACCTTTAAAAAGGTACATGGTTATCTGTATAAGGTATGTAAGTTGTTTTAGACAATTGGTTATCTCTATATGATGTTAGGGTATACAAAAAGGGGTCGTATAACTAAAATAGGAATTGTGTTGAAATGGTGAAAGCTAACATTCGAGGTTAAATGATCATAATGTCCATGGATCATCATAGAAAGAATGTTATATCGTGTTCAAAGCATTACGTAATCTTATAAGCTAGTTATGTATAGTAGGAAATGACATCTTAGATGATTACATATGGATATTTTATTTAGAAAGATGATTTTTTGTTTAAGGAAGGGATCTTCTTACAACATTTGATTGTGTATATAAAGTGATACTAACAAGTGGAATTTGGCAGATGGTGAAATTCCTGTGAAGCTTGTGAAAATGCAAGAGCATAAATATATGCATGGTAAAATAAGGGGGTGAGGATTTAAGATCCACATCACAACTGTTACATATTCTTTTAAATTTTTGATATATTTTTAATCAGGAAACTCGACCCAGATTGGTCAGAGTATCGTATGGGTACAGAATGTAATGTGACGAAATAAATTAATTAAATTGAAAGAGATTTTTCTAGACTCAAGCAAGGCGACTTGGGGAAAATAAATTCCGGGACTCAAGCGAGAAGGCTTGAGGGGAATTGTGTAAAGAGTGTTGTAATGGCATTGAAATACTTCCAAAAATCAGGGATTGAACAGCCACTAGGATTCTCGGAGAATCGGCTGGCTGTAAGACCTAGGCAAGCTATAAGAAAATGTATATGTGGGAGGCAGGACGCTGCTTAGTATGCATGAAAGAAATGTTTGCTGCGTGAGCACTAAGGTGTTAGGAAAGACATGAAAGAAATGTTTGCTGTGTGAGCACTAAGGTGTTAGGCAAAACATGAGAGAAATGTTTGCTGCGTGAGCACTAAGGTGTTAGGCAAGGCATGAGAGAAATGATTGCTGTGTGAGCACTAAGGTGTTAGGAAACAATTTCCTGGATCAAGTGAATGCGGTTTGTTGATTTTGTCAAACAGTATACAATCATGGAGCGCTAGATCTATTCTAAATATTGCAAGTGATATGTGCAAAAAAGAACTCATGATTTATGTTTTGAGTTTGATTATGAAGTTGATGATAAAGTTTTATTACTGTTTTCGTTTTCCTTGAAACCCGGTTTTGTAGTCGAAAACTCAGGTGTGATCCATAACGACTTGCGAGAAATTCTTGAAAGGCCAGAAAGGGTCAAAATAGAGATGACGAAGCAAGCGGACTGCTAAAAAGTATGAACACCGAGGACGGTATTATTTTTAAAGGGGAGGAGGATGTAATATCCCTCCTTGTATCCCTATTAGAATTGTAAATGTATATTGTGAACTATGTATGAGGCCCTGGTGAGGAGCTGAAGGCCAAGGCCCCACCTTGTTTGTAAGTGTTATGTTACACTTAGAAAACTTTAGGATGACGCATCTAAACGATGACAACGATATTGGACCATTCTAGTGCTACTAGCACAAGAGCAAAAGTAAGTTAACGAAACTAGAGCCTTAGGAATAAAGCCTTTATCTAGGCGAAAAAAAAACTAAAGAAAGTGATTGCAAAGGAATGTCAACTAAATATATAGACATACAAATAATAATACATATTTATATACATAAATAATTATTAAAGTATCATTTATCACTTATGAGAATAATGTCATAAATAATATATATATGTATAAAGTGATTATATTCTTTTAATACAAATGGAAGGAATTTGTGATGGAAGTAATATATATTTATTTATATAAAAGAAGAAATTCAATGTCATATTGTAGTATGAGCATTATATACATATCTTAATTATATAAAGTGCATTGGAGAATATGAACATGGTTATATACTTATGCATTGATAAAAAGCCAAATCAAGGTATTTTGTTGTATGACAGCTCACAAAAGAGTGGATGAGTGGTTAAATCAATTAAAAAGAAAAAAGGAGATGTTAAGTTTTGTTTGAGATTTAATAAACGTTATAAACATTATATAAGGAGGAACTATTACCAATTACGTGGTAATTTTATTAGAGGCACTTATTTTGCCATGTATTTATGAAAATACAATTGATGTAATTTGTATAGAGTTTAATCGATATATGGTTATCCTTGTTATAAGTTCGCCTTACTCATTAAGAAGCCACACGATCCTTAATAATAGGATTGTGGTTGTTAGTAGATCCTTTCAACAAAAAGCCACGTCTTGACACAAGGGCGCATTACATTTTTAAAATTAATGTTTTCAAGTGAGGGAATATTGGTTACTAGTTCGACTGGGATGCCATTATTGGTTTTAAAATTTGTCTCTTAGTGGAACGATCAGTCAGTTGAATAATTTCCCATTTGTCTAAATGAAAATGAC
Source organism: Larix kaempferi (assembly GCA_027924585.1). Lineage (NCBI taxonomy): Eukaryota > Viridiplantae > Streptophyta > Pinopsida > Pinales > Pinaceae > Larix > Larix kaempferi. The sequence goes on along the minus strand of BSBM01000138.1, from coordinate 8,395,716 downwards.
ATTTGTCGCTGGAATTGATGGCTAGTGATGTTAGTACCCATCATCGATGAGTTGGGGGAGGATCACCGAGTCGATACAAGATCTCACTTAAGAAAATGAAGGGATTCGGGGAGGGGGCTTGGCGGTTTCCTCTCCCGCGGAAGCGTCGGGATGGCGTTCTTTTTGAAGGCGCGACCTTTTGTTTGGAAGGGGGGAAGAGAGAGAGCTCGGTCAGAGCTTGATTTCCAGTCGAGTTTAGAGATTTTTGTTGATGTTTACCTAGATCGCCAGTTTGCGCAGCATTGAAAATTTTGGGGAATTCTACTTGGAGATTGGAAAAGTTCTGTGTAGAGAGGGAACGGAAAATTGGGTTTGAACTCTGCCATGCGATACCCGGACATAATCGAGGCACGGCCTGCCAGGGATGGAGAGATTTGAGCCTGGGAGGAAATGCGACTTGTAGGATGCAGGGTTAACAGAGTGCATGTCCAGATAAGTTATCTTTGCACACTAATTAATGTCTATTGTGTGGGTAATAGAAAATATTAGATCTGTTTGCTTGACAGAGTATCTTGCTAATACGATCCTTTCTATGCTTGCCTGAACAAAAAATATGGAGTTAGGTTTATGTATGTATCCTTCTTTATGTATATAGGTTGAGAACTCGCTTGATGGAATGCACATTGCTATATTTTGAGGCGAACCCTACAGGGAATCGATCATTATGTTCTTATATACATCTTATCTTTGTGATCAGCATTAGGATGAGGAGAAAGTCTGCACAGTACTTGATGGTTGTTGTTTTTATTTTATTTTTTGTTGAGGTATGACCACATCCTTGATTATCCCTGGCAACTGCTCGATTTTAGCAGGAAAACGCTGTGAAGGATATATCGACCACGGTTTATGAATAGGATTCATAGTGTTCATTTCATTACTCGGTCTAACTAATGAGATCCTTGTCCGAGTATTATTGTACCTATGTTTTATTTATGGTTAGCAATCATAGTCGAGTATTGAACTGTGAGTTGGGTAGAAAAACGCTACTATGTGCAGTAATTGCAGTTCTTATTTTTCGATAGAAATGAGGAAAAATGAAATTGTTCAAAATCTCTGTCTTTCTAGAATCTCAGTGTTATATTTTAAAATCGGGATTATTGGGTAGAAAACGCTAGAACCCCTACTTACTTCGCCATGATTGGTATTGTATAGGAGTACTACTCGTTTTCTTTAGTAGGTTTTATGTTTATATAAAACTGTGTTATATCGCACTGTAGATGATAGAGTTAACTCAATGTCTTGATTCGGTTCTTTAGAATCTTGTTGTCTGGAAAACTGACAGAGTTGCAAAATAAGAGGGGTATTCCCTGGATTAAACTGATCGGTGCATGTAGTGTCTAATCCAGGTACACAATCACTTTTATAATTTAAGTTATATTTTGTTATGATCAAATGCTCGGCGGAAACTCTATTGAGTTATTATAGACCCTCAATGGTCTGAAAATATTTTATAGGAGAAACTTGATGTAAAAGCAAGGAATGTTATATGATGCAGTTCCTGTTTGAGATTAATAAAAAGAAGCGCGATAGCTTTGGTGGACGTAGCCCAGAGTTTTGGGTGAACCACGGGAAATATGGTCTCTCTCTCATGTATCTTTTCGTGTATTTTTGTGTGTATCTTTTGTGGATGTTTTCTCCTTGTTATTTATGTTACCTTGATGTGTTTTGTTTAAATTCATGTTGCCTTGGAAATATCAGAGATTGAGTAAATAATGCTAAAGAGAACTTAGACGAAGTTATTACCTTGAGTTATGTATGTTCACGTTTATTGCTAATGGCTATGAGTGTTATTACGAAAATCATAATTTAACATATTGGGTACTACAAGTCTAGGAGTAGATTCTATGATTAGACCTCAGAGATAGAGGCAATGTTTTCCTTACTATAAATGTTCCAGTAAGTGGACTGAATGTTAATTATATTACATAAGTTTGAAAGTTAAACATATTGAACTTCCTCATTTAACGGATAACTAATTATCAGTTGGTTCATTGTAAGGGATGTCAAGGACGTTATTAATAATCATTGTCATCAAGTGATACCCATAGAATGTTGGGTAAGAACCTGGTAAGGTAAAGTTTATTATTCTCCTTTATAGTGGATGTATATCGTTGTAAGTAATGTACTTTCTTTTTCTTAGTTCTTATAAGTGAAAGGGTAATATAATAGGTTGTATGGAAATCTTTTTTGGTGAAGATCGTTCAATCTATAAGGTGGAAAGTCATTAATATTGCAATAAATATTACATAATACATCAAATTTTGTGGACGCAGCCCAGAGAGTTGGGTGAACCACCGTATATTGAGCCTTTTTCTCTTGTCTGTGATTTATGGGTATTTTCTTGTCCGTGATTTTATGTGTATGTGTTCATGGTGATTATCGTCAAACTAGATGTATCCGTTCTTCAGTCAAGCAAATGATAATATTTATTAAATGTATAAATTCAATTGTTGGTAACAATGTTTATGAGGAAATGTTTGCACGAAGAATCATAGCAACTTTTGTGTCTTAACCCAAGTAGGTTATTGGATCATGAAGACCCTCTCCCAATGGATTATAAAGAAGGCTTGTTTTATTATGATGCAAGAATGATGAATGTTTTGAATAATTTATGAATAATGGAAGGTTTTTACATAGAATGGATTATGGAATTTGTTATAAATGTCACTGATGCAAGGTGACAGAATTTGGGAACTTGGTTTTTATCACAAATACTTTTATACTCGAACAAATCAATGAAAAGGTCTTTATTTCATTCTATTTTTCCCATAATACTTACTTGTATAATTTAAGGGTATGTTACAGGTTACGAGCAATAATAACGTACAGAAATCGTGAAAGTTCAAAGAAAGTCAAAACAAAATGATGAAGCAAGAAAATGATGATTCTAGAAGAGAAGACTAATTGCAGAAAAGTATGAACACCGAGGACGGTGTTAATTTTAAGGGGAGGAGGATGTAATATCCCTCCTTTATGCCCTCATTTTGTAAATGTAATCGATTATTGGTTTCTCATGAGGAGCTCAAGGCCAAGGCCCCATGAGAAAACCAGACAAACATTTTATTTATTTGTTTAATTATGTTCATAGACGAAGAAACCAAACTTGGACGCAACTAACCGACGACAGTCGAATCCACTAAAGGAGAGGAAAGGTTAAGGGAATCCTTGAGTTTCTAAAGGATGATGTCTAAGAGTTTTTAAGATGCTCTTAGGTGACCGAACTACTTTGGTTAAGGGTGTAGAAAAGTGTGAAGATGATTATTACTCTAAAGCATTTATGCGATGCCCTAAGCCGAATAGGTAACGTTAGGACGTATCCATTAACATAACGCCATACGTCAAGGATGATTTTTTTTAGATTTATTATCATTAACCTACTCTAACGAGAGAGTGATGGAGAACCTATTAAAGCTAAAAGGAGTTTAGCTAATTAAGTAATAACATGGCTTCCTAGATAAAGAATAGGTATACTTAATAATAATAACATACATATAAAAATATGTATAAAACTGAAATATGAAGCATACCATACATCTATGTTGATGTATAGGATTTACCATTTTATGATTGTATATATTACATATATATATATATGTATATACTTCTCCTCGATAGGATGAAGCATGAACTCCAAAATGGAGATAGCACATACATTATATATTTATATATGTTTAGGAACCTTTTGTTATGTCTTCCTTATTGTAAAGGAGTAAACCATTGTTTATTTTGATAGAAACAATATCTATCCCGCTTGTCATTCTCGACAGGGTCGTTGAACCCACTTCGACTCATTAAGAGGATGGTCTCTCATTTAGGGAACCAAGCCCAGCACAACATTGATACGCTGGCACGTGGAGCCTTCTTGGCAAAAGACGTTATTTCCAAAGTGATACATCGGCAGGTGGAGCCTTCTGGGAAAATGGCGTTATTTCCAAAGGAGGAGAGTCCCTCGCCTACTACTCCTCCACGTAGTGGCTGAACCGAGGGGGGAGTACTTCGGTTTTGAGATTGCTATTTGATTGTGGGGAAGTCGAATTCATCGGGGGGGAATGCACGAGAAAAGGATTGAAGGGCGCAATTTATGCAGGAATAAATCAGATTTAGAACTTTTCTTTCTACGTTTGACCTCTGGCTCTGCATTATATTCCAGCATGTTACAGTAGACTGAAGATCCTAGTATATGGTGGTATTGATCTCTAGTACTGAGATCTCGACATACCTTAGAACAATGTCGGCCAGATCTACGAAGATCAGTGTGACCAGGAGAACCTCGGTGGAGGATTTTTTCCCGGCATAGCCCCTTCAAAATTCATTGGGAAGAGAGCGCAAACCATCCACCGGGAGATGAATTAATCTCTGCAAGGATTCAATAGGGTGATCTCCACACCATGTTCACCTAATTCACTTCGGACTGGAACGCTAGATTTACCTTTAGATTGAGTCACGGTTGTCTCCAGGGTTGGTACGTATGTTGTCAGTTTCCTTTGCAGGTATGTGGAATTTGTACAAGATGATTTAAAGATGGATTTTTCTCTGCACAAATTGTTTGAATAAGGTTGTTGTGACATACCCAACTTGGGTTAGTACTTAGTGAATTTTTGAAAATAAAAATTCTACCTAACACCCCTCCTACATAACCGTTTACAGTGATTACCTTCATCAAATAATACATAAGCCGTTAGTTTATGCTTCCAAGATTTATAAACAACATTCATAAAAGTAAGTGTCTCATTCCTGAATATCCTAGTCAGTATAACAAACGCCCTCTAAACTTAATCGATAACTGAAACAAAGTGCGATACTGTAACATCCCCAAAGTTATTAGTGGATTGTTCAAAAGCTGGTAAACCATAATTACCTATGCAAGGGTCTTCCAAACTTTTATTCTAGTCTAGAAGATAACATTAGCTCAAAACTTGAATACATCTATGCCAACCTCACATATGCCATGAACAAATCTAAACACATGCACGACATAGTTAATCATAAATTATATTTGTCCAAGCATTTCTTGATAAAGGCATATACTCATAACTCAACAAAACCCATTATAAACATTCACAATGCACAAAAGACAGAGGCCGATATACGCGTGGTTCACCCAAAACTTTTGGGCTACGTCCACCAAATAGATGTCGCGTCTTATAATATTTATCAAAAGGATTACATCCTGGCAACGTCATTGTTGCTCTTACAGCTTATCTCAAGGAGAGTATCTTTTTCATTACCGTTGTGGGTAAACATACTTACACAAATGCAGAGGACTTCCTCTGTACTTTATAAATTTGAACTTTACATATCTGCAAGCTCTAGCGTTAGTTCAAACTCTTACACTAGTAGTGAGTCCTATCTAAAGCTGCAATTGCAGAGATTACTGCAGTACTAACTCGATCCATCAGAGATGGAGTTATGAAAGGTACAAAACCGTCAAAGCATGGATCGTATTTTAGACAGAGGTGTGGATCAATATCCGAATACAATTAAGAAAGTTCGAGATTTTTGTCAACAACTCAGATCTATGATTTGGCAGTCTAAATCGTTAATGAAAAACCAAGTGCTGCGACTTTATTAAGCTTCAATGAATACATCCTGGAAATCGATTTTATTGACAACACTCAGACCTACGTTTCGACAGTCTAACATCTTTAATAAAACCAAGTGCTACAAATTTCTTATCCATCAATGAATTCATCCTGGAAATCGATTTTATTAACAACACTCAGACCTACGTTTCGAAAATCTAACATCTTTAATAAAACCAAGTACTACAACTTTCTTATCCATCAATGAATACATCCTGGAAATCGATTTATTAATAACACTTAGACCTACGTTTTGACAGTCTAAAATCATTAATAAAACCAAGTACTGCGATTTCATCCGCCATCAATGAATAGGAATTTCAATAAGACAACCATCAATGATAGACTCTAAGTGAACAGAGGGTAATCAAAATGCATAGATTCCTATTAATGTTCTATACCATAGAGGTCGCAAACTAGATGGGGGTCTATCTCTAACAGAGATCCAAAAATTCAAATAGAGAGATATACAAACTCCTGAAACAATATTTATAGATTATATAGATAAAAGAAAACGATTTCCATACCCTGGAGTGCTATGACTGCTATTTAACATAGATCCCCGATTTAGCATCACAATACAAATTAAGAAGAGGGATCTACGATTTAGCAAAAATAGCCATTGTGTTCCTACAGGTATGAGCAAACATATGAAATACGAATTTCAACCCACCGCGGAGAGATGACAGCGATTTCAATACCATAACTTGCTTTGTAAAAGAAAACGATTTCAATACCCTGGAGTGCTATGACTGCCATTTAACATAGATTCCCCGATTAAGCATTACAGTACAAATTAAAAAGAGGGATCTACGATTTAACATCTCAATTCATATTTAAAAACAGGGATCTACGATTTAACATCTCAATTCATATTTAAAAACAGGGATCTACGATTTAGGAAAAATAGCCATCGTGTTCCTACAGGCATAAGCAACCATATGAAATACGAATTCAACCCACAGCGGAGAGATGACGGCGATTTCAATACCATAGCTTGCTTCGACTGCAATTTAAACGTATCACCATAACGAACCACAATAATATAGCTACGTTTCAATATAGTACAGGGCTTCAAGATTGATCTATGATCCAATATGCATTGAGATCACTAAGAGGAACAACACGCAAAGCTAAAATCCTAAACTTCGAGTTCCACGAAATTTCCATTGAATCTAGATCCATACTTAAATAGCACAGAGTTTCGCTGGAGATCTATGATTTCGAAGTTGGCACATAAAGCCGACTATGACTTCCATCCAAGCTAGGGCTATCGTTTGCATTTAAAAGTAAGCATAGAAACGAAGCATGGCAATCGAGGCAGAGATCTTCCTTTCCAGTCAGATCGGGTCTATACCGTCGAGATCCATAAATTCTATTAGAGATGAATAGTAAGAACATGAAAACAGACAGGGACTCGTATCAATGGTGATAACCCATTTCGCTGAAAACCCTCAATCTATATTATGAAGGGATTTTCATTACGGTGCATTCTAAAATGGAGAACAAGTTAGGGATTCTTTCTCTAAGATCCACACGCAGAAGTAATTTACCTATTTCCAACATCGAAAAACAAGCTAGAGTGGAGATCTCTTACATCTAAGACAGCAACGGCTACCCACCATTCTGCCGTGTAATGATGGCATCTTAAGCTAACATTGGTTCGTGTCCCGATTTGATCGTTTTGAACAGAAGTATTTCCTCTCACGTGGAGCGCACCCAAAGGAGGATGCGGTTAACAGTCGTCCCGTTCTCAGCGCATTCCCCAAAGTTTCCAATGCTGCGAAATCTGGTGGTTTCCCCAAAATCATAAACCAATCTCTAAACAAATAGTTGCGCCATGGAAAGGAAGGCCAACCCGACGCTTCAGCCGGAGAGAAAACCGAAGTCCCCAAAATGAGAAAACCCCCTCCATTAAATAATACTAATGACTAGAAGTTATCGCCGAATCAGTGGCCAGATGGAAGTTAAGGAACTTGGAGTTCGTGGCATCAAGGAGACAACACCTGGCATAATTCTAAAAAAAAAATGCCAGGTTTCTCCATCGTTTAAGAGCGTGGCAGATATCTAAAGGTTATATAAACATATATATATTTAAATATCCATTTTTAACCATTGTTACTCTTCCATATGTTTTACCCACCACTTATTTATCAAATACAATTTCCTGTAACCCACGAGCATGCTTACATGTTAACACTCTTCCATAAGTATAATATATTTAAAAGCCCACTACTTTTAAATATCATTACTCTTCTGTATTCATTATACTTAAGTATCCTTCATATTTAACTCTTGTTACTCATTCATATTCATCGATATGATTTAAAGGTTACTTGAATATAATTGGTAGTAATTATAGAAAATACACTTATATAGGAGGTTGAGCTTACCTAATATATAATCTAAGCTTATTTTAGCTTTACTAGAGTTCTCTAGCACTCTACTATCAGAGTACGATTTTTAAGAATAGAATAACTATTTGGAATTTATCCGCAATACCAAGCGCCATGCTAGCACCTAGTCCATACGTCGGTCTATTTGCGTTGTATCCAGAGGCTACCATCCTCCATTTAGTTGTGTCATCCTCGCTTAGTCTACTAGGTTTACAATTTTACAATTTAGGGTTAGGCCACATAAGATATAAGGTTTGTTGGCAGGCCTTAACCTTGAGCTCCTCAAAAGAAAATGGTACCATGACCAATTACCTTCTCAGAAGAATAGGGCATAAAGGAGGGATATCACATCCTCCTCCCCTTAAAATTAACACCATCCTCGGTGTTCATACTTTCTGCAATTAGTCTCCTCTTCTAGAATCATCATTGTCTTGCTTCGTCATTTCGGTTTTACTTTCTTTGAACTTTCATGATTCCTGTACGTTAGTATTGTTCTTAACCTGCATTTTCAACTTCAAAACTGGAAAAATTATTGTTTACTAACACACATCATTTATCCCATAATCAACTTTAGAAGCATAAACAATGCGCCCCATATGATTTGTAATCCATGGAATAACTTTAGTGCTTGTTTGTGCTTTTATCATCACAAGCACACATAATTCCAGTGCTCCCAAGAATGTAGATTGTTAATTAATTAAAACACATCATTCACTTGATCCAGGGAATTATTTCCTAGCACTCCAGTGCTCACAGAGCAATCCCTTCGGAAATTCTCGCCTAACACCTCAGTGCTCACACAGCGATTCTTTCGGAGACTCTTGCCTAACACCATAGTGCTCACGCAGCAATACTGTCTCTCATGCATACTAAGCAGCGTCCTGCCTCCCGCATATGCATTTTCTTATAGCTTGCCCAGGTCTTACAGCCAGCCGATTCTCTGAGAATCCTAGTGGTTGTTCAATCCCTGATTTCAGGGAGTATTTAAATGCCATTACAACATTCTTTACACAATTCCCCTCAAGCCTTCTCGCTTGAGTCCCGGAATTTAATTTCCCCAAGCCACCTTGCTTGAGTCTAGAAAAATCTCTTTCAATTTAATCAATTTATTTCATCACATTACATTCTGTACCCATACGATTACTCTGACCAATCTGGGTCGAGTTTCCTGAGTAAAAATATATCAAAATTTAAAAGAATCCATAACAGTTGCGACGTGGATCTTAATTCCTCACCCTCTTATTTTACCATGCATAATATTTATGCTCTTGCATTTTCACAAGCTTCACAGAAATTTCACCATCTGCCAAATTTCACTTGTTAGTATCACTTTATATACAAAATCAAATATTGTAAGAGGATCCCTTCCTTAAACAGATAATCATCTTCTTACCAAAATATCCATATGTAATCATCTAAGATGTCATTTCCTACTACACATAACTAGCTTATAAGATTACATAATGTTTTGAACACGATATAACATTCTTTCTATGATGATCCATGGACATTATGATCATTTTAACCCCGAATGTTAGCTTTCACCATTTCAACACAATTTCTATTTTAGTTATACACCCTTTTTGTATACCTTAACATCATATAGAGATAACCAATTGTCTAAACACTTACATACCTTATACAAATAACCATGTACCTTTGTAAAGGCGACCGCATAGCTCACCTTCATCTGTCGAGGTTCCAGTTTACTTGTATCATCATGCATTAGTATTATACATGAATCGATATATATATCCCACATTCACCCATTGATGGGTGTCAGGCAGTGATGTGTGGGAAAATAACATTTGCTCGATCACAACATTCAAAGTGTTAGTCGTATAAAGGTAATTAAATCATAAGAACAATCATACATATAACCTATGTTCAAACATCATTTTTACTTGTTTCATAAAAGCTTATACTTCGATTACTGTCTCGAAGATCACTTCCGATCTACCCTGCAAATTCCATGTCATCAATGTTTTTCCTTAACACATAATAAATAAAAACAATCATTCCTTGTGGTAACCTAAGGACGTCAAAAGATTACAGCATCCTACTAACCTGTATTTATCTCATGTTGGTTCTAGGTTTTCCAATAATCTATCCTTTAACAAAATAATCACTTTGAGGAAACATTTGGTTGTACATGGATGGTAAGTCGTCATAAATATTGAATAAATACAAGTATAACTATTGCTCATTGTTTCCCACGTCTATCTTAGTGGAAATTACTGAAATAGGAGGTATATATATAAAAGGTACTCATGCATTTTCATCATATGTATTAACTGATTAATGTTCACTTGTATACTTATAACCATTTCCTTTTGTTGCACTCATACGTAAGGATACGAGCATGCTTCAATGTCACAAAAATCATATTATAATTACTTATCCTATACAATTACATACTAGAATGAAATTGATTAGCAAGGAGACTATTAACAATTTTCCTCCTTTGTAATCTCACAATTTCCTAGTCATAGAAAACTTCACACCAATTGAAGTTAATTTCTTTGTTTAAAAGAAACCAGACATCTTAGTCTAACCAAACTATACTTCTTATGGAATATTAACTTAGCATATGTAACTCTCTTATAGTTGATACCATAGTAATGTACAACATCTTATCATCTCATGATTATGCTTCCCTTATAACTAGAAATATTAAATTCACAATGACTCCTCCTACAGCATGCACCTTTACAGATTTTACTACCAAGGTCAACCTCATTATAAAATTTATAAACTTTAAGTTAACTTATATGTAACCGGAACCTGATCGTTTCTTACATAGTTCAAAACCCAAGACTGACCCAAACTATCAAATCTTTAATGGACCTTTTAACTGATCTAAGTTGCTTACATTTCCCATCTAAATTTCATATTTGGAAATCTAGACTATTGGTCAATCAAGTTTACTTAGTTTATCTAAGGTCAACCAAATTAGGAGACTTCCTTAGCCTATAAACTTCACTGTGAAATAGCTAGGATAACTTCCAATACGTGCTTTTTCTCTAATTACAAGTACCCATTTCATAGGACTTAACTCCAATAATCCAACTAATTAAAAGAGTACTTTCTTATCATTCCATGAAACTAATTGTAAAGGGTGAGGAGATATTCGTCGTCTAGTGTTATCCATAGGAGATTATTCAAATGAACGTATGTAATGTTCACAAATAGATACTCTAATTATAACTTTTCAGTAAACTCGTACGTACTTACTTGCAATTTCAAGAAGTTTTGTCACTTACCTCTTTGACAATTCTTTGGAAGTGAACATTTTATTCTTGGTTTATAGAATGCAGCTCCTTTTCTAGTCCGACCAACTTGTATTTGTTCTTCTCCAATTGAGCTCAATAAGCCCAAGTGTTTGCAACCTGTGCTCTGGCGGAAGAACTTGAAGTCAAGCTTGGAGATTCATTTTCCCCTCCTCCAGTACAATCCATGCATCCAAAATGAAACACCATTAATTGATTAGTCAACTTAACGACCTTCATACTTACTTATCCCATGCTGAGCTCATTAGGCCCTAGTGTTGTAACCTAATGCTCTGATACCATATGTGACATACCCAACTTGGGTTAGTACTTAGTGAATTTTTGAAAATAAAAATTCTACCTAACACCCCTCCTACATAACCGTTTACAGTGATTACCTTCATCAAATAATACATAAGCCGTTATTTTATGCTTCCAAGATTTATAAACAACATTCATAAAAGTAAGTGTCTCATTCCTGAATATCCTAGTCAGTATAACAAATGCCCTCTAAACTTAATCGATAACTGAAACAAAGTGCGATACTGTAACATCCCCAAAGTTATTAGTGGATTGTTCAAAAACTGGTAAACCATAATTACCTATGCAAGGGTCTTCCAAACTTTTATTCTAGTCTAGAAGATAACATTAGCTCAAAACTTGAATACATCTATGCCAACCTCACATATGCCATGAACAAATCTAAACACATGCACGACATAGTTAATCATAAATTATATTTGTCCAAGCATTTCTTGATAAAGGCATATACTCATAACTCAACAAAACCCATTATAAACATTCACAATGCACAAAAGACAGAGGCCGATATACGCGTGGTTCACCCAAAACGTTTGGGCTACGTCCACCAAATAGATGTCGCGTCTTATAATATTTATCAAAAGGATTACATCCTGGCAACGTCATTGTTGCTCTTACAGCTTATCTCAAGGAGAGTATCTTTTTCATTACCGTTGTGGGTAAACATACTTACACAAATGCAGAGGACTTCCTCTGTACTTTATAAATTTGAACTTTACATATCTGCAAGCTCTAGCGTTAGTTCAAACTCTTACACCAGTAGTGAGTCCTATCTAAAGCTGCAATTGCAGAGATTACTGGAGTACTAACTCGATCCATCAGAGATGGAGTTATGAAAGGTACAAAACCGTCAAAGCATGGATCGTATTTTAGAATGAGGTGTGGATCAATATCCGAATACAATTAAGAAAGTTCGAGATTTTTGTCAACAACTCAGATCTATGATTTGGCAGTCTAAATCGTTAATGAAAAACCAAGTGCTGCGACTTTATTAAGCTTCAATGAATACATCCTGGAAATCGATTTTATTAACAACACTCAGACCTACGTTTCGACAGTCTAACATCTTTAATAAAACCAAGTGCTACAACTTTCTTATCCATCAATGAATTCATCCTGGAAATCGATTTTATTAACAACACTCAGACCTACGTTTGGACAATCTAACATCTTTAATAAAACCAAGTACTACAACTTTCTTATCCATCAATGAATACATCCTGGAAATCGATTTATTAATAACACTTAGACCTACGTTTTGACAGTCTAAAATCATTAATAAAACCAAGTACTGCGATTTCATCCGCCATCAATGAATAGGAATTTCAATAAGACAACCATCAATGATAGACTCTAAGTGAACAGAGGGTAATCAAAATGCATAGATTCCTATTAATGTTCTTGTAGTGCCCCTCCTGTAGGGGCCTTCATGCTTAACCTGAAACTCAACCACTTGATACACAAGAGATTAGAAAGCACAATGAATAGATAAATAAACTAAATAAATGAATAACTTAGCAAATTAAAACAAACCATAACCTGTCTTTGATACCATCTTGTCCATTGCCGTCTGCGTCTTCCGTAGGATCCCTCCAGCAAAGCTCGTTTAACCATAGGAGAAGCAACCGTTAGCTTCGCCACCCAACCATAGGCTCATGCTTTCAGTCGCATGGCCTCCCCCGAGCTTTGGGTCATAGAGCTCACACAAGTATTTCCGAAATTCAGCTTGGGCTTCCCTTCCCACTAGGATTTCTAAGCCAAACCCTTAGATATCAGCAAGTCTTTGAGGCATTCGAAAATTACGACAATTGTCCAAATTATGGGCCCTTTACCCATTCCCCAAGCCTTCCTTATAAAGGAAAATCTCATGCGACACATGTCACTTCATGCATAATTACATATTTTTAATTAATTATTTAATTAAAACACTCACCCATCCAAGTGTCAGTTTCTCTGGGAAGTGCACCAACACCCCTAAGTTTGCTCTAGTTTGTCCCCCAGATATTTTAATTAACTCCTAGCTTTTAGTTGACTAGGTGTCTAATCTTAGGATTCTATTTTGCTCCTAAATAATGATTTCTATTATTTTAAATGCTCAACAAAAATAACTATTCATGTGCAAATGCCTAAATAATTTTTATGCATTTGCTAAGTAATAATCTAGAGTTATTCTCATAAGTTTTTATGCAGTTAAATTTAACACTCAAACTCACTAGGATCACGGTGCCGCGCCATTGGGCCCCTAGTTCCTAAATTTTAATTCCCTGACATGGCACCACTCCGTCGGGTCCAGTCATCCATGGTTTCCATTCCTTGGCATGGTACCGCATCGTTGGGTCCTTGCGTCCATTCTTTCCGTTCTCGACAGGGTACCGCATCGTCGGGCCCTTTTGCCACCATCTTTCCGTTTTGACTTGCGGGAACTCTTGTAGGGATTTTAGGAATCGTTACCATCCATCCTCCGTCTACATGCTATCTAGGGACTAATGGCGTTGAGGAGTGAGTCCGTTCTCACTGCGCGCCCCTCAACTCGTACGTGACCAATTCCATTGTGGCCCACCTCATACGCCCTCACGCTTTCCTCTTGAGCAAGCGGATCAGTGCTTATCTACTCAAGCGTGGTATTCCGTCGGAAGTCGACATCGTTTTCGCTCTCCCTGTGTGTGATTTAACCGTACTCTACGACCCTTCATGTTCCTTTGTGTGTCCGTTGGTGAACCGTCTCACTTGATTCTACACACACTTCTCACAACAATTTATTAGTAGAACTGTCCTCAATAATCATCATCTGATTTCTAAATCTAGTATTGTTAAACAATTATGATTTATTCAAACTTCTAATCAAATATACATTTCGTCGGCAAATACATAATCACTGTACAGCTAGTCGTTAAGCATTATCCATATGTACAATTTTCATATCAAAGTTAATCGTTAAACAACATGAAATCGTCCATTCACAATAACTACCCAAAAGCACATATATCAATCAATCGTAATCATAAATATACTCAAAATAAAATCATAGGGTTATTTTATTAATGTTTCAAATAGTCGGGTGACTCAGCAGGTACCCTCAATGTCTACAGTAGTCTAGGGGCACTACATACACCCCTACTTATTTAGAACTTCGTCCCGAAGTTCAAAATAATAAAAAAAATAATAAAAAATGGAAAGCTATGACCCATCTCAATTGCGTCCTCCCAAGTTGTAGAGCTAGGACTGTAATTGTCCTACTGCACTTTGACTTGATCAATCAAGGCTAATCATTAAGCAAGAACTAATCAATCAATTATACCACTCCACACATATAATTTAATTCCTTAATTCATTTATCAATTATTGTTGTCATTCACATCTTTAGGTTTTCCTTAATCATTTAAGACATAACCAGGCTAAAGAGACCACTATATCGAAGTTGTTCATCCGGGTCACTTGACAGGTTCCCTTAAGGTCCACAATCATTCTAGGGGCATTACATACACCCCCTCATAAATAGAACTTCGTCCCAAAGTTAATTTTTGTTCTTGTACTTTCAACTCTAGGCTTTATCTTGTTTTTCTATTCTCATCTTTTGTCATTCTATTCTATTTTTCTCCAATAATCATGGCTATAAGCATAAGTGGTTCAAGTCATTATTTCCTATCTCATTCAGTATGCTTCCAATACATCCTCAGGAACTCAATCGTAATTTCGTATAACATCCCTCAGATAATACATTCAATAATTGTCAATCCCAACTAGATTTCCTATATCTCTTATTCATTCACGAGGGTCTACGATGTCCAAATTATCAATAAGGTTCATTGCGTCAATGGCCACCCAAAGGTTTATCAAAACATAAAAAATCCAAGCACGGATTCAAATCTATTTGATTATCCTCCCTCCAAGATGAGAAGGTAAACATCATAAAACAATCGGCAAGGTATAATCACGGTTTTAACAAAACAAGAGAGACCCTTAAACTTTCCAAAATCAATTCCCATAAGACTACTCCCAAATACCTCTAAATGTTTCAATAATGTAGGTTCTCAATAAGATATGATTCGAGTCTTCGAAATTCAGTGACTTAGTTGAACATATTGAAATTTAACTTTCAGTCCTTTCATTAGTAATATCATGTCCAAGTCAACGAGCTTATCACATCCTTACCTCATTTATCATTTATGTTTTCTTAGGACCACTCCGGTGGACTTTTCAAGGCTTCACATGTATGTTTCTTAACTTCATCGAGTTCCATATCGAGGGCTAGTCGTCTTTCTATCAAGGTTTGACCATGTCAATTGGTTAGCATCATTGTATTCTACTTTTCATGTCGACCGTCTCCATACTTCGTTTTACTAAAATAGTCTTTATTTGACCCTTTCGCAGTTTTGCCAGGTTACATTTCTCCATTATCATGTCATGGCCAAGTCAAGTTCATTGTTTTTCATTTTCGTTAACAACATCATGATGAAATAGAATCACTGTCCTCGTTTTCAGAATATCACAATAGTCATGTCAATACCTCATTTTCAAATTTCTGAGTTCGTTTCACCCTTGCGACCATGTGTCGAAGTCTCGGCAAGTATATGCATGTTGCATTAAGTTTACTAAAAGTATTTAATGTTTGCATTCTCCATTAAGTTACCGTATCCAATACTTAACTACCATTCCCTCTAGAATTGTATTTCTTCACATTAACTCCTTGTATAGAGTATGCATATTTCAATAAATGTACTCTATATATGTAACTCTTTCAATCAACCATTGCATATATATTCATAAGTAAAATTCTTCCCTTTCATAACTGTCATAGATAATAAGCAAGAACCATTAACAACCCCTTATTATCACATAAGGCGGCATCGTTTCCTTGGGTATCTTTATATATATTGAACTCAAGTTATAATATCCACGACATCAAATTTAACTTAGGTCTTAGGTGTTGTTAGGACATAAGCTTCTAGAAATGGATGGAATTTATCAAAGCTTATTATAAGTAGGTGGCATTTATTCTAGCTCTCAATCTTGGTTCATATGATATAGGATTATATGTCATCATTTTGTACAAAAATACCATATGTGATGCCCTCCTATCTCACTCAGGCACTAAGGAACCTTGGTCGTAAATTTTTTTTTTTTTTTTATCTCCTAAATATCACACTTTGTCTATATGAATATGACACATTTTTTTTTTTTTTTTTTATGAAAGTACAAACAAGTAATAATATTCATAACTCCTAAATTCCATTAAAAACATAACTAAACAAGTAATAATATTCGTAACTCCTAAATCCCATTAAGAACATAGTTATGTAATCTTATTCATCTTATATACAATATATGACTTAATTAGAGTGTACTACATGTATCACTTTATTAATATGCACCTTCAAATGACCATTTCCTACTTTCCATTAAGAACGTATTCCTATTTCATTTTAAATATAATGCATGACTCAAAAAGATTTGTACGATAAGAAATTATGATCTGTAAAGGATTTGGTCGTCTTATTCTAATTCAATAAAAGTGCAACAACTAAGATCCACATTTGAGCCACTAACCATTCCATAACATTTAATTCTAGCGCCAACATTGTCCACCACTATATTTATCATAATTGAACTAAAATTCATTTTGATACGAAAGTAAACATCACTTTGTGTGACAAAATGTCTTCATTCATTTAATGGATAAAACCTTAATAATAAGATTAATGCCTCCTTTACACGGTATAATGCTACATGTAGCATAGTTCCATCCAAGCAATTCCACAACATACCTATATATATATATATATATATATTTCAACTCTATGATATAAGTAGTTAAAATTCAATTTACATATGACGTGGTATAATTACTATAATACCCCAGCCAACTTATTCACATCAATATCTCAGTAATAAACTTAAGAACTTAACTAAGTCTGAGATACTGAACGTGTACCCATTTTAATTAATTAATGGAATCCATGTTGTAAGTAATTACAATTCAATTTAAAATATGAATATACACAGGTATCAATTAATAGAAAAATTTAGAACTTAAATAACGGTCAGAATGGCGATTGTCATCATCATGGGTCCAACTCCCAGTTCGATCAAGTGTTGGACACCGCATTCACACCACCAGCTGTGAAACCTTGACACGCGCTACTCTCTAACTTAACACAGAATAATCAGGATACCGATCGGTCGTGTCACTCACGTGAGACAATCTCAGTTGCCGAGATACCGGGGACGACTGAGGTTTTGGAATGTTAGACTCACGGTTTCACTGCAGAGGTTCAAAATTGGAGGATTGAATTGGCTGTGTCACAAAAGGATTTGATTTATTCTGGAGTAGTTATGAGGATAGGTGAATAAACACGACATTAGGGATATACCCAATTCGCAGGATTTCACTCAGATTTTAAAGAAGAAAAACAAATCGTTTTATGAACTTTAGCAATGTCCGGAATGGTGGCACCTTCTCCTATTATCTAAAATTCCAGTTCACGCATAGGTATCGAACAGCTTTAAAAATCTTCATGCCATTGCCTAATGACACATTACTTTATGGAGTACACACATAGTATAGTTGTAAATAAAATACAAGGTCTGCAAGCCAGCGTTGGATCCACATCTATGTATGCAGGAATTCCGATCGCGGATCTCTGATGGGTATGATTCACAAATGCCAAATAGGTTTTTTTTTTTTAAATAATAATAGTATAGAGAATTCTGGAATGATAATCAGGAAATCGGTACACAATTAAATGCAAGGGAAAAATTTAATTCTTAATGGCAAATCCAGGAAAACGCTAAGTAAAATTGATATACCAAGAATAACACAATACCTTCAATTCGTAATTGCAGACTCAGGAAGATGCTAAGTGAGAATTCGATACACATCGAATAAGGCAGAATCAAATTGTTTAAAAGAATTCTCATTTAGAAGAATTCTTGAAATGCCCCAAGAATTGGATCAACTCAATTTTTACTGAGCAAATTAAAATCCAATTGCCTAGATCTAGAAATGCCCAGCCATAATTCTGGAAACGCCCGAAAATTGGATCAATTCGGACTTTTACTGAGTAATTGGTAAATTAAAATTTATGAAATTTGGAGACGCCTGAGTGATGGATTAACTCGGATTTTTTTTATTTTTTTTACAGGGTAACTTACAATTCAAATGCTGATACAACAAGTTTGATAACGCAAACAAGAGGATTACATACAGAGTTTGAACAAAGGATGAAGCGATCTAGTGAAATGTAACCAAAGTCGAGCCGGTGGCATGAATTCTGGGAGTGCTAATCAACATAAATACACAGAGTTTTTAGATGTCGAACACCATTCGCACATATCAATGAGATGAGAAATTAATGCAGTGAAAATGTCAAGGAGCAAATTCATTTCGATTCACAAAAAAAATTCATTTCGATTCACAAATATGGAAACACCAGGAATCAAGCAATGGTAACTCTGCTAGCGCAGAGTCCCTTCTAGACAAATGACATGAATTAGGATTTCATCAGTGAATAAACAATTTTAAAGGTAACTCTTCCCGCACAGAGTCCCTTCCAGACAGAGGTTACGATTTAGGGCAGATCGTAATGATATCCTGTCAGAAATCGAAGCTCCATCAAGGTATAAACCGTGCAGCATATCTTTAGAATAGATTAAAAAGAAAAGAATTTCCTACGAATACAGCGATCCATAAGATTAAAAAAATAAAAATAAAACAGAGATAATCCCACAATGGATCGGATAAAACAAACTTGGAACGCTAAAAAGAATACAAACGAAACTTAAAATAAACTTAAATCCCAAATTATTTCTGATACAATAGAGTTTGAATAGTTGACCCACATCGACTTCCGATGACATGATTCTTGAATAGATCTAATACCACAGATCGAGTTTTTATAAGAGGTCCCATAGAAAATTTAAACAGACATTAAATACAGATCCAATTTCTGGAATGGGTCAACACGGATTTTAAGGAGCAGATTACCAATCAATTTAATCGATCTGGAATTCCAATAAGAACTGGTTCAACACAAACTTTTAAGAATAATTTGCAAATCATCTTAAGAGATCTGGAAACGCCAACCCAAATCGAAAATAGACACACAGTAATTTTTAAATATCATATTACAGACATATTACAGATCCACAATCATCAATCGAAATAGAGGCACATAAATCATAAAATGAAACCTGGAATCGCCTCTCCCAGATCGATGGTAGAGTTCCCTACAAATTCTGGATCGCATCTTCTGGTTTTCCATCTCCCAAATTGATGGAAGAGTTTAATTAAATGGAAATCGGGAGATCGATCCAGTTCAAGTGATCAAGAGAGTTTAAGCAATCCTTCGAAGAAAGGTATACAGGGTTTGAGATTTAATAGGATTCGATCTTTAAACAATGAAACAGATCCACTAGTACCTCATCAAGGTTTAATAAATAATATCTAACCCTTGGGACTTAATCATGAGCTTACGACAGAGATGAACGCAGATTCAAATCCGATTTGGGTAATTTGTTACACTTACAGAGATTTCATAACGAAGAATACATTTACACATGCAGGGATGATCATAATTTCCAGAAAGTAAATAACGCAGATAGTATGTCTCCTATAACGCAGATAGTATGTCTCATATATCCTTGAAACAAAATAAAAATGTGAAATTTTCCAGTACCTTGATTTTTAATTTCCAGAATGTATCAAATAATGGCAGTCTCCTAAACTCACATTCTATTGCGTATACAGAAATTTACTACTTTCTATGAGCCAATCCACAATTTAAACCAAGAAGAATAACATTAAACATTTAAATAAATACTGAAATAGCATTAAACCTGATTCCGAGCTTGAGGTCAAGTAGATGGCTGTAACAACGGCTGATTTGACTGTCTCGATCCAACCTTGACGAATATACCGACAACCCCTCGGTTGAAATATCAATCCGATGCCCTCAAGGCTCGACCGGCTCTGATACCAAATGTAGTGCCCCTCCTGTAGGGGCCTTCATGCTTAACCTGAAACTCAACCACTTGATACACAAGAGATTAGAAAGCACAATGAATAGATAAATAAACTAAATAAATGAATAACTTAGCAAATTAAAACAAACCATAACCTGTCTTTGATACCATCTTGTCCATTGCCGTCTGCGTCTTCCGTAGGATCCCTCCAGCAAAGCTCGTTTAACCATAGGAGAAGCAACCGTTAGCTTCGCCACCCAACCATAGGGTCATGCTTTCAGTCGCACGGCCTCCCCCGAGCTTTGGGTCGTAGAGCTCACACAAGTATTTCCGAAATTCAGCTTGGGCTTCCCTTCCCACCAGGATTTCTAAGCCAAACCCTTAGATAGCAGCAAGTCTTTGAGGCATTCGAAAATTACGACAATTGTCCAAATTATGGGCCCTTTACCCATTCCCCAAGCCTTCCTTATAAAGGAAAATCTCATGCGACACATGTCACTTCATGCATAATTACATATTTTTAATTAATTATTTAATTAAAACACTCACCCATCCAAGTGTCAGTTTCTCTAGGAAGTGCACCAACACCCCTAAGTTTGCTCTAGTTTGTCCCCCAGATATTTTAATTAACTCCTAGCTTTTAGTTGACTAGGTGTCTAATCTTAGGATTCTATTTTGCTCCTAAATAATGATTTCTATTATTTTAAATGCTCAACAAAAATAACTATTCATGTGCAAATGCCTAAATTATTTTTATGCATTTGCTAAGTAATAATCTAGAGTTATTCTCATAAGTTTTTATGCAGTTAAATTTAACACTCAAACTCACTAGGATCACGGTGCCGCGCCGTTGGGCTCCTAGTTCCTAAATTTTAATTCCCTGACATGGCACCACTCTGTCGGGTCCAGTCATCCATGGTTTCCATTCCTTGGCATGGTACCGCATCGTTGGGTCCTTGCGTCCATTCTTTCCGTTCTCGACAGGGTATCGCATCGTCGGGCCCTTCTGCCACCATCTTTCCGTTTTGACTTGCGGGAACTCTTGTAGGGATTTTAGGAATCGTTACCATCCATCCTCCGTCTACATGCTATCTAGGGACTAATGGGGTTGAGGAGTGAGTCCGTTCTCACTGCGCGCCCCTCAACTCGTACGTGACCAACTCCGTTGTGGCCCACCTCATACGCCCTCACGCTTTCCTCTTGAGCAAGCGGATCAGTGCTTATCTGCTCAAGCGCGGTATTCCGTCGGAAGTCGACATCGTTTTCGCTCTCCCTGTGTGTGATTTAACCGTACTCTACGACCCTTCATGTTCCTTTGTATGTCCATTGGTGAACCGTCTCACTTGATTCTACACACACTTCTCACAACAATTTATTAGTAGAACTGTCCTCAATAATCATCATCTGATTTCTAAATCTAGTATTGTTAAACAATTATGATTTATTCAAACTTCTAATCAAATATACATTTCGTCGGCAAATACATAATCACTGTACAGCTAGTCGTTAAGCATTATCCATATGTACAATTTTCATATCAAAGTTAATCGTTAAACAACATGAAATCGTCCATTCACAATAACTACCCAAAAGCACATATATCAATCAATCGTAATCATAAATATACTCAAAATAAAATCATAGGGTTATTTTATTAATGTTTCAAATAGTCGGGTGACTCAGCAGGTACCCTCAATGTCTACAGTAGTCTAGGGGCACTACAGTTCTATACCACAGAGGTCGCAAACTAGATGGGGGTCTATCTCTAACAGAGATCCAAAAATTCAAATAGAGAGATATACAAACTCCTGAAACAATATTCATAGATTATATAGATAAAAGAAAACGATTTCCATACCCTGGAGTGCTATGACTGCTATTTAACATAGATCCCCGATTTAGCATCACAATACAAATTAAGAAGAGGGATCTACGATTTAGCAAAAATAGCCATTGTGTTCCTACAGGTATGAGCAAACATATGAAATACGAATTTCAACCCACCGCGGAGAGATGACAACGATTTCAATACCATAACTTGCTTTGTAAAAGAAAACGATTTCAATACCCTGGAGTGCTATGACTTCCATTTAACATAGATTCCCCGATTAAGCATTACAATACAAATTAAAAAGAGGGATCTACAATTTAACATCTCAATTCATATTTAAAAACAGGGATCTACGATTTAACATCTCAATTCATATTTAAAAACAGGGATCTACGATTTAGGAAAAATAGCCATCGTGTTCCTACAGGCATAAGCAACCATATGAAATACGAATTCAACCCACAGCGGAGAGATGACGGCGATTTCAATACCATAGCTTGCTTCGACTGCAATTTAAACGTATCACCATAACGAACCACAATAATATAGCTACGTTTCAATATAGTACAGGGCTTCAAGATTGATCTATGATCCAATATGCATTGAGATCACTAAGAGGAACAACACGCAAAGCTAAAATCCTAAACTTCGAGTTCCACGAAATTTCCATTGAATCTAGATCCATACTTAAATAGCACAGAGTTTCGCTGGAGATCTATGATTTCGAAGTTGGCACATAAAGCCGACTATGACTTCCATCCAAGCTAGGGCTATCGTTTGCATTTAAAAGTAAGCATAGAAACGAAGCATGGAAATCGAGGCAGAGATCTTCCTTTCCAGTCAGATCGGGTCTATACCGTCGAGATCCATAAATTCTATCAGAGATGAACAGTAAGAACATGAAAACAGACAGGGACTCGTATCAATGGTGATAACCCATTTCGCTGAAAACCCTCAATCTATATTATGAAGGGATTTTCATTACGGTGCATTCTAAAATGGAGAACAAGTTAGGGATTCTTTCTCTAAGATCCACACGCAGAAGTAATTTACCTATTTCCAACATCGAAAAACAAGCTAGAGTGGAGATCTCTTACATCTAAGACAGCAATGGCTACCCACCATTCTGCCGTGTAATGATGGCATCTTAAGCTAACATTGGTTCGTGTCCCGATTTGATCGTTTTGAACAGAAGTATTTCCTCTCGCGTGGAGCGCACCCAAAGGAGGATGCGGTTAACAGTCGTCCCGTTCTCAGCGCATTCCCCAAAGTTTCCAATGCTGTGAAATCTGGTGGTTTCCCCAAAATCATAAACCAATCTCTAAACAAATAGTTGCGCCATGGAAAGGAAGGCCAACCCGACGCTTCAGCCGGAGAGAAAACCGAAGTCCCCAAAATGAGAAAACCCCCTCCATTAAATAATACTAATGACTAGAAGTTATCGCCGAATCAGTGGCCAGATGGAAGTTAAGGAACTTGGAGTTCGTGGCATCAAGGAGACAACACCTGGCATAATTCAAAAAAAAAATGCCAGGTTTCTCCATCGTTTAAGAGCGTGGCAGATATCTAAAGGTTATATAAACATATATATATTTAAATATCCATTTTTAACCATTGTTACTCTTCCATATGTTTTACCCACCACTTATTTATAAAATACAATTTCCTGTAACCCACGAGCATGCTTACATGTTAACACTCTTCCATAAGTATAATATATTTAAAAGCCCACTACTTTTAAATATCATTACTCTTCTGTATTCATTATACTTAAGTATCCTTCATATTTAACTCTTGTTACTCATTCATATTCATCGATATGATTTAAAGGTTACTTGAATATAATTGGTAGTAATTATAGAAAATACACTTATATAGGAGGTTGAGCTTACCTTATATATAATCTAAGCTTATTTTAGCTTTACTAGAGTTCTCTAGCACTCTACTATCAGAGTACGATTTTTAAGAATAGAATAACTATTTGGAATTTATCCGCAATACCAAGCGCCATGCTAGCACCTAGTCCATACGTCGGTCTATTTGCGTTGTATCCAGAGGCTACCATCCTCCATTTAGTTGTGTCATCCTCGCTTAGTCTACTAGGTTTACAATTTTACAATTTAGGGTTAGGCCACATAAGATATAAGGTTTGTTGGCAGGCCTTAGCCTTGAGCTCCTCAAAAGAAAATGGTACCATGACCAATTACCTTCTCAGAAGAATAGGGCATAAAGGAGGGATATCACAGTTGTGTTATGCTCATCCCATCACAGGGATGCAAAATTTATCTATTTAAAAGTTGTACATTTCTCAAATGAATCACAGAGAATGTGATCTCTGTTGTGATCTTGTTTTTGGTAGCTTACCCTACCTCGATCGCATCTATGCGATTTCTCTACCTTCTTATTATTTGAAACTTATACGGTGCCAATCACAAACCCCGTTTTGACATAGATATATATGTGTAGAGGAAGAACGACCCCAGTCCTCGTAGCTGCGGGCATGGGATTTTTACATGTAGGACGGTTGGGCCTATTTTTCATATAAGAGTTTATGCATCTCGAGAGTACTTGGGTAGTCTTTCCTTTTAGCTAACATCACAGAGATCGTCTCTGCTAAAGGGAATAAGTGCAGAGGGATTTCGATGGATCTTTCTTACGCAGAAAAGTCACCATCGGTGCTTCCTTATGAGTGAGCTTATGCTCAAATATTTTCATTTGTTTTGGTAGTATTTACTTGTTGTGTCTAGCGGGGAAGGGATGGCTCTGTCTATCCCAATCCCTGTCGATTCTTGTTTGAAGTTTAATACTTTTAGATACTGAATCGAATGAATTGAAAAACGCAGATCTTTTGTTATTGTGGTTTCTTTTGGGGTCAGCTTAGCTGAATCGAATGGATGGATCTCTATATGCTAATGCTTCCATCATAGAATAGGTTGATTGCTGCCTTCACTTTGATATGGAACGTTGTCCTTTGGATTAACGCCATTTACATGGATGGATCTATGCATGCTAATGCTTCCATCATAGAATAGGTTGATTGTTGCCTTCGCTATGATATGGATCTTTGTCCTTTGGTTTGACGCCATCGATATGGAGGAATCTCTGATGGTTAATTGCTTCTATCCTAGATCTAGATGTATACTCTGTATGATAGGTTTGTTACTCATACCCTGTGTGAGATGCATAGGATGCGCAGCACCCTGTGTAAGATAGGTAGGCTGCGCAGAATCCTATGTAAGGTATTCCATGGTAAAAGTGGTGGAAGAATGTCTGGGATCCCTGCGATGGGAAAGAATTTTGGATCTATACAATAGGAGAAGTGGGTTTCTTGGATTTATAATGACTGTACAAAAGGTGGATCACGAAATTTGTGGTTCTATTTCTGAGGTATGTGATTCTTATAGTACTTTGAAGGTGGTTCCATTTATGCTTACAATACTGATGCATGCGGGTTATAGTTTAGTTGGATTGATACCCCTGTTACCGTGGAAGGAACTGCTCGATAGAGTTTGTCTCCTTTTTGTTGATGAGTTAGGGATTTCTGTGATGATTAGTTATTATCTACGTTAGTGAACCGTAGAGTATTTTTTTTATATTAGTATAGAATGCTCAGTAGATAGCTCCCAGTTTTATTACAATCGCTGTGAGAACCGGTTATCGATGTACTACTAATACATCTTCCTGTAAAATGATCTCTGTCGAGTTATTTTAGAAGTCGTATTATCTCAACAAAACCTTACTCACGATTCTTGCTAAAGATTGTCTTGATGGGCACATTTTTTGTTCTAAAAATAGACGCTTCCTTCCTTCATTCGATAGAAGTTTTAACCTATTAGCTTGGACGGGTTAGAGGGTGGTTGATTGATCATGATCTTGGAGAATTACATTTTTTAATCAACATGTATGTTATGTTTAGTTAAAAGATGTTTAAATATATGTGTAACAAATATGAATGGCAAATGTGAATTGTGATATTATGTTTAGTTAAAAGATGTTTAAAATAGGGGCAAGAGATATGGATGGAAAGGAAGAGTAAGTGATAGTGGTGATCACTGGATTTTTATTTAATTATATTGTCCTTAACATACGAAATTATTGAAGGGAATAAGATTGCACCTTTGTTCATGAGATATTATGTAGGAAGAAAAATTGAAGTGAAAATTGTTCCAGATAGCTAGAAGGCTTGGAATGTTGGAAATTGAAGAACGCAACAATTGGTTGCAGATGTAAAACCCCTTTCTCGTTAAGTAATAAAAGAAATGACCTTCCTTTGTGGACGTAGCCCAATAGGGGTGAACCACCTGAAATTGTTCTCTTCTTATGTGTATGTGTGTTATTGTGGTTGATATGTATTTGTTATGGGAATTCCTTGATGTCATGAGATTAAAATGTTTTATTGTGAAGATTCTTTAAGGGAATGAAATTGTTCTCTTCTTATGTGTATGTGTGTTATTGTGGTTGATATGTATTTGTTATGGGAATTCCTTGATGTCATGAGATTAAAATGTTTTATTGTGAAGATTCTTTAAGGGAAGAAATTTTTTAATTTTCACCAAAATACTAACTCGCAAAACATGGAGATGTTACAGGAGTTAAGTCTTCATCATTGTCATCGTTTCCTTTGAAATTCTCACGTGGAGGAAGATGTGGTGCGGTAAAGAGTTAGAGTATAATATATTATAAGGAGGTGATGAACCCTAATCCAAAAGATCAAAAGTATCTCTCCATTTTTAGTATAAAGATGAAAAATCAGCATTGCTAAAATTATTAAAAACAAACTCTGATGAGCTACATAGTGAAACAGGGTGATGGACAATTCCTAAAATGTCGTAGGATGAAAGATCTGCCATCTTGTGACAAAAATAGTGTTTAAGAAAAAATCACTTTCTCATATAATGCCCTGCATACACCCACATTAGAGTGCATTGTCAAAGCATTTGCTACAATATTGACCTCCCTAACCTTTTAACTCATCATAACTATGGTGATTGAGGAATTATTCTGTTAAATCTATTTCATTATAGAAATAAAATTCGAAGGTACTTTCTCATAAAATTTCCTATGTACACCCACTTTATAGTGCAATGTCAAAAAAATTGCTACAATGCTTCCCTCCCTAACGTTTAAATTCATCATAACTAAAGTGATTGAGGAATTCTTCTCTCAAATATTTTTTAGTATATAAATAAAATTGTTGATTCATTTCTTTCTTAAGGTCCAATAGAACAAAGATAGTCTTAATAGAAATTAATAGCTATCATCATCATCATCATCATCATCATTATCAATAATATGATGAGTCTCCTCACTGATAATATTTGTAATTTTTTTACTAATAGGGGAATCTGCTATAGGCGCGGGGCTCGTACTCGAGTGATATTGGGTCGATTCATTTTCGCTACCAGTAGAACCTTAGGTGCACCAACACAACCCACCAACATGGGGCATGGGTATGTCAAGGTTTGAACTTGTGACGCTGTAAGGAGTTCCTTAACAATACACTCTATCACCACTTGCTCTACACCCGTGTAGACCATACCATTTGTAATTATTATTTTTTTGTGATAATTTTTATTATTATTTGAATTGATTAATAATTGAATATTAATTATAAATAATATTCATTATTGATAATAATCATATATATATATATTACAAAATATCTTTTTATATAATAATATGATTTGTGATAATATTTGTAATGATTATATTTTTATAATAAGTTTTTTTAATTAAATTAATTGATTATTGATTGTTAATTATTCAAAATAATTCTTTTCTAATTATGATACAAAGTTTTAATAAAAAATAATACAAATTAATACAAAGTTGTAGAAATATACATAAAATTGTGAAAATGGGACGGGATTATTTTTATTTATTTATAAAAGGTGAGATTTATAACTTTGCATAGTAAGTTTTTTTCTTTTGAGTTTTGAAATTAGATGATACTCCATAAGTCTTCTCGAATAATATGCTCCATTTCTTATACTTAAATTCTTTCCATAACTATTTTGTAAAAGGAAAATAACTATTTCGTAAAAGGAAAATAAAAAAACAAAGACATCATGCATCAAATACTCATTTTAATGTGATTATTTGTTTTAACAAGATATCATCTATTACGTTATACTAGTAAATAAGAGTACTTTTATATAAATATGCAATTTATTTCAACATTGTAAATATATATTTATAAAAAAATTGTTAACCAATACAAGATCAACAAACTATATATTAAATTTAAGAATAAACATCTCAACTCAACTCAACCTAATGCTTGAGGAACCTAGGAAATCCACATATGTCAAAAAATATAATTGTCTTAATGTGACATTACCATTAACAATGAGGAACATAGAAATTCCACAAAATCCAACTAAGAAGAATGTTATAAAGAATGGCTCAATTGGACTTAACAATTCATAAATGCTTTAATCCAACATAATTATTTTAGGAATGTCGCAAAGCAATAAAAACTTTATAATTAAATAATGGTTGATCATTCCTTTGAACAATACCTAAATTTTCTACACTTAGATTCCTTTTACAATTATTTTGTAAAACACAATTTATAAAGTAGACACTATGTATCAAATACTCTTCTTTTAATGTGGTGATAATTTAAAAAAAAGATGTGATCTTTATGAAATAAAAGAAATGGAGAGATGACATGATGAAATGAAATATTAAATTATTAAATATGATTATGTTGAAATAAACATGCACTATATTCCGACAACATTGAAAATGTGCAATAGTGAAAAATATTGCTAAGAAACATTTTGAAATAAAGTAGCAAGTTCAAGATATAGTTTTTTATGAATAAATGAATGTCCTAGTTTAGTAATTTAGCATAACCCTTAAGGAATGTTGCAATGAGATATGACCATTTAGGAAAGTCGAAATTCCACATATGGAAAACAAGATGAATGTCATAATATGATATAGACAATAAGAAACATAGGTTTTCCACATAAGTCAAAAAATATGATCGACAAACTAGAACATAACCCTTGAGAAATATCACAATCAAACATAACCATTCTCAAATGTTTAAGGTGACATAAGCGTGAAAACATGAAGTTGGGAACCAATTTTTGCTTGTTTTTGACAAAAAAAAATGCTAAATTTTATGTTTTTCAACTTCGACCTCTTCAAACCCATATCTCCCTTAGGAATTTCAACTTGAGGTAAACACAAATGTTTTAGAGAATTGAATTAGCTTTCTACTCATATTTTTTTAAAAAAATTTTATGGATAATTAGTGACCTGTGTTGACAACAGGTTTTTGATAGATGGTTATTCATTTTAGGGGAAACCATTGTAGGATCATAATCTACACACACTACACTGGATCCTGGACTATATTTTGAGTTTTTTAAGACTCGGGAACTATTTTTTATTATTTATCGAAACAATGTATGTTCAGAAAATGGTGCATTATCGACACATATTTTTGTCTTCACATTTTCTTTCAAATGTGACTCTTATCAAACAAACTAAAACCAACCCATTGAAGAGGACACTTTAAGGAACATCCTTGTATTTTTTTAAATTTTTTTGGCGTCCTCATTGTGATGATATTGAATTTTCATTGTGACTAATTTTTCAGTCACTAAATTTTTTAATGATAAAGTTTAGTAAAAAAATGGTAATCCTAAATGAAATAAAAAATATATATATTATGAGAAAGTAGATTGAATTATGAATCTACTGGTATAAACTCCAACATGTAATTCTCATGTTTTGGAGTGGTCCGACCTTGTTAAAGTGAGACATTTCTAAATTCTGCAGAAATGGTGCTGGAATTGATGACCAGAAACTCTCGGGAGAGAAAATGTCTTCCGAACTCTGAGCCGAGAGTTTAGTTCAAACTCTCATCCAAGATATTTTTTAAAAATATAGCGCGTGGATTGGTTCAAACTCTCAGCCTAGAGTTTTTTTAAAATCTCCGCTGAGATTTTGAACTCTCAAAACTCTTGGCCTAGAGTTTAAAAAACTCTAGGCCGAGAGTTTCAAATTGACTTTTTTTCCCCTGTTCATCCGCATGCCCTCTTTCCCAGCTTCATATTTTTGTCATGGAATTGTTTCCCGGCTTCACGTTTTCACCCATAACCTCAATGATTGTAACATTGCAACATCAACATCATTCAATGTCCAAATGTGACATAACCATTTATAGACGACATAATAAGTAAACCAAGATGAACGTCACAATGCAAAATAACTATGTAGGAATATTGTAATCAAACATAACTCTTGAAGAATTCCACAATCCATCATAACCATGCAGGAGCTTCCTATTTCAACATGACCTTTGATAGGTGTCACAATACAACATCACCATTAGGGAACGTCTCAATCCAACATGACCTAATGAACATCCCAGTATGGCATAGCCCTTCATCAATGCCCCAATACATTATATCCCTTGAGGACTATCACAATGCAAATAAACATCATGGAAGATTTAAAAATTCCACAATAGTAAACAAAGATGAAATTCATAATGGGACATAACCATTGAGTAACACATAAATTCCACTCAAGTAAACTTAGATGAATGTCACAATTTGGCATAAAAAATGAGGGATTCCACAAGCCAACATAACCCTTGATGAATTTCACACTGCAATGCAACCGTTTATTGAAGACATAATGCATCAAGTGTCACATACGCAAAATTTAAACATTTTATGTTATGAGAAAAACATTATGTTTTATGTTATTCTAAAGTTTTATGATTATTAACCAAGTGGGGTCAAGGATGATTGTAATTAATTACTCTAATATTTTATTATTAATAAATAAAAGAGGAGATACATATCCAAAGGAGGCTCTTGAATGAGTGTTCACTAACACACAAGGAGGAATGGACTCGGTGGAGAGAAAACTCGCACTTGACAACATCATCAATTCACTTCTAGTTGTTGCAAGGGGAAACTTCCCTATTTTATGGTCATGTTCCCCAAGAAAGTGGAACTGAGCAAATGGCTCAATAACTAAGAAAACTGACCAAATACCTAGGCATGATATATCACCCATCGAATTCAGCAGGAGGCTGTCCAGTTTTTACGTTGTGATAATTTCTGAAAGAGAAAAAGAAGAGAGCACAAGAGATTCGATGAGGGGAAAGCTAGGAAGTGATTGAGTTAGTTAAGACTACATTCTGAACTAGTATAGCTTTATGCTGAGTTCAATATTGCTAAAGGAAAAAGTATTATTGTTGAGTACTACTACTGAGTTGCAAAGGAATTTATTCCATTCTCCACATAGCATCTTCATCCTCGTGGTTCAATGAACAGGCTCGGGGATCCTAAGGCGAGTGACTTGGATGTCTTCAAGAGAAGGTTAGGTGGAATGGGCTCCTTTGGATGTTTGTCACCCTCTACGGTTTTCAGGTTCTTATTGTGTTATCTTATTTACTTATTGTTGATCTATTTCTCAATGATTAACTTCTGAACTGTTATTTATTTCTGAAACCGTCTTTTATTTATCTACTAGATTAAAATGTTGAATGGATAATTTATTTCATAATAAATGAATAATGATAGAAATTAAATTATTCTCTGTATTTTTACACCCACTTTCGTGACGTACTCTAGTACAGAGAATCGAGTTTAAGCACATAAGATTCGAAGGATTCTTGATAGACAGAATGAATGATTATGAGTAGAATAGTAAATATAAATATATTGCAAATATTGAAATAAACTCAAGATACTTAAAAACACAACTTTGTTTTCTTCCATAAAATAATATTAATTATAGAGATATGGTTAGTAGACATCCTAACATTTATAATGTTTCTTTTCCATTGTTTATATTTTCCAAACTATGTACATGTTCATGAAAAACAATTAATATATAAGATATTAACCTGTGAATAAAAAAAGTGTTTACTATTTAGGAAAATAGGTAAGAATAGACAGAGTATTTATATTATCTTCCTTTACAAATAAAACAATTAGTTTTTCCATACATTCTGGAAACGATGATAAAATACCTAGTACAACCCTAATGCTTATATAACTTAAAGAACTAAAATCAAATTCACCTTAAAAAATATTAAATCTAAGTAATAATGTTATAAATAAGTATGAATATGTTTAGGGCTTTTCCAAACATTTGTTTTCAGAGTATGCCTAACAATTATCCAAATTAACAACACATACGAGTACATTTATATCATATATAAATTTCTATTTCAAACAATATTAATATAAACTGGAACATTTTATAATGAACTCCTTTTATTCTAAACAAAGTATCCACGAAGTAAATTTCAATGCAGTTTGTTACTCTCTAAAATATTATAACATGCCAAGTAGTAAATACTGCAAACATCAACTATTATCATATGATTCATTTTCTTGTACACACTTTTCTGAGTAGTATTATTTTGTATAAGCATATAATCATACAACAAGGGTCGAGACCACATGGATTCCCCTGTAGCTCGTATCTAATATAAATAGAGTCTTTTATAGACCTAAGGATTTGTTTAACAAGACAACAAAATATTGGCACCCGAGAGCTTAACCCTGCAACATACGTTGATGCTCGACGATAGATCATTTTGGGGATATATCGTTGAAAGTATAAAAAATTAGTTAACGAAAAGACAAAAAGAAAAACATTAACTTAAGGGATCGAGTCCCAGGTTTGAGCTCACCTGAAAAACATAAATCCCGGTAGAGTTTAGGGCTTAGAAAACCTTTAAAGAATAACCATTACCATTATAGGCTAACCATCGAATTCGGTTACATTCACACTAATAATGCCGAAAATAAACACAAGTTTATATGTATCTGCGGAATACGTTTTCAGAGCTTATGCCTACAAGGCAGAAGTAAAACTATGGGAATCCAAAACTTATAAGAACAAGTTACTTAGAACTGTGAGTAGCCATTTCCTTAAAGAAAAAATCAATTTTACGCATAAGGGTTTAGACCCATAATTTATATAAATTTCCACAACTAAATTACACACCAGAATACAGGGTGGGATGTAAACAAAATCATTTAAGCATTGAATTACAAAGAGTCGTATCTTGGGGAATTTAACCCCTAATATTTTACATCGATACCTTACGGTGAAAACCCTTAACACAAAGAAATAACCATAGCATTTGGTTGATAACTTTTTCTTCTACGTGGAACAGTTTAGGCATCAATGCCAAAAACACCTTCACTCATACTTAAGAGTCTTGCTGAGAATGCTCGATGCTTACCAGGTTAATGAGCATGATGCCTCGAAGAACCGTTGCTAACTGTCTACTAGCTTTATCTTTCCTTGTCAAGAAAATCCAACACAAACAAAAACCTAAGAGTTAAACATCAATGGCATTTGGGGTTTAAAGAAATTAACACAGTAAACATTGTGTTTCAATGCTAGTGGAGACTCACCTCTGTACAAGACAAAAAGCCTCATTTTCCTTGTCTTCAAAAAGAAAACCCCTGGAACTTATAGCCTGTAAATGCCGAGTTATAGGCTATGAGATATCACCATCAAATCCCTTGAGAATTTGCAACATCATTTCGAACCCTAGTTTTTTGAGATCGTGTCGGCCTCTCCAAACAACTTTGTAAAGGAACTAAGTAAACGATGAGTATGGTCTATCATTGCGTAGTTAGGGTTTACACAAAACCCCATACCATCATGTGATCAAACAATGTAGAGATTTCCACGGTGTCTTCCAATGAGCATTTCACCAAGCCACATTAAATGACATTTAAGTTATACAACTACCAAACTCCAGTACTCCTGCCAACCCAGAGTTCCACTAAGGCTCAAATTGTGGTCTATGGTGACTATAAAGTATATAGTCAGGTTGTATTACATTCTTAAGCCCATACATATTCATATTACAAGTTTGTAAATCATGGATATGATATTGCAATATTAAATATTCATACATAAGAACTATAGTAATGGGGATCGCAATATATCGATTATATTGCGTTAAACCATGATCCTAATTCAATGACATTATCATAACATAAAGTATAAAGTTTTGCCAAAGCATATTAAGCTCTTATAGAATGCACTTATATTAAGTATAAGTTAAAATATAAAATCCTTCATATTTTCTCATTATATATATTGTTCATAAACTGAACAAAATCATTTAAATGGAAAATGTAGTTAGGGTAGGTTTACCCTAGGTTTTTAAGTAAGTCATCTACAAGTCAAAGTCTAGAGTAAGCGCAACAATGACATACAACAATTCAATCTTCACTAGAGAAATCACTCTCACTTGCGATCTGTACGAAAGTAGTAAGAGCGTTAGCTATGCAATAGATAAGTAAGCCTCAAGGTACCCATAGTGTAACATCCCTAAAATTTACTCCTATTGTTATTATTTTGTAAATATAAATATGAGTTTTGTAAATGGCCATGGTGAGGAGCTCAAGGCCAAGGCCCCACCAATGGACACCGAGCGATTTATATGTTTATAAGTCTTAGTTTAAGCCTAGAAGGTTAAAAGATGCTAATTGCGACTAAACGATAAGTAACAAAACCCATCAACGAGAAAGAGAGCCATGGGTTGGTTAACCATATCATAACTTATCATATTAAAATACGATAGGTGGAACATTAGCTCATCCTAGTAAGGTTATTATTCACCTTAAATATCTAACTAAAGATATTATAGCTTAAGTTATTCTAAACGTATTATGATTTTCCAATACAAGCAATAGGTTTAACATATAGAGAATGTGGGAAAGACCTATCAAATAATTAAAAGAAATAAGAGAAGTTTTGTTAGACATAGTCAAGAAGGAGGTATTAAAAGATTTATCCTAGGTATATAAGCATATTAATTTTTGAGATATTTGTAGGTGGACGGTTTCTCATCCTAGATATTTTTTTTATTATAAACATGCTTCCAGCCTTGTTTCGAAATCTTTATGAGCTATCCTCGATAGCTCTAAGTTATTGGCTTTAACTATTTTTTCATCTTGTTCAAAACTTATTTGAGCTAAATTGACTGGCACTTGTCGATGAGTTGAGAAAATCTGTTTATTACGTAGTGGAGGAGTAAAAGACGGAAGTGAGTATCTATAACTTAGCTTACCGTTGCAAGAGGATTCCCCTCTCGGAAGCACTCCAAATGAGTTATGTAGAAAATTTTCATTGGCCATCTTAAAAGCTGGGGAATGGACGGACTCTCCAAGAGAGAGTGTTGTCGTCAAAATTTAATATGGAAGGTGGATGTACTCCTCGAAGGGAGAATAAGATCGAGAATTTTGGAGGATGTTCCCACCCAGCAACGGACCTTCCATCATGAGCAACGCTTACCATAAATATTCGTTATCTTGGAGTATTGGGGGGGACATCAACCTAAATTCATGGGAGGATTGGTCGGCCTCTCTCTCAGGAAGGGGGATTCAAACTCCCGTTATGGAACAGTTTTTGGTCTACTTGGCGGTTGTGGATCCCAAACAGCCTCCACATGGCGGGAGGACTCTCCCAAGTCAGGAGGACTCCCCACTGTATGAGTGAACTCGAACTTATTTATGGAGTTCGTAGATAGGGATAGGCGGCAGCTTTAAAAAAGAGCACTATGCTACAGGAGTTTGGGAGTTAGAGGGATGTTCAGAATCTTGGTAGGTATTAACGCTGAGCGCTTAAGGAAGAAAGGAAGAACAATCTTAGGATTTGAAATCTCTATGTTTGGTAATAGCAAGGATGGTCAGTGCGAGCTCGATGATGAGAGTAACAATGAGAATCTCTACGATTAAGGAACATTCTGGTGAATGTGAATTCTACGATCATAATCACAAGGAAGATCTCCGTGAATTGAACTGCAAGGAGGACCTCTACGGTGGATGGGAAATCGGTGGAGGAGATCCCTGCAAGCTGGAGAGGATCGGATAAGAGGAACATCGAACTCTGTGTTGAGTAAAACCCTATGATCTGAGTAAGTAATTCTCTACGGTAAAGAGCTGGTAAGTGCCCCTACTGGCAATAGTTAGGTTTCTATGTTTTTGATCCCTGCAAATTCATATATCTGTATTAGAGGGACTTTGGTGGATGGAGTGACCCTCACATCGCGTAAATTGCGATCTATGCTTGATAGAACCTGTAATTTAAGCACATCATTAGAATACGTTTTAAATTTGTTTGCGATCTCAACAGGTTGCCTGAAAATATAGTTTGCGTTGATCCCTTTGGATTTAGTTACCTCTGAAAACATGTATGTCCGTTGACTATGTGGAGGAGTACATTAAGATTTTTATTTAGCTGTATGGGAGTTTGATATTTGCTTATTAAGAGATAGGTCAACATCTGCACATGTTTTTGATAGCTCCTCGTGATGGCGTTCCATGAGAATGCTCCGTTGACACAGGTAATAACTGTTAAATGCCTCAGATTTGGTAGATAAACAAACCATGCACACTTTCTGTCTGTGTTTAAAGATTTCTGTCGGTGAACTATGCTCTCTGTATAACTGTTGCCTGGAAAGTATTAGCTTGGATAACTGCGATTTGATTGTAAATAGTGGTTAGTCTTCTACGAACTGGGGTTCTCGTATTTTCTTCCTTTGAATAAAAGTAATCTTCTCCATTGACAAGTAAGAGAGTAGAAATCTCTGTTTCATTAAATTTTTTTTATCGTCTAAATTGGGGTTAACTAATGAAAGTGTACTCCTAGGTCAGATGCCTGTGTTGTATTATATTTTATTCATGTCCGGATTGAAATAATAATCCCTGTCTTGATGCTAAATCTACATCTCGGTTAGGAAGTGCTCCTTGTATTACCCTTTTCCAAATCTCAGTTCAATACTTGGATGAAATGTTGATAATGGAGGCTAGGGTTCCACATCGGCGGGACAACCTGTCATGGGAAGTCCGCAGGACTCGATCACAGTTTGCTAGATATCGGACCGATCCAAAGTCATCGGATTGATCCTAAGTCAAATGCCAGGTTAAGAAAAGGTTCGGTGTCTGGATATTATTGGAAATATCTCTGTTCCATGAGCTCACTGCATTCTTCTTTTCTTTTACAATAGCATTGGATAGAAGTGTTCCTTTCCTCTAAAAATAGTTTGGTTTAACTCTGTGTAAATCTTATAGTTTCCCCTTTTGTTACTATCCTTATTGATAGTGATAGTGCAGACAACATTTGTTTACCGTAAGGCTGAGACGATCTCAAATGCTAAGTCGCATACTCTTTTATAACAGCGATAATACAGTTTAGCTTTTGTCATTATGCTTATACTCCCAGTTGTTTTTATGAGTGTTTGATCCCTGTCAAGATCCGTTGATATTAAGTAAATCAACAGTATTGTTATACTAGCTCGATCCCTGTAAGTATTACTATTTCCTTTTGGGTAGTAGAGTCATAATCTCCGTCATGCTGCGCAAGGTTTTCAGTTCTTATATAAAAACTGTGACGTTACTTTCACAACTTAAGGGTTTGGGAAAACGAGCCTTTTGAATTCTTAACTCCATGTAATAGGAATTATAAGTTTATATGTTATCGGTTGCTAAAAGATTAGGCATTCCAATCCCTATATGATCTCATAACTATTTAATATAGAATGCAAGAGGAATGTGTTAAGATGGGGTATTGATCCTTTCTTTTTATTTATATATTTATATTTATATATATAGTGTTGTATATAATTAAATATTGGAAGAATATGTATGATGGAAAGATTTTCCTTAATGAGGGGAATGTATATTTTTAAATATATATATATCTATATAGATACCGTTGTATAAAATTTAATATTGGAAGAATATATATTGATTGGGTTATATAAAGTGTGGATTATTTATATAAGAGATTATTAAATTGTATTCATAGATTTTGTATTATATTTGTTGGAAAGAGAAAGAAATAATAATGGGGGTATTTCAATTTAAGAGATAAGGATCTATCTTCAAAAAGTTAGAATTAGGATACTAATTTATGGGATTAAGTAATATAAAAATGTGAAGATAGTATGTTTTAATTCTTACATTAAAAGATGATATACTTATTATAGAAAAACTATGAGATTAGGATTTTTCCTTAGAAGTTATGGCCTTATTTATATAAAGGTCATATTTAAGTTTAAATAAAATATTGTTTCATATAAAAGTTATATGTTAATAAAGTTAAAATAAATTTATGATAGTTAAGATGTTTTGGAAAAACCCCTATGTTTAGGTGGCTAACTTTCAGGCTTCCTTAAGATAGTGGTTGACCTTGAAAGGTTAATTTATAAAGGAAACATCTTATGCTTGAGTATTGTAAAGATAAGACCATTAGTGTGAAGGAAACTTCCAGATTTATGTATAAGACCATTGAGAGGGGTCATGCCAAATGTTGAGTGTTAATACAGTTTTGGAGTTATATATTTGAATAGAGTATCAAGAATCATGTTGCACGTTGTAACCTCTTTGAGGAAAAATATTAATAGAGAATGCACACACTTTTGTGGACTAGCCCGTGTACGGGTGAACCACGTTACCTTGGTCTCCTGTGTTTCTTATGGTGTTCCTCAATGTGACTTTTATGCATGTGTACTTTCTCTTTTTAGTGAAATTATGATTACTTAGACT
Organism: Larix kaempferi; assembly: GCA_027924585.1. Taxonomy (NCBI): domain Eukaryota; kingdom Viridiplantae; phylum Streptophyta; class Pinopsida; order Pinales; family Pinaceae; genus Larix; species Larix kaempferi. The sequence goes on along the minus strand of BSBM01000138.1, from coordinate 8,356,755 downwards.
TGTTCACATGTATGATTAATATAAATTGTTAAAGAAATTCAATTGGTAGTTTCCTCACGAGAAAAGTTAGAAAATAATGTTGGAGTGATTTTATGTATGTACTACATTTAAAGTTAATTACAAACACCACGATGATTACGATTTTTGTGGCATCATATGACTGAACTGTTATTAAACTGGATTAATTGTCAGTAATATACTTCTGCGACAATTAAATAATTGCATTTATTATTGTAAAAGAATGAAAAAAAAAAGTGTAAATTTTGGGTACGTGACATATGGTATCAGAGCATTAGGTTACAACACTTGGACCTAATGAGCTCAACATGCAATAAATAAGTATGAAGGTTGTTAATTTTACTAATCGGTTATTTTGTTTTACTTTGGATGCATGGAACTGGAATGGACGAGGGGCAATGTCATTCAAAAGTTCAAACTTCAAAGCTTCCCAAAGGAGTAAAGATGAGTATTTCAGTTATTAAAGCAAAGTAGTTGATGTGCAATTCTAATTTTATATGTGAGTATTGTGTATCTTAAATTTGATAAGATTTGGTTGACCCTTGTTAATGAGATTTGGCTGACCCTTGATAATAAGAATTGTTTCGATGTTGGACGTTAATGATAATACTTTGACCTTAACCAAAAATGCAGTATATATATTCTTATATATGTGAAGTTACATTTATGTACATTTGAAGTTACTTTATATCAAGGTGAAGTTATACATTCATATGAAGCAGTAGGATATCCCAAGCTATGGGCTAGATTATTGAGATATTGTAAATAAAGGCATTTCATTTCCGTAGAATGCATAATAGGGTCATCATTTAGGATGGATTATACTCCTATAGATCATAATGTGTTTCAAATAAAATGTGACATGTTTAGAACTAAGCATGTTAAAATGAATATGAGGAATTAGAAAGTGAAGTTCAGAAATTACTTGAATACACTATTAATGAGTATCATCATTTTGTTAAAGGTTCGAAAAGTATTCAATTTGAAATGAATCTATGTACAACTAGCCGTTTTAAATTATGAAACTAACATGTTTATTTGTTAAGTAAAAGAGTTTGCGTTAGGATGAATTGAAGAGGATGCACAAGTAAACGAGCATGCGTATAATGCTATGGAACTAAAATGTTCAGAAGATGAGCAATTGAAGCAGAGAAACTTATCCTTATACTAACATTTTAGGAAGTGAACTTAATCCCAACTGATGACATGATAAAAAAAAGGGACGTTGACTTATACCGATAAGTTGAACTATGTTGCTCAAATGTAAGTAATGATTTTCTTTACATGTTATTTACAGGATTTTTTGAATCCTGATTGGTGATAAGACTTATGATTGATGATGTGTTATCATCAAAATGCATAGAATATGATGGTAATTAGATGAATACATTCATTAAATAGTTTGTGGCTATTTTGTCGCATGTGGAATACAAGAAATACTAAATGATTGTTACTAAGTAAAATTCTCGGACTCAAATAAGAAGGTTTGAGAGGAAAATAATATTTTCTGAACTCAAGTAGAGGCTGCATCTTGCACTCACTTACTAGCTGTTGCAGGGTGCAACTTCCCTAAAATTGTGGTCATGTTCCCCATGGAAGTGGAACAGAGCAGGTGGGAAGCTCGTTGAATGTTATACTGACCCAAAAGTCCTAGGCAAACTTTATAACCATCAAATTGAGCAGAGGAAGGGCTCACGATTTTTCCTTGTGTTGTTAGAATGGAGCACACAAGAGGTTCTCTGAGGAGACTAAAATTTTTCCTTGTGGTGTTAGAACTGAGCCCACAAGAAGATTCGATGAGGGAAAGCTATGTAATGAGTTGCAGAGTAAGACTGTCATATTTCTGCTGTATGCAGAGGTTTTCCGGCTGAGTTACAGAAGACTCATGTTTTGTATGGCAAGTCTTCAAGATTGCAGGAAATACATAAGAGTTTTGTATGCAAGTCTCCATGATTGCGGAAGTACAAAGAGGTTTGGTGATTACAAAGTACAGTTGAAAGAATTGTTTTCTGATATGAGTTAATGATAATGATTGTCTTGTAACTAGACTATCACATGTATTTATGTGTGAATGTTATGAATGCTAAAGTAAGCAAATATTTCATCAAAGATGAGGATGAATGATAAATATTTGCTATTTTGAAATTTTGTATACTTATGTTACACTGAAAAATATTGTACGAGTTGTACAATGTGCAGGATATAAGTGATAAAGGCTTGCTTAAAATCGTGAAAATGTGAAGACGACCAAAGCACAAGAACAAAGGATGCAAACGACAAACCGTTGAACACCGAGGACGGTGTTATCTTTAAGGGGTGGAGTGTGTAACATCCCTAAAATTTACTCCTATTGTTATTATTTTGTAAATATAAATATGAGTTTTGTAAATGGCCATGGTGAGGAGCTCAAGGCCAAGGCCCCACCAATGCACCCCGAGCGATTTATATGTTTATAAGTCTTAGTTTAAGCCTAGAAGGTTAAAAGATGCTAATTGCGACTAAATGATAAGTAACAAAACCCATCAACGAGAAAGAGAGCCATGGGTTGGTTAACCATATCATAACTTATCATATTGAAATACGATAGGTGGAACATTAGCTCATCCTAGTAAGGTTATTATTCACCTTAAATATCTAACTAAAGATATTATAGCTTAAGTTATTCGAAACGTATTATGATTTTCCAAAACAAGCAATAGGTTTAACATATAGAGAATGTGGGAAAGACCTATCAAATAATTAAAAGAAATAAGAGAAGTTTTGTTAGACATAGTCAAGAAGGAGGTATTAAAAGATTTATCCTAGGTATATAAGCATATTAATTTTTGAGATATTTGTAGGTGGACGGTTTCTCATCCTAGATATTTTTTTTATTATAAACATGCTTCCAGCCTTGTTTTGAAATCTTTATGAGCTATCCTCGATAGATCTGAGTTATTGGCTTTAACTATTTTTTCATCTTGTTCAAAACTTATTTGAGCTAAATTGACTGGCACTTGTCGATCAGTTGAGAAAATCTGTTTATTACGTAGTGGAGGAGTAAAAGACGGAAGTGAGTATCTATAACTTAGCTTACCGTTGCAAGAGGATTCACCTCTCGGAAGCACTCCAAATGAGTTATGTAGAAAATTTTCATTGGCCATCTTAAAAGCTGGGGAATGGATGGACTCTCCAAGAGAGAGTGTTGTTGTCAAAATTTAATATGGAAGGTGGATGTACTCCTTGAAGGGAGAATAAGATCGAGAATTTTGGAGGATGTTCCCACCCAGCAACGGACCTTCCATCATGAGCAACGCTTACCATAAATATTCGTTATCTTGGAGTATTGGGGGGGACATCAACCTAAATTCATGGGAGGATTGGTCGGCCTCTCTCTCAGGAAGGGGGATTCAAACTCCCGTTATGGAACAGTTTTTGGTCTACTTGGCGGTTGTGGATCCCAAACAGCCTCCACGTCGCGGAAGGACTCTCCCAAGTCAGGAGGACTCCCCACTGTATGAGTGAACTCGAACTTATTTATGGAGTTCGTAGATAGGGATAGGCGGCAGCTTTAAAAAAGAGCACTATGCTACAGCAGTTTGGGAGTTACAGGGATGTTCAGAATCTTGGTAGGTATTAGCGCTGAGCGCTTAAGGAAGAAAGGAAGAACAATCTTAGGATTTGAAATCTCTATGTTTGGTAATAGCAAGGATGGTCACTGCGAGCTCGATGATGAGAGTAACAATGAGAATCTCTGCGATTAAGGAACATTCTGGTGAATGTGAATTCTACGATCATAATCACAAGGAAGATCTCCGTGAATGGAACTACAAGGAGGACCTCTACGGTGGATGGGCAATCGGTGGAGGAGATCCCAGCAAGCTGGAGAGGATCGGATAAGAGGAACATCGAACTCTGTGTTGAGTAAAACCCTATGATCTGAGTAAGTAATTCTCTGCGGTAAAGAGCTGGTAAGTGCCCCTACTGGCAATAGTTAGGTTTCTATGTTTTTGATCCCTGCAAATTCATATATCTGTATTAGAGGGACTTTGGTGGATGGAGTGACCCTCACATCGCGTAAATTGCGATCTATGCTTGATAGAACCTGTAATTTAAGCACATCATTAGACTACGTTTTAAATTTGTTTGCGATCTCAACAGGTTGCCTGAAAATATAGTTTGCATTGATCCCTTTGGATTTAGTTACCTCTGAAAACATGTATGTCCGTTGACTATGTGGAGGAGTACATTAAGATTTTTATTTAGCTGTATGGGAGTTTGATATTTGCTTATTAAGAGATAGGTCAACATCTGCACATGTTTTTGATAGCTCATCGTGACTGCGTTCCATGAGAATGCTCCGTTGACACAGGTAATAACTGTTAAATGCCTGAGATTTAGTAGATAAACAAACCATGCACACTTTCTGTCTGTGTTTAAAGATTTCTGTCGGTGAACTATGCTCTTTGTATAACTGTTGCCTGGAAAGTATTAGCTTGGATAACTGCGATTTGATTGTAAATAGTGGTTAGTCTTCTACGAACTGGGGTTCTCGTATTTTCTTCCTTTGAATAACAGTAATCTTCTCCATGGACAAGTAAGAGAGTAGAAATCTCTGTTTCATTAAATTTTTGTTTATCGTCTAAATTGGGGTTAACTAATGAAAGTGTAGTCCTAGGTCAGATGCCTATGTTGTATTATATTTTATTCATGTCCGGATTGAGATAATAATCCCTGTCTTGATGCTAAATCTACATCTCGGTTAGGAAGTGCTCCTTGTATTACCCTTTTCCAAATCTCAGTTCAATACTTGGATGAAATGTTGATAATGGAGGCTAGGGTTCCACATCGGCGGGACAACCTGTCATGGGAAGTCCGCAGGACTCGGTCACAGTTTGCTAGATATCAGACCGATCCAAAGTCATCGGATTGATCCTAAGTCAAATGCCAGGTTAAGAAAAGGTTCGGTGTCTGGATATTATTGGAAATATCTCTGTTCCATGAGCTCACTGCATTCTTCTTTTCTTTTAGAATAGCATTGGATAGAAGTGTTCCTTTCCTCTAAAAATAGTTTGGTTTAACTCTGTGTAAATCTTATAGTTTCCCCTTTTGTTACTATCCTTATTGATAGTGATAGTGCGGACAACATTTGTTTACCGTAAGGCTAAGACGATCTCAAATGATAAGTCGCATACTCTTTTATAAGAGTGATAATACAGTTTAGCTTTTGTCATTATGCTTATACTCCCAGTTGTTTTTATGAGAGTTTGATCCCTGTCAAGATCCGTTGATATTAAGTAAATCAACAGTATTATTATACTAGCTCGATCCCTGTAAGTATTGCTATTTCCTTTTGGGTAGTAGAGTCATAATCTCCGTCATGCTGCGCAAGGTTTTCAGTTCTTCTATAAAAACTGTGACGTTACTTTCACAACTTAAGGGTTTGGGAAAACGAGCCTTTTGAATTCTTAACTCCATGTAATAGGAATTATAAGTTTATATGTTATCGGTTGCTAAAAGATTAGGCATTCCAATCCCTATATGATCTCATAACTATTTAATATAGAATGCAAGAGGAATGCGTTAAGATGGGGTATTGATCCTTTCTTTTTATTTATATATTTATATTTATATATATAGTGTTGTATATAATTAAATATTGGAAGAATATGTATGATGGAAAGATTTTCCTTAATGAGGGGAATGTATATTTTTAAATATATATATATATCTATATAGATACCGTTGTATAAAATTTAATATTGGAAGAATATATATTGATTGGGTTATATAAAGTGTGGATTATTTATATAAGAGATTATTAAATTGTATTCATAGATTTTGTATTATATTTCTTGGAAAGAGAAAGAAATAATAATGGGGGTATTTCAATTTAAGAGATAAGGATCTATCTTCAAAAAGTTAGAATTAGGATACTAATTTATGGGATTAAGTAATATAAAAATGTGAAGATAGTATGTTTTAATTCTTACATTAAAAGATGATATACTTATTATAGAAAAACTATGAGATTAGGATTTTTCCTTAGAAGTTATGGCCTTATTTATATAAAGGTCATATTTAAGTTTAAATAAAATATTGTTTCATATAAAATTTATATGTTAATAAAGTTAAAATAAATTTATGATAGTTAAGATGTTTTGGAAAAACCCCTATGTTTAGGTGGCTAACTTTCAGGCTTCCTTAAGATAGTGGTTGACCTTGAAAGGTTAATTTATAAAGGAAACATCTTATGCTTGAGTATTGTAAAGATAAGACCATTAGTGTGAAGGAAACTTTCAGATTTATGTATAAGACCATTGAGAGGGGTCATGCCAAATGTTGAGTGTTAATACAGTTTTGAAGTTATATATTTGAATAGAGTATCAACAATCATGTTGCACGTTGTAACCTCTTTGAGGAAAAATATTAATAGAGAATGCACACACTTTTGTGGACTAGCCCGTGTACGGGTGAACCACGTTACCTTGGTCTCCTGTGTTTCTTATGGTGTTCCTCAATGTGACTTTTATGCATGTGTACTTTCTCTTTTTAGTGAAATTATGATTACTTAGACTTGTTCACCTGTATGATTAATATAAATTGTTAAAGAAATTCAATTGGTAGTTTCCTCACGTGAAAAGTTAGAAAATAATGTTGGAGTGACTTTATGTATGTACTACATTTAAAGTTAATTACAAACACCACGATGATTACGATTTTTGTGGCATCATATGACTGAACTGTTATTAAACTGGATTAATTGTCAGTAATATACTTCCGCGACAATTAAATAATTGCATTTATTATTGTAAAAGAATGAAAAAAAATAAATTTGTAAATTTTGGGTACGTGACACATAGGACCCCTTCATCAAAAGGGGAAAATCAAATAGTTAGTATCCATGATCAAAATTATAGTACAACAAAAGATAAAATAAACAATGATGCTTACATATAACAAGTAACCATAACATATTCAGATAACAAAGTAAAGATGTAAATATCCAGCGTTAAATTTAGACGGAATATTTACGGATACATAATGTTGTTACAAGTATTGATACAGTTGGTACATACATTTAATTAGTTGTATGCATTAAAAGATGATTAGGACAAAGTATAGAATCACTGTCTGTAAACAACATAACACATTTAGAACAATGATGACCATTTGAAGTAGGTGTCGTCATAGAAAACAATCAGTCTATTGTTAAATGAATTAAATTATCATTAATGATACTTTCTGCAGAACAAATATAAGCATTTATTGGTACATAGAAAATTTTAAATTTTTGTGAAATTTGGGGATGTTACATGTGATATCAGAGCGCAAGTTCAAATACCAGTCCTGAAGTGGCTCAACTCCCGCAATTAAAATTTAAAAACAGAATTGCAATTACTGAGTTTTATTTTATTTTGTTTTTTGTTCATCATTTTATAAATTTTGTTTGCAGGTATGGAAGGACCAGAAGAGTCAGCTGAGGACACGTCCCATAATAATGAAAAAAATAATAATGAGCAAGGAGATATTAATGCACAAAATTTATTTGTTGAATTAAATGATAATTCATCTGAATTACTAGGTATAGTTAAAGATTTAAAAACATAAATAAAAACTGTTAATAAGGAGGATGAACGAATTCTAAAAGCTCAAGAGGAGCTAAATCAAATCCTATTGGATAAACTTCATAATAACAATAAGGATAAAATAACAGAAAATAATTATGAATCTGGAACTATGTCCTACCAACGTAAGGTTAAAAAGTTAAAACTGACTAAGTATGATAGCAATTCTTCTTCTGAATTATATGAAAAAGCATGTAGTGTAATATCTCTCCTTTATGCCCTCAGTTTGTAAATGTAATTGATTATTGGTTTCTGGTGAGGAGCTCAAGAGCAAGGCCCCACCAGTAAACCTTGTAATTCTTGTAGCTTAACTTGTGATTTAACTCCTAAGCATCGGAGACTAAAAATGGTGGCGTAACTAAACGATAAGTAATTGAATATATTAGGGAGAGAAAGGTCAACTGACTTGGAAGCCATGACAAGCTAGGGTATTGACGACAGATGTCATCCTGTTGGCGTAAATACTTGTTGCAGTTAACGGTTATCCTCGTACCTAAGGTTCTAAACTTATAGTTTTAAGTTACGTTAAAACCTAAATCCATGAGGGTATGGCATAAAAAATACTATTTTTGCCACAATCATTGAACAACATTTTTTATGACCTAATAGTTTTATTATTAAAATCCTAATAGGATTAAGCCACTTAAGTATTATATTAATGAATGATCTTGGGGAAGGGAAGAGATCACTCACTAGAAATTACATCCTAGTTTCCACATGGATGCTTTAAAACCAAAAATCTTCTTAATTAGATGATTATACCTTTAAAAGTACTTACATGGATCTTTCGATCCAAGTATGCATAGATGAGATATATGTAGAATTTTATCTCCTTTTTCTTATAGGAAATTGAAATAGTTTAAAGGCAAGGCTTTTTAAGTATTCAATTATAGGAAATTTTTGTAAATATGGGAGCCAAAGTCAAGGCTGGGAACTTATGTGTAAGTTCCGCGTATAAGGATGTTTGGGGTTTGTTTCCCCCTTTTTTCGGGGATCACTTTCCCTCTTAAATGCCACTCAATGTGGTTGTGGAATATCTATTGATCTCTGGAGTGGTTAGAGTGATTTTCGGAGCTTGGCGATTCTCTTGGAAAAGAGTCGAGCCACACCTGTCATGGTGACTATCTTCCCATCGTAATCATCGAAGTGATGGAGGAAAAGGCGCATTGAGAGATGATGGTAGGGGATTCCTATTTGAGGGTTACGCTCGTCCATCATAGGGGATTCGGGGGTGATGGTGTTCTTTTTATTGTTGTTTTATTTTTGTATGGGATCGAACTCCTGCAGTCTTGGCTGCATGAAGCTTTGGGAAAATGCTGCTATCTCTTTCGGAACTGGATCTACAGAAGGTAGCGATCCTCTGCTCAACACAATGTTACAAGTTGGGGATTATCAATCCCTTTCGTGAAGCTCCGATCTCTGCCGATCACAGTAGCATACAGCTTGAGCAGACTAAGGGAGGTCGACCGAGAGAGGAAAGATGAGGGGAAAATAGTTCTCAATTTTCGAAGGGTAGAAGCATTTGAAGCTATGCGTTGGCAGTTGGTTGGAGTCTCTACAATGGTAGGAAATACTTGATCTCTGCGTTAGGAAGTCTCTCCGTATTGATAGAAGATAGTCGGGTCTCGACAATGGGAAGACATTATTGGATATTTGCGATAGGAGTACAAACAGACTCTGCACTTTTGTTTTAGCATCAAACCTGGTACGATAATGGTTGCGCCAATTATGGGTAAGATCTCTCCCTAAAAGAAGTCGTGGTTTTCCTTTTTATACTCTGTAGTGGATGATGGTTAAGCCCAGGTTAGGTCGTGGCTCTTTTTTTTGCACTGCGTTGTTATTTAATTTTCAACTCTTTATAATAATAGTTACGCCCAGTTTTTGGGTGAGATATTTGGGTGGAAGAGGTCGTGAGTGTTCATATTCTGTACACATCCCGTCAAAGCAACTTAGTAGAGTCTCAGGTATGTGTAATATAGATACCATGTGCAAAACTATCAAATCACCTGCGTGGTAAAGTTTGTGTGGAAAAGTCTATGGATTTTGGTGATGATCAGTGTTATGAACTGCGATGATTTATTAGAATAAAGTTCTTAAATTTTAAATCATAATCTGCCTTTTTGCTTGAACGACGTGGCAAACATTGGGGTTTTTTTTTGTAATGACCATTACATGACCTGTGACTAGAACAGTAGAGTAGCTTTCTTTGCTAGTCTAAACTTCGTGGGAGGACTCCTCCTTCGGACTATGTCTGAGTTGAGAGCAGGAACTTTTTTCTTCTATCTCTGTGCTCCGGCAGAAGTAAAACGACCTCCTCATAGCCTAGTTTTTCCTTATAGTATAGTTGTGTGATGAATGCTTTTCCCTATCAGTAGAATCAACACCATTTAGACAACTGTGTAGTTAAATTGGGGTTTCTTATTGAAGCCATATGAGGTTCTATTATAAAGTATACTTTCCAGTTTAAAATAATATTGGGTTCGTTTATTAACCATGCTGTAATGAAGCCGCCTAAAGTTCTGTTTATATGAATATGATAATTTGAGAATGAAGATGTATAGATCCATAGGATCCTTCTTATTTTATATGTTGAATGGTATTCATGTGAGTTTCCCCTTGTAAAATGTGTACAGTTTGAAAGCATTTAGAACCATAGGATTTTGGCTTATTCATCCATGCTGGATGGTAGTCATATATTGGGCCTCTGTTATACTCATATTACAAACACTAGGGAAACTGCTTTTCTATATACGGGTATCTTAGTGTCTTAGTTTTAAAATATTATTCATCGAAATATTGAAATCAATCGGATAGTTGGGTATTAATCCCTACTATGAAGCTGTTGTTTTTATGTTGATAGATTCTATCTCTGTTAGGAAGGAGATATGAGTAGTTAAGGACTTCTTCTTTTAGGGCATGGCAGTATACTCGTGATTGTTTTGAGGAAACCTTCATAATAGGGGATTTGAGGAAGTGGAAGCTTCGATTGTAACCTCTATCTAGTTAATAAAACAAGTAGAGACTCATTTGGTGGACGTAGCCCATGGATTGGGTGAACCACGTGTATATCTGGACTTTGTTTCTTGTCTTTTGTCTCTTGTGTATATTTATAATGGTTTTTGTCTCTTGGGTATGATTATAATTGTTTTGTGTTTTGTACATAATCAGAATGCCTTTGTGTACATAAGTGAGCATATGCCTTATCAAGAGAATCTTAGACAAGATGATATATGATTAATCATGTTGCTGATGTATTAGAATTGTTTATTTAGTCCTGCGATATTATTCACATAAATGTATTTAGATTTCATAAGTTGTAACTAAGTTTTACAATCGTTCATTTTTCAATATCTTTCATAAGGATGTACAAGGCAATACTGAGTATATTTGAATATGAGCTCAAGTTTTCCTCTCAGTGGTATGGTCATATAAGTTCTTATGAACAATTCACTCAAATTACTAATAAAGCTGATGTGGGTATGTTACATGTAGGAAAAAGCACAAGTATTCCAGTGATAGTAGTGAAAGTGACTGCTACACTAAAAAGAAGAAGTACAAACCATACAAAGAAATTTCTGGAGAATTTAAGAAGATTAAACCACCAATTTTTAATGGAGAAACATAAAAGAGTGAGGAAGTCGAAGCATGGCTATTCGGTATGAATAAGTACTTTCAAATTTACAACTACTCGTCATTTAAAAACTAAAATGGAAATTTATAATCTCATTGGAAAAGCAGACATCTGGTGGCAAGATTTGAAACGAGTAAAAGGCTTAAAAGAGAAAAATGCAAACTAGAGTAATTTTTGGAAGTGTTTTAAAATAAAATTTCTATCGGAACAGTATTATGAGGAACGAACTAAAGAGTTTTATGAATTAAAGTTAGGTTCCATGGATATGAAGGAATTAAACAACAAGTTTTTAAGTTTGTTAAGGTATGTGCCTTACATTACTGAAGAAAAGCCTAAGGTACAAAGATTTATGAGTTGTTTACCCTCTCATATAAAGGGAAGAATTGAGTATGATGACCCTATAACTCTTGAAGAGGCCATGAGAAAAGCAAATATCTCTTATGAATCGAACAAGAAAAGGGAAGGCATACCAAGCTAGAAAGTAAAGAGGCCTAATAATTTTGAACAAAGGAAAAAGCATTTTTCTTTTAATCGCAACTTTGGAAATAGTAATTCACGTAATTTTTCTAACAGAAAATTTCAAGGGAACAATTCAAGAGGTAATGTAGAGTAAAATTTTACAGCTGCGAGAAACTAAGATCCACATAAAATTTTTGTTAAAAACAATGAACAAAAAGAACCTATTAAATGTTGAGACTATCATGGACCTCAATATGCATCAAACTGCCCACTCAGAAAGATGAGCATCAACAACATACACACAGTATAGGAGGAGGCTACTGCTAGTGACCTAGCGAGGAAAATTCCCAAGATCAATGCAGCCTTGGAAAACGGACAGGATGATCATCAAACTTCAATGGTTCAAGTAGAAGGTATGCTAAAAGATAAACCCATTTCTATTTTAATTGACCCAGGAGCAAGTCTTAGCTATGTGTTACCTGATTTAGTAAAATGTTGCAATTTGAAAGTAGAAAAGTTTCAAAAATCATGGTTGGTTCAGTTAGCTACTGGAACTAAAAGAAGGGTAATTGATTATGTAAAATATTGTGAATTATTGATGAATTAGTTTAGGACTCATGTTATGTTGAATGTATTAGCATTAGGTTCTTATGATGTTCTGATTGGAATGGATTGGCTGGAAAAGGATAGGGTAGTGTTAAATTGTTTTGAAAAGACCTTTACTTGTTTGAATGATAAATTTGAAACAGTAACCGTAAAAGGAATTCCTAGAAAAACATTAGTTAGACAAATTTCTGCTTTACAAGTGAAAAAGGTTGTTCGTAAAGGGTGTAAGTTTTTTGCTGTAAATGTAATTAATGACAAAAAATCAACTAAAGAAGATAAGTTAAAGTTGGAAGACATACCCATTATAAAGGAATTTTCTGATGTATTTCCGGAAGAAATTCCAGGACTACTTCTGAAAAGGGAATTAGATTTCACCATTGAGCTAGTATCGGGAGCGGTACCAAACTCAAAGGCTCCTTACAGAATGAACATTCTGGAACTTAATGAACTTAAATCACAGTTAAAGGAACTAATTGATAAAAAATACATAACGCCAAGTGTGTCTGCGTGGGGAGCACCTGTCATTTTTGTTAAAAATAAGGATGAAACTTTGCGTTTTTGCATAGATTACTGTTAGTTAAATAAAATGACCATAAAGAACATATCACCTTTGTTCCGCATTGATGATATGTTTGATCAACTATGTGGTGTGATGATATTTTCTAAGATAGACTTGAGCTCGGGGTACCATCAAGTCAGAATTAAAGATGAGGACATCTTTAAGACTGCTTTCAGAATGTTACGAGCACTACGAGTTCGTGGTTATGCCTTTTGGGCTAACCAACACTCCAACAATTTTCGTGTGTCTAATGAGTAATGTTTTACATAATTACTTGGATAAATTTGTAGTGGTATTTAATGATGACATCTTAATTTATTCTAAGACTAAAGAAGAACATGATGAATACTTAAAGATAATTCTACAAGTGTTAAGAGAACACCAACTTTATGCTAAATTCAGCAAATGTGATTTCTTCAAAGATAAAATATAGTACCTAAGGCATGTGAAATCCAAGGATGGAATCGCAAAAGACCCGGACAAGATAAAAGAAATTAATGAATGGCCTGCCCCTAAAGACGTAACTGGTGTACGATATTTTATGGGAACTACAGGTTACTATTGGAAGTTTATAGAAGGATTCTCATGAATAGCGAACCCTATAACCTCCTTACAAAAGAAGGGTAAGAAATTTGTTTGGGATAAAAAATGTGAAGAAAGTTTTAAGAAATTAAAAGAACTATTAACAATTGCACCTATTCTAAAAATTGCGGACCCAAATAAGGATTTCATTGTTTGCACTGATGCATGCAATGATGAACTTGGCAGAGTCTTAACACAAGAAGGTCATGTGATTTCCTATGAGTCCAAAAAGTTAAAAATTCATGAGAAGAAATATGCAACTTACAACTTAGAGTTGGCTGTCGTGGTACATGCGTTAAAGATGTGGCGCTATCACTTAATCGAAAGTAATTTTACACTAATGACAGATAATAAAGGCTAAAATATTTGCTAGATCAACTAAATCTTAATGCGAGGAAAGCCAGGTGGTTAGCTTTCCTTAGCGAGTATGATTTTGAGATTCAACGCATTAAAGGTAAAGAAAATAAAGTTGTTGATTCTTTGAGCAAAAATGCGAATTTAAATTTCGTGGTAGCAATCAACTCTTATAAAACAGATTTGGAAAATTAGCTTCAAGAAGGAATAAAACTGGATGTAAATTACCTTAAATTACGACAAAAAGTTACTGAAAATAATGCTGAAAATTTAATAATAGATTACAAATTAAATGAAAAAGGCTTAATGCTGTATAAAAATAGACTTTATGTGCCTAATATACCCAAAGTTAAATTGTTGATTTTAAATGAATTACATAAAATCCTTTATTGAGGACATCCTGGTTACCAAAATATGATAACCATGCTGAGGAAAGATTACTTTTGGCCAAATATGAAAAATGAGGTAGCTGAATACATTGATAGGTGTATGGAATGCCAGCAAATAAAGGATGAGCATCAACACCTATCTGGACTATTGTAGCCACTACCAGTTCCATATTGGAAGTGAGAAATAATTAATATTGATTTTATAATTAGTTTACGTAAAAATCAGAAACAGAATGATTCCATAATGGTTGTTGTGGATAAGCTTAGTAAAGAATCCCATTTTATACCTGTTAAAACAACCTACAAGGCTACTAACAATGCTAAAAAATTTATGAAACAAATTTTTCGTTTGCATGGGATTCCAATAGTTATAATTTCTGAGAGAGACACTAAGTTTACAGGAAATTTCTGGAAGTCTTTATTTAAAGGCTTATATACTAATTTAAATTTTAGTACATCATTTCATCCGCAAACGGATGGGCAGATAGAAAGAGTCAATTAGATTCTTGAAGATATGTTAAGAGTGTATGTTAGATATCAACCAGGTAAATGGGAATAATATTTGCATCTTGCTAAGTTTGCTTATAATAATCACTAGCAAGCTTCGGCAAAACTCAGTCCATTTGAAATTCTGTATGGAAGAAAGTGTAATACTCCTATTTCATGGAGTAATCCAGTTGACAGGTTAATGTTAGGACCTGAGTTATTGAAAGAAATGGAACTAACAATGAAACATGTTCAAGGCAATTTGAAAATTGTACAAGATAGACAGAAAAGTCATGCAGATCTCAAAACAACTCAGAAAGAGTTTCAAGTTGGTGAACATGTCTTCATCAAGGTAAAACCTAAAAAGAGATCCTTAAACTTAGGAAGTTGTGCTAAGTTAGCACCAAGGTATTGTGGACCTTTTGAAATACTGTCGAGGGTAGGTGTGATATCCCTCCTTTATGACCTATTTTGATCTTTATTTTTATTATTTTTTATACATGTAATTGTAATTGTGTAAGTGACATTGGTGAGGAGCTTAAGGCCCATCAGTAAGGTTTGAGATTCATGAGGTTTAACTCATCAGTTGTAAATTATAAACTTAGGATTTGAGCATGGGTAACGCAAAGAAGAAAAGGGAAACATCAATTATTCATTAGAAGACATGAAATGGGTAAGATGGCTAGGAAACCATGGGTTTGATGACCATAATCGTAAGTATCATCTTAAGTTATGATAGTGTTAAAGTTTCATCCTTGTAGAGCTTACCGTAAGTATCTAACTAAGTTATTATGCCCTATAAGTTATGACGACCCTAGTAAGATTAATCCGAGTTCATATGAACATCTTAACTAGGGATGAAATGCCATCATGTCATCTATAAAGATAGATTCAAGCCAAGGAAATTATTTTAAAGGTATTATGTGGAATAATCACCTTGAAATAAAAAGAATGGTATCATAGTATTTATGCCATTTTACTTTCATACAAAGCTATAAACTATTATATACCTTAAAGGAAATTTGGAAAAAGTAAAACATATTATGAATATATAAGATATGTTTAAAAGTGCATATGGAGATAAGATATTTTATTATTAAGAATTTATTTAGGTACTCTATTGTATAGAACATAGAGGACGCATCGTAAGGAGTGGTATGGAGATTTTGTTTTACATAGAACGGACAAAGATCTAGGGTTAATTTGTATAATACATTTTAAAGATATGACCTTATAAATGAATTAGGAACTATAAAATTCTTATATGGTAGTCTTATATTTTTTAGACTTGGCGGGCTCTTCTAGCAAAATCGTAAGCCTTTGAGAAGTATTTTTTGAGTGGACTCGCTCCATTAACAAGAGAGGCGTGTAGCTTTTGGTAGTGGAACAACTTTTAGTGGGAGTTTGCTCCCTTAGTGGAGCACTTCCATTACCTAATTCGCCACTTGTCACAAGTTTAAGTTAAACTAACTCGTTGCCGATTTGGGAAATTTGGAGGGAGTTAATTATGAGATAGTGGAACGAGTTGTCTCTTGACTAGTGTCGTATATCAGATATTTTTGTCTGTACGAAACCCCCCCCCACCTTTTCATATGAATTTTTGGTGCATGTTATAAACTTCCAGCGAGATTGGAATCATTATTTTGTAATATCCTATTGTAATGTACAGAGATAGGATGGCCTCACATTAAGATCGATCTCAATCTCTTGGTATATATATATATAAATGATTACTTAGCACAGTTAGGTCTGACCAGATTCGTGCTCAGGATGAGCATTCATGTAGCTTCTACTTGATAAAGTGATATCTATATGTTTGACTGGGTTTGCGCTCAGGAGGAGCGATACTGCCCCTTTTATTTGATAGAGTTGTGGCTGAAAGAAGATAATTATCTGTTTTCATCTTGATAGATATACATATATTATCGATCCTAGCTTGATCGATGTACATACACCATACCATCTCGGCATTATCTAAGCTATCTTTGTGTTCATCGATGTATATATATCTATCCTTGCTTCTAATAGACTTAGTATAGTGTATTTTGATAGACTCGGTATAAATATATGCGATCTCTGCATCTCCTCTCTAGAATAAGTTTGTAAACTCTGCCTCGTATTGCATCGTATAGGTCAGAGATGTGTTCCTTGAACCCCCTTTGTTGATAAGAGCTTATTGTAACTCTATATAACGCATAAAAGATATGCGATCATCTCCCTATTACTTTATTAACTTTAGTGAGTTGTTAATGTAAGAAGGAAGCTTCAGGAGTAGTCTTAGTCTCTTAAGATATGTGAATATTTAGTTAATTATTCAATGCATATACAATGATAAAGTTTTGGTGGAATGAATGCTTTTAATTTTGGCCCAAAAGAACTTGAAAGGAAAAAGGATTCTACAATATTGTATGCCTTTTAATTCAACTTAGATATTAAATATGTACAAAGCTAATGGCAAAGTAATTATCAATGATTGTCTAATTGATGGGTTGAGTAGGATTATATTTTGTGGAATATATTCCTTAGTTGTAGGAATTGGGATACACAATAATGAGTGAGCAACACTTATGGTTATAAAAAGGAAGTATGAGAAGGGTTATGGTTTATAGTATTGATATGAGAGTCAAAATTGTGTTCTTCTTTCTAGGCAGCAATTTGTGTTCTTCTTTGTGAGCAGTAGGGAAGAAATCTTGGTATTGCCCAAGCTAGACCTTGGGTAGTTTTGATTATGTTGCCTCTATAAGAGGGACCTGAGAAGTGGAAAGGAATCATTGTATGGTAGATTGCACCCCTTGATATTGATGAATAATAAGATATGACTCTCTTTGGTGGACGTAGCCCCTCCTGGGTGAACCACGTGTATATTTGGACTTGCTCTTATGTGTGATTAAATTGTATGGTTGATTTACTAGATGTATCTATCTTTAGGTTATTCTTAAATATGTAAAGGAGTATTTCTTATATCATAAGTAAAATGGATGTACAAATAAGAAATGCTTATTAAGGACGATCATTCAAAAGTATTCAATAGTTGTATTAATTGTCTATGGATTGAATCTATATGTTAAGTGAGAAGGTATAAAAGCAAACTATGAAGGGTATTTATTAAATGGAAGTAAACAATGCGATGTACTTATTATACGAATGGAGTTTTGTTTGTAATTTGGAATCCATACCAATGCTGTTGTATCGCACATTGTTATACTAACTAGGATATTTAGGAATGAGACACTTACTTTTATGGATGTTGTTTTATAAATCTTGGAACCATTAACTAATGGCTTATCTTTTATTTGATGAAGGTAATTAATCATTGTAGATGGTTATGTATGAGGGGTATTAGGAAATTTTAATTTCGAAAATTCACTAAGTACTAACCCGAAGTTTTGGGTATGTCACATATGGTATCAGAGCATTAGGTTACAACACTAAGGCCTAATAAGCTCAACATGCGATAAGTGAGTATGAAGGTTGTTAAGTTTACTAATCAATTGTTTTCGTTTCATTTTGGATGCATGGATTGTACTGGAGGAGGGGAAAATGAATCTCCGAGCTCGACTTCAAGTTTCTTCTGCCAGAGCACAGGTTGCAAACACTTGGGCTTATTGGGCTCAATTGGAGAAGAACTAATACAAGTTGGTCGGACTAGAAAAGGAGCTGCATTCTATAAGCCAAGAATAAAAGTTTCCCTTCCAAAGAATCATCAAGAGGTAAGCGACGAAACTTCTTGAAATTGCAAGTAAGTACGTACGAGTTTATTGAAGAGTTATTATTAGAATATCTATTTGTGAACATTGCATAAGTTCATTTGACATTTGAATGATCTTCTATGGATCACACCAAACAATGAATATCTCCTGACCCTTTACAATTAGTTTCATTGAATGACAGGAAAGTACTCTTTTAATTAGTTTAGATTATTGGAGTTAAGTCTTATGAAATAAGTACTTGCAAGGGAGTAAAAGAAGGTATTGGAAGTGATGAAGTTTATAATATAAACAGACCCTTCTAAATTCTGTTAACCTGATAGTTCAATTTAAATGTTTATTACCGCATCCTACGTTTCTTGTTATCCTCGATAGTTAATATCTTTCAGTTTCAACAAATTCGAATAAGTATGGTAGATGCATGTTATGGACTTAGATAAATTAATCGATTTGATTGACCCAATGATCCAGATTTCCAAATATAAGATGCAGATGGACCTTAGATCTCTTAGAAAGATCCATTAAGTTTCAGTTAAAAATCCATTAAGCTTGAATTATTTGGTATGGTCTAGGGCTCCGACCAGGTTCCTTTCTATATATAGGAGGCTAAAAAAAAAAAAAAAATTTAAAAGGGCATGTTGCAGAAGGAATCAATGGGAAGAAGTATCCAATAGAGGTATCTGTTCTTTTAGTGATGATGTAATACGATATACATTATATTAAGGAACTATTGGTTTTTGTAGTGGTGCTAAGCTAATATTTCATAAGGAGTATAGCCTTGTTGGACTTAGACATGTAGATTCTGGTTCACAAAGAAAATTAACTTTAATAGTGTGAATGTCTATGACTAAGAAATAGTTATAATTTCTTTAAAAATATATATATTTGTATTCTAAGTAGTTAAAGAAGATGCATATGATAATTAAAAAAAAAAATGCATGAGTTCATTTTTATATTCCTTATTTTAGTGATCTCTATTGGGAAGGTTAGGATACTTGAGTGGTTGTCATAAAAGTTGTGTTCGACGTTTATGAAATGGAAGTATACATTATATGCATGTGCACTGGACTACCTATTTCATTAATTTTCATAAGATGTTGAGTGTAGTACTAATATGATTTAAATGCAAGTAGACTTGTACCTTGGCATAAGAGGAGCATATAATAAGGAGGTAGTGGGCCTCCTGTATAAAGGTATGCGATTATCTTGATAAAAGTGTGCAAATATATATATATATGTAAACAATGTGTTATTACTTACATGATGTTAGTACGTACAAGGAAAAGTTGGATAAATAAAATAGGATTCAGATCCTTATTAAACGGTGTTGTGATAAATAGAGGTATTTGACTCTTCCAACATGGGTACATACCAGTTTCGTTATTTTACTCGCAAAAGTTTAAGTAAGAAATGAATGTTTATTTTAGATAATCAAGTATAAACATTATAGTACGAATGATGATCATATTTTTTTGCATAAGAAAAGATCTTCTTACAAATATTTTATTTTGTTACCAACAGGTGAAATTTGAATTTGCCAGATGGTCAAAGATTTTGTGGAGTTTGTGGAAAGACAAGAGCATAAATGTTATGCATGGTAAAAGAAGGAGTGAGGAATTAAGATTCACATCACAATTGTTACTTATTCTAATAAAAATGTTGATAATTATTGTTGAACAAAGCACTCGACCTAGATTGGTCAGAGTAATCGCATGGGTACAGAATGTAATGTGACAAAATAAATTGATTAAATTGAAAGAGATTTTTCTAGACTCAAGCAAGGCGGCTTGGGGAAAATAAATTCCGGGACTCAAGCGAGAAGGCTTGAGGGGAATTGTGTAAAGAGTGTTGTAATGGCATTGAAATACTCCCTAAAAATCAGGGATTGAACAGCCACTAGGATTCTCGGAGAATCGGCTGGCTGTAAGACCTGGGAAAGCTATAAGAAAATGTATATGTGGGAGGCAGGACGCTGCTTAGTATGCATGAAAGAAATGTTTGCTGTGTGAGCACTAAGGTGTTAGGCAAGACATGAATGAAATGTTTGCTGCGTGAGCACTAAGGTGTTAGGCAAAACATGAGAGAAATGTTTGCTCCATGAGCACTAAGGTGTTAGGAAAGAATTTTCTGGATCAAGTGAATGTTGGTTGTTGATTTTGTCAACAGTATACAATCAAGGAGCACTAGATTTATTCCATATATTGCAAGAGATATGTATAATAAAGAACTCATGATTTATGTTTCTGAGTTTGATTATGAAGTTGATGACAAGTTGTTACTAAACATTGTTTCTTTTGAATTCCAGTTTTGTGATACAAAGGATTGCTCCAAGAGAAGAGTGAACACCGAGGACGGTGTTATCTTAAAGGGGATGAGGATGTGATATCCCTCCTTTATGACCTATTTTGATCTTTATTTTTGTTATTTTTTATAAATTTAATTGTAATTGTGTAAGTGACATTGGTGAGGAGCTTAAGGCCCATCAGTAAGGTTTGAGATTCATGAGGTTTAACTCATCAGTTGTAAATTATAAACTTAGGATTTGAGCATGGGTAACGCAAAGAAGAAAAGGGAAACATCGATTATTCATTAGAAGACAAGAAATGGGTAAGATGGCTAGGAAACCATGGGTTTGATGACCATAATCGTAAGTATCATCTTAAGTTATGATAGTGTTAAAGTTTCATCCTTGTAGAGCTTACCGTAAGTATCTAACTAAGTTATTATGCCCTAGAAGTTATGAAGACCCTAGTAAGATTAATCCGAGTTCATATGAACATCTTAACTAGGGATGAAATGCCATCATGTCATCTATAAAGATAGATTCAAGCCAAGGAAATGATTTTAAAGGTATTATGTGGAATAATCACCTTGAAATAAAAAGAATGGTATCATAGTATTTATGCCATTTTACTTTCATACAAAGCTATAAACTATTATATACCTTAAAGGAAATTTGGAAAAAGTAAAACATATTATGAATATATAAGATATGTTTAAAAGTGCATATGGAGATAAGATATTTTATTATTAAGAATTTATTTAGGTACTCTATTGTATAGAACATAGAGGACGCATCGTAAGGAGTGGTATGGAGATTTTGTTTTACATAGAAGGGACAAAGATCTAGGGTTAATTTGTATAATACATTTTAAAGATATGACCTTATAAATGAATTAGGAACTATAAAATTCTTATATGGTAGTCTTATTTTTTTAGACTTGGCGGGCTCTTCTAGCAAAATCTTAAGCCTTTGAGAAGTATTTTTTGAGAGGACTCGCTCCACTAACAAGAGAGGCGTGTAGCTTTTTGTAGTGGAGCAACTTTTAGTGGGAGTTTGCTCCCTTAGTGGAGCACTTCCATTACCTAATTCGCCACTTGTCACAAGTTTAAGTTAAACTAACTCGTTGCCGATTTGGGAAATTTGGAGGGAGTTAATTATGAGATAGTGGAACGAGTTGTCTCTTGAATAGAGCACTACCATCAGTTAATAGGATTTTTGCCATTTGTCTCCAATTAAAAGAACCTAGAGTTCGGATTCTGGGGGGACGGTTACCTTTAGGAGGAGGTGGACAATTTTTGAGAAGGGGGAGGTTAGCATGTTACAGTTAAAAAGGGGAGAAGTTTATGAAAGCAGGAGGACGGTGGAGTATTGTTGGGAGGTACCACGGTGAGCAGGCGGGAAAGGAAGATAGTCAGAGAATGACCCTCGCAACCAGAGGAGATACAATTCGGCGTGAAGAGTTGTAAGATACCCTTGGTTGAAAGCAAAAAGGAAGGAGAAGGAATGCCGATCTCTGTGCATGGTATTACTTTTGGGTTTCTGCAACTGAGATCTAGGTCAATTTCTTTCTTGTTGTAGTGCCCTCACTCGGCACTGGGTCATCTGTAGTGTCCTCACTAGGCACTGGGTCCCTATTCTGTTTAAATGTCTGTTTTCTGTATGTTTATATGTCTCTGAAATTAAATAAACAAATCTTAAAACTTTTCATGTAAATACCAAGTTTTTTTTTTTTCCCTTTCCTTTCTAACGAAAAGAATTAACCGGCTATATTTCAGGTTTCTAAAAGTTCATAAATCTGTGCAAATTAATTAAACATCAACTTAAGAATCATCATTCTAACCCAGTTCTTTCAACATACGTAATTTGGAAATAAAAGAAAATACCTGTTACTTAAGCTTGTTCAGTAAAATACCTGGAGTCCGTAGATTTGCAGCAAGGTAAGAAGATTCCTGTAGTGGGTTCTGTAGGTTACCTTAGCAACCCAAAATGATGTGTCCACCCTGCCGATCAGCTATTATCATGCTGACCCTAGGAAATCAACGGATTTCCTAGCCCCCGAGCCCACAGACCGATAATCCCGACAACCACTTTCCATGGTAATCATCTGCTGAGTTATCCCCCTTCTCAGTCTTTTCTTTTGAGTTTCCCACCTCCTCAAAGCTTCGAGTTAACCCCCTCCTCGGCATTCCTCCTTTTTTCACAAAAATCCTCACAGTTCTCCCACAATAACCCCCTTACTACTTTGTTAATTCTCCCCTTTATAGGAATCCACTTCCTTCCAAAGTCAAACTTCCTTATCACTCCACCGCCCTAGCTGTCGTGGTCTTGGAAGTACTAATCATTAATGCATCCCCTTTTTAAGGTAAAAAGGTGGATTATATATTATTTTATATCATCCAAATTCTCTCGGGTAGTGGAATTATTCAATGATTTACTTAAACAAATCTTTTTATTTATTTATTTTGGAATGATTCTGTTCCTTAATTTAAATGAATAATCTATTTAATAAATCATTCAATCCACTATGATTTATATAAATATTATCATTAATTAATTAATAACAATAATAACATAATAATTAATAATAATAGAATTTAAATTAATTGTGAATAGAAATTATAAATATTTATTTGGTTAATGGATAAGGGTCACATAGTACCTCTATGTATAAATAATGAAATATACTTTAATGGTTTATTTAATCGTGATCAACAATTATATAGCACACTTTTCTAGTATTAATGTTTAACTATTATACTTCATATAGGAGTCACCTTCACCTGAGGATGCTTA
Source organism: Larix kaempferi (assembly GCA_027924585.1). Taxonomy (NCBI): domain Eukaryota; kingdom Viridiplantae; phylum Streptophyta; class Pinopsida; order Pinales; family Pinaceae; genus Larix; species Larix kaempferi. Next base: position 8,333,280 of record BSBM01000138.1, on the reverse strand, counting down.
CAATTAACGACACTTATTTTAATCGTTCATTACCATGTCTTCATACAAGACTGATTAACTTATTTTACACATTAAAACTTGATGATCTTTTACTGATTAAGTCATTCACTGAATACTTATTTGAGTTATCTATGATAACTTATAATATTGTTACATCTTGATAAGTAGGTTGTAAACCAATATTATTGCGCATGTGCATAATGTGCATGCGTGGCCAGCGTATGCACAAGACAGACATGTACTACAAACATATGTCATATATATATTCTATGCATATCAGCTAACTAATATTCATAATACTTTATGCAAACCGAACAAGTACACATTCATCATAATAGTACTAAAACATCATCGTTTATTTTATCAGTTAACCTTTAAGATTCCATTTCATTGCTTTTATGATTACGTTTGTTCAATCAATCAGGTACAAGGAAGGCTACCTACTACCACTAACTCCAGGTCAATGAATGCCCAACCCTCAACAGTACTAACTATCATATCCTCCCATCGTTAACCTACTGCCACAACCTCCCTGTCCTTCCTCTACTAGTATAAAAGTGGATGTCGGACTCAACGACCTGACCACATAGAACTTGAGAGCGATAGCGTCGGCTGAACAGAAAGCGGACCTATCCTCTCCTAGTAGGCATCCGACCATCGTCATCACACATACATGGGGAGCGTGTCTCAGCACGGCCCTCCCACGATCTCGGGTATCATAGGAACATGGGGTGGGCAACACATCCATCCCTCTCAACATACTGGGCCTACGCCCTTATCAAATCATACTCTGTTGCTCTCGAGATTATCGGTCCATGTCATCATTTCATCAATTTTGGGTTGCTAAGGTTTACTGTATGGATAGGTTCTACTCCGTATATCAGATCAAGTACTTGGCTATCCCATAGCCCTCGTGTCCTGCAGGTTAATATTCCGCAAGATACACCTTTTTTTTTACAAGCATTTCCATTCGATCACCCATTGATCCATATCATCAACATCATTCATTTCACGTCACAATTTTATTGTATCACAGATATGCATGGAATATAACAGTTTTATCAATTTCATCATAGGATGGCATCCACATACAACACCATATATTTTACATTCTATCATTGTCTGATCCATATTGTCAGCATCATTTATCTCATCACATAAAATTATTAAATCGATCACAGCATAATTACCACATCATATATATCACATTTCCTCCAGGATGATTATCAAACATACACTGTCATTATGAAATAAAAGAATCTCATGTTAATCATAACTTAATAACTGCATGAATATAGTAACATCATTAACACAGTAGCAACATATCATCATGTCTATCATGCCGAAAATATAGTTCACTCTATCTAGCTGAGTCAAATAGATTACAAGCAAAAAAAGTGAAAGGGGTCTAACTCGCCAACAGGCCTAGTCAAAATATGGGGCATTACACTTGTAATGAGCTCTATCTGCACTTTGAATATATTGATCTCCGAGCTCAGTAGCTATCTGGAAAACATTAGTTGAATCGGGATTTGTTTCATTGTTATGTTTTATTGAAGGAAGAACGCTTAAGCTCTGACTGTATGTTGTAGATCTTAGTTGTTGTCGAAATTATGTTACCAAAATCATGGATCTCCGTCAGATTATATAAAAACGCAGTCTTAATACTGGTTGTTGGAATTCGCAGAACTTAGTTTATATCAAGCTTCCTGGATAGCGATCTATTCATACACAGTTGCATAATGTTTGAACATAGATCACATTCAGGGTAGCAAATTGTGTAGATATTGTGTGATAGATTTTTATTTAGCAAACCTCATTAAAAAGGTGTGAACTCTACATTGTTTTCTAATAGTTCCCTAAAGGTTTGACAAGCTGTCCATATGAGTTTATTTTGGTCTATAAAAATTGAAAGAATTCGTAAATCATACAGATGGGGACTTCTGGTTTTATTCATAGATATATAAATTGCTTGAACCGAATCTTGAACTCAACGATTTAATTGTGCTTGACAATCAAACTGTGCGTTTTCCTCCTTTGGTTAGTTTATTTGAATGTATGAAATTTGGGGAAGAACATGTCTGTCAGAGAGTTCCGTGAATTTGAGTTTCTGGGTTGTGATTATTGTATTGCATTGGAGAGAAGTTGGGGAATCTCTCTGATCGACCTTAGGCTCCATTTTCTTGGTTGAATTTGTTACCTCCTGAAATCAGAATGTTCAACCCAAGCATTCCCCTTGGTTGGTTCACAAACCCAAAGGTTAGCGACCCGCCTCGATCTTCCTGGATGTGGTTTTCTTGTTTTAGATCTAAGGGATCTCCGATTAGTGTCGTATATCAGATATTTCTGTCTGTACGAAACCCCCCCCCCCCCGCCTTTTCATATGAATTTTTGGTGTATGTTATAAACTTCCAGCGATATTGGAATCATTATCTTGTAATATCCTATTGTAATATACAGAGATAGGATGGCCTCACATTAAGATCGATCTCAATCTCTTGGTATATATATATATATATAAATGATTACTTAGCACAGTTAGGTCTGACCAGATTCGTGCTCAGGATGAGAATTCATGTAGCTTCTACTTGATAAAGTGATATCTATATGTTTGACTGGGTTTGCGCTCAGGAGGAGCGATACTGCCCCTTTTATTTGATAGAGTTGTGGCTGAAAAAAGATAATTATCTGTTTTCAGCTTGACAGATATACATATATTATCAATCCTAGCTTGATCGATGTACATACACTATACCATATCGGCATTATCTAAGCTATCTTTGTGTTCATCGATGTATATATATCTATCCTTGCTTCTAATAGACTTAGTATAGTGTATTTTGATAGACTCGGTATAAAGATATGCGATCTCTGCATCTCCTCTCTAGAATAAGTTTGTAAACTCTGCCTCGTATTGCATCTTATAGGTCAGAGATGTGTTCCTTGAACCCCCTTTGTTGATAAGAGCTTATTGTAACTCTATATAACGCATAAAAAATATGCGATCATCTCCCTATTACTTGATTAACTTTAGTGAGTTGTTAATGTAAGAAGGAAGCTTCAGGAGTAGTCTTAGTCTCTTAAGATATGTGAATATTTAGTTAATTATTCAATGCATATACAATGATAAAGTTTTGGTGGAATGAATGCTTTTAATTTTGGCCCAAAAGAACTTGAAAGGAAAAAGGATTCTACAATATTGTATGCCTTTTAATTCAACTTAGATATTAAATATGTACAAAGCTAATAGCAAAGTAATTATCAATGATTGTCTAATTGAGGGGTTGAGTAGGATTATATTTTGTGGAATATATTCCTTAGTTGTAGGAATTGGGATACACAATAATGAGTGAGCAACACTTATGGTTATAAAAAGGAAGTATGAGAAGGGTTATGGTTTATAGTATTGATATGAGAGTCAAAATTGTGTTCTTCTTTCTAGGCAGCAATTTGTGTTCTACTTTGTGAGCAGTAGGGAAGAAATCCTGGTATTGCCCAAGCTAGACCTTGGCTAGTTTTGATTATGTTGCCTCTATAAGAGGGACCTGAGAAGTGGAAAGGAATCATTGTATGGTAGATTGTACCCCTTGATATTGATGAATAATAAGATATGACTCTCTTTGGTGGATGTAGCCCCTCCTGGGTGAACCACGTGTATATTTGGACTCGCTCTTATGTGTGATTAAATTGTATGGTTGATTTACTAGATGTATCTATCTTTAGGTTATTCTTAAATATGTAAAGGAGTATTTCTTATATCATAAGTAAAAGGGATGTATAAATAAGAAATGCTTATTAAGGACAATCATTCAAAAGTATTCAATAGTTGTATTGATTGTCTATGGATTGAATCTATATGTTAAGTGAGAAGGTATAAAAGAAAACTATGAAGGGTATTTATTAAATTGAAGTTGTGATATCCCTCCTTACCTTCCCTTTATTATTATGTAAAATATGCTTGGAATGACTCCGGCACACGACGCCAACCGAATCACAGTGTTAAAACAAAACCCCACCATCTAGCAATCGTCATAAGCTAACTATTTACACTAGGTTAGTACTACGAAATCTTTTATTACTTTTGGTCGGGTGGACACCTCCAAGATATATATTGGTACCCTTAAGAAGGGAAAATATATATATATATAGATATTGGTATGTGAACAAAATATATCTATAAGATTATTAACCATCTAACATGTACATATATACACTCATAGGTGTATAGGGAAGGAGGAAGTCTAAATTAAATTAGACGTTAATATTCTTTGAGTTAGATTTATATATATTATAGTCTAAATTACTATAATATTCTTGGAAAGGATATTAGTACCTTTATGGTATATATATGTATGGGGAATAGGATCTAACATGCATTTATAAGGGATATGTGCATTCTTTTAACATACACTTATAAGGTATCAGTTAAAGGAAATATAGGTGTATAATAATGAAACGAATCTTGGTGATTATCTAGTTAATAAATCTCTTGAGATAAGAGATAGTGTCGATTAATTGTCTGCTTGCTATTTCGGTGTTGAATGCTTGCATTCAATAAAAAAATTGGTTTGGCATCGAAAATGTTGGGAGGGTGTCTCCTTAGTGGAGCACCTGAACCCTAACCTCCACCACGTTCTGCCTATCCAAATCCTGAAGACTGCCATTTGTTCTTTACTTCACTTAATATGATGGACGGATCCACGATCTGAGCGTGACACTCCACTTGGCACCGGAATCTCTGATTCTTGCTTCAAGGCGGACTCTCCAATGCTCCACGTCTCTGCCACGGTGTGAGCTGCATGTGGAGGATCTCTCTGATAGGGTCTGGATCAAACTGTATTTAAAATGGGAAGTGAACAATTTTAGGGGGAACTCGGTTTTCAATGAGAGCAATCGCAGCCATAAGAAGAGATCCGATCCAGGAGTTCAGGGAAACTCTGCACATACTTTTGGTGAGATCCATCGCAGGCATAAGAGGGAGATGCGATCCAGGCTTCAATGGGAGGATTCTGGTCGACTTATAGAAAACCTCTACATCTGCAGTGAACGGATATTTTTCCAACAACCTTTGGTTTGGGGATTTTGGAATGGAAGGGAGGGGTATGCAGCTTGGAGCTGGTCTCTCGACCCCGGTTAATTCCGTTCTGCAGGGATAAATTATAATTGATGGGAACTGGAAATCGTTGCGACGAGGAACCCAACAACGAAGACCACTGTGCACTCAGGTGATATCGCCACCTTCTTTTACCTTCTGTATTATCTTTAGAAGTAGAGATCCATCCAGCTCTACGCTAGCTGGATAGTTGGTGATGCTCTGTATTCTTGCGGAACTCAATCTTAACGAAATCGATATCCACATCTGATGATTGCTAGTTATCTCAGGTGAATATCCCTACCTTTTTGTTTTACCTCCAACTTAGTGCCAGCGGGAGAGGTGGTAGTATAGGTTATTTTCAGTGTAATACAACCTCAACTGAATCATTGTCTTATGGATGCATGGTTACCTCTGTGAGTGAGTCAAATACCCCATTACTCGGTATAGAGTTTTCTTGCTGTGATCTGATTATTATTTAGTATTTTGAGACAGAAAAACCCTGAGCGATCTCCCTTGTGGGAGGATCGATCGGTGTCGGGCTTTACCATATATTTATTTAAGATGGAACTTTAGGAAATTTATATATATTTTTTATACTTCCTTAATGCATTTTACCGGTATTGCCCAGTAGATGGACTCTTCCTTAAAACGTGTTTTACCTATACCATCCAGTAGATTGACAGAGATTAAATCTCTGCTCTTATCCATTTAACTGATCTCCTTCACTGAATTTTTGATATATAAGATATTGCATTTTGTTGGATTGGTTCCTGCGATTCAGCCAGGTCTGAATGATGTAAAAGTATAAGACTTTATATTACAGAATAAACATGCTTTAACACTGCAGGTGATCGCTGCGATAGGTATGATCTTTGGTTATGCAAACGATCGCTGTGAATGGGGATGTGTGTTCTGTCTAGGCCGTTGATAGTCTGGTAATTAAAAGAAAGAACAGTAAATGTGCCTTTTTCTGTTATACTTTATTGCAGCCACAAAAGAGAAAAGAAAAGAAAAAAAAAAAAAAACGTAGATCCATGTGGATACTTGTTATTTGTCTATTGTTGTTCGGAATTTAATAGATCCTTATGGATCTCTGTATAATTATATAAATACATATATATATATATATTGTAGCACGATTTTCTTATAGAGTGAAGCCCGCAGGATTTTGATCCGGGTGGATTCAGGTTTAGTGAATATTTGCAGTAGGAAATTTTTATAGAATGAATCATGTAGGATTCGATCTCGGCCGAGTTAGGTACACAAAAAAGGTCCTTGGGATCTTAATCTTTATCCTAGTAAAAATCTGATTGGAACTAAGTTAAGTGATTGTTTTGTTCGAGAATAGATTCATTGAAATCTTTTTAAAGTAACATTGAATACTTGGATATATGTCTAGTTTAAGTTATTATTAGCGAAAGATAGAGCTTGTAGTAATGAATTTGTTGGCAGGGAAGAACTATGAGAAGTTATTGCTTATCAGCAAATGGGTCGAGGAAATAGTGAAGGGTAATTATTGCGACAAGTGTGTTGTCGAATGTAATGCCTCTTTTGGAAGAGATGAAATCCTTCTCTTTGATAAATAATATATAAGGTGACTGTTCTGGTGGACGTAGCCCATAGAGATGGGTGAACCACGCGTATATTTGTCTCTGTGAAATGTATATCTTTTGTATCTTATGTGTGTGTTTTTCCGTAACACTACTGATCTCTAATGTTGAGTAATTGCAAGCGGATTCAAATGTGAGTTAGTATAGCCTTGATAAAAGTAACATTGTGACAAATTGTTAGATGTTGTGATGTAGATAAAAATGATTTCATTTCTTAATGGATAACTAATGGACATTTTGTGGATACAAGGATGGCGTATTTTGGTCCCTAATGACCTTCATTATAAATTATGGAGATCCTCAATATCATGGAAACAATCAAATGAGGATTATGTCTCGCTTCGATGCATGAAATAGCTGTAACTTATAATTAATTACAATGAAGTTTATACAGCCAAATATTTATGATTAGATACTCTTATGATAGCTAATAGTTTAAGTATGCAAGCTTTTAAATCATTGAGATCTTTATTATTCGTAACGATTGATGACTAGAGGAGCAATTGTCTTATTTTCCCAAACGAGTACTATTGCAGTTTAATCTTTCAAAATTCACTATATTACTAACTCAAAGTGTTTATAATTTTTAAGCGGGAGATGTTACATATGGTATCAGAGCACAGGTTGCAAACACTCGGGCATAGTTGGGCTCAGTTGAGGAGATAATATAAGTTGGTCAAGGGAACTCCATCGATAATACGCAAACAAAGGATGTATGTTCCAAAGAATCAGCAAGAGGTAATCGACAAGATGTCTTTTAAATCGCAAGTAAGTATACTTCATTTGTTGAAGCATTCTAAAGGAAAAGCATTGTCTATATGTGGGAATTTATATGTTCCTCCCGAAGATTGAATGATCTTCTATTTTATGAATATCTCCTCATGCTCTACAATTAGTTTCATTAAAGGATAAGAAAGTATTCTTTAAAAATGATTAAAATAGTTGGAATATGTTCCTATATTTACCTTGGTGATCTTGTTAATATTTTCATATACGTTGATCGCAATGATAGTAATGAGAATCATAAGAGCATTTGCATGTTCAAAAGTTCATAAACATAATTAGGATTATGTATCTAATGAAAGATGTACATTCATATCTGGTCGATTGAAGCCTTTGGTAGGGCTTTAGTACATATATAAGTCAATTCATAGACATTCATCATAGGTACTTGATTGCTTCAATCATATTTATGAGGATAAGAAAAGTTCTAGGCTTGGAAAGGTGACTATACAAAAGAAGACAGGATAGCAAACATATTGAATCATAAGGATTGAATGAATGATGGTTAGGTCATTATGAGAAGGATTGTAAAATTGTCAGGAATTACTTAGTTATTGATTTCACGCATTTATGTTGGGACGATTGTATTAAAGTATGTGCACGAGATTGTAGGGAGCAGGGATCCTTATCATGTTAGAAAAATGCATAAATTGTACTAAGGAGTAACTCTTGAAATTCTCCTTATTGGCTAAATGTTATTGAGAGAAGGTGTAGAAGATGTTTGTACATCATATTGAATATTACATGTAATGGTTTGGATATAGAATATTAGTTTTGTGTTCTTCCTTCATTGTTATGTGACATGGTAGAAAGAATGATTAGTTGATTTTATAAATATATAATCTTTAAGGTTAATGTAAGTAATGTTACTATCCAAACCATAGATGGTTAGAAGAATTGTAAAACTTTTATGAATGATTAACAAAGGGTCATCCTCAAGGTAAAAGATTGAAAGGATAGGAATTAACTTCATTTGGTTTGAATGGACATTCTACTGTGAGAAATTTTCTAGGACTAGGAAATTGCCATCCTTGTGAATGATTTTCATGACCTTCGACTTAACTCTACTTCCACAAACGAGTATCCTTCGTCATTATAACCTTATCTGAAGACTTCAAGGGATAAAAGAGAATAATTGTTAAGAATCCCCTTGTCTCTTTGCAGTATAGGATTGTATATAATAATGAAGTATAAATGTGTGACATGGGAACACGCTCGTAGTCTTGCTTGAAGGTTCAAAAGGATGATGGTTATAATTACTCAAGAAGTATACATGTGTATTCAAAGTAGTTAAAAAGATGCTTATGATGAAATGTTATGATTTCATTTTTGTATATTCTATTTTCAGGAATCCTTACTAGGAATGTTGGGATACTGGAAGTGGTTGACAGAAGGATTATACCTTCATGTGGTCAAAGCTTTGTGTTATATGTATGGATACTTGAAAATCCGTTAAAGAATGCATGAGTACCTTTTATATATACCTCTTACTTCAGTAATTTCTACTAAGATAGACGTGGGAAACAATGAGTAATAGTGATACTTTTAATTCTGCTCAATAATTATGCCGACTTGCTATTCATGTACAGTTATATGTTTTCTCAAATTGATTATTTTGTTAAAGACGGATAGATTATTGGAAACCTGGAATCAACATGAAATAAATACAGGGTAGAATCGGAAGTGATCTTTGAGACAGTAATCGAGGTAAACTGGACCCTCGGCAGATGAAGGGAGCTATGCGGTCGCCTTTGCAAAGGTATATGGTTATCATTATAAGGTATGCAAGTATGTTTTAGAAAATTGGTTATTCCTATGTGATATTAGTATATACAAAAGAGAAGTTGTATAACTAAAATGGGAAGTGTGTTTGAATGGTGAAGGATAACATTCGAGGATAAGAAATCATAATGTCCACGGGTCATCATAGGAATAATATTATTTTTTTCAAGGGATTATGTAATCCTATTAAGTAAGTGAGTTATGCTTTGGAAGGAGAAAAACGTTTACTTCAGATGATCAAGTATGGATATGGTAGTTTGAAGAATGAATGATTTTGTTATTTACAATATTTGATTTGGTTATATAAATTGTTACTAACAATTGAATTTGGCAGATGGCCAAAAACTCGGTGGAACTTGTTGAAAGAAAAAATTTTAATATAATATGCATGGTACAATAAAGGGGTGAGGATGAAAGATCCACATTGCAACTTTTATTATTGTTAATTATTGTTGAATAAAGAACTAGACCAAATTGGTCCGAGAAATTGTAGGGTTACAAAATGTAATATGACGAAATAATTGATGAATTTGAATGAGATTTTCCTAGACTCAAGCAAGGCGGCTTGGGAAAATAAATTCCGGGACTCAAGCAAGAAGGCTTGAGGGGAATTGTGTAAAGAGTGTTATAATGGGATTGAAATACTCCCTAAAAACAGGGATTGAACATCCACTAGGATTCTCGGAGAATCGGCTGGCTGTAAGACCTAGGCAAGCTAAAAGAAAATGTATATGTGGGAGGGAGGACGCTCCTTAGTATACATGAAAGAAATGTTTGCTGCGTGAGCACTAAGGTGTTAGGCAAGACATGAAAGAAATGTTTGCTGTGTGAGCACTAATGTGTTAGGCAAGACATGAATGAAATGTTTGCTGCGTGAGCACTAAGGTGTTAGGAAAGGCATGAGAAAAAGGATTGCTGCGTGAGCACTAAGGTGTTAGGCAAGAATCTCCTGGATCAAATGAATGTTGTTTGTTGTTGATTTTGTCAACAGTATACAATCAGGGAACACTAAATTTATTCCATATGTTGCAAGTGATATATACAATAAAGAACTCATGATTTATGTTCGTGAGTTTGATTATGAAGTCGATGACAGGTTATTACTAAACATTGTTTCTTTGAATTCCAGTTTCGTGATACAAATGATTGCTGCAAGAGAAGAGCGAACACCGAGGACGGTGTTATTTTTAAAGGGGATGAGGATGTGATATCCCTCCTTACCTTCCCTTTATTATTATGTAAAATATGCTTGGAATGACTCCGGCACACGACGCCAACCGAATCACAGTGTTAAAACAAAACCCCACCATCTAGCAATCGTCATAAGCTAACCATTTACACTAGGTTAGTACTACGAAATCTTTTATTACTTTTGGTCGGGTGGACACCTCCAAGATATATATTGGTACCCTTAAGAAGGGAAAATATATATATATAGATATTGGTATGTGAACAAAATATATCTATAAGATTATTAACCATCTAACATGTACATATATACACTCATAGGTGTATAGGGAAGGAGGAAGTGTAAATTAAATTAGACGTTAATATTCTTTGAGTTAGATTTATATATATTATAGTCTAGATTACTATAATATTCTTGGAAAGGATATTAGTACCTTTATGGTATATATATGTATGGGGAATAGGATCTAACATGCATTTATAAGGGATATGTGCATTCTTTTAACATACACTTATAAGGTATCAGTTAAAGGAAATATAGGTGTATAATAATGAAACGAATCTTGGGGATTATCTAGTTAATAAATCTCTTGAGATAAGAGATAGTGTCGATTAATTGTCTGCTTGCTATTTCGGTGTTGAATGCTTGCATTCAATAAAAAAATTGGTTTGGCATCGAAAATGTTGGGAGGGTGTCTCCTTAGTGGAGCACCCGAACCCTAACCTCCACCACGTGCTGCCTATCCAAATCCTGAAGACTGCCATTTGTTCTTTACTTCACTTAATATGATGGATGGATCCACGATCTGAGCGTGACACTCCACTTGGCACCGGAATCTCTGATTCTTGCTTCAAGGCGGACTCTCCAATGCTCCACGTCTCTGCCTCGGCGTGAGCTGCATGTGGAGGATATCTTTGGTAGGGTCTGGATCAAACTGTATTTAAAATGGGAAGTGAACAATTTTAGGGGGAACTCGGTTTTCAATGAGAGCAATCGCAGCCATAAGAAAAGATCCGATCCAGGAGTTCAGGGAAACTCTGCACATACTTTTGGTGAGAGCCATCGCAGGAATAAGAGGGAGATGCGATCCAGGCTTCGATGGGAGGATTCTGGTCGACTTCTAGAAAACCTCTACATCTGCAGTGAACGGATATTTTTCCAACAACCTTTGTTTTGGGGATTTTGGAATGGAAGGGAGGGGTATGCAGCTTGGAGCTGGTCTCTCGACCCCGGTTAATTCCGTTCTGCAGGGATAAATTATAATTGATGGGAACTGGAAATCGTTGCGACGAGGAACCCAACAACGAAGACCACTGTGCACTCAGGTGATATCGCCACCTTCTTTTACCTTCTGTATTATCTTTAGAAGTAGAGATCCATCCAGCTCTACGCTAGCTGGATAGTTGGTGATGCTCTGTATTCTTGCGGAACTCAATCTTAACGGAATCGATATCCACATCTGATGATTGCTAGTTATCTCAGGTGAATATCCCTATCTTTTTGTTTTACCTCCAACTTAGTGCTAGCGGGAGAGGTGGTAGTATAGGTTATTTTCAGTGTAATACAACCTCAACTGAATCATTGTCTTATGGATGCATGGTTACCTCTGTGAGTGAGTCAAATACCCCATTACTCGGTACAGAGTTTTCTTCCTATGATATGATTATTATTTAGTATTTTGAGACAGAAAAACCCTGAGCGATCTCCCTTGTGGGAGGATCGATCGGTGTCGGGCTTTACCATATATTTATTTAAGATGGAATTTTAGGAAATTTATATATATTTTTTATACTTCCTTAATGCGTTTTACCGGTATTGCCCAGTAGATGGACTCTTCCTTAAAACGTGTTTTACCTATACCATCCAGTAGATTGACAGAGATTAAATCTATGCTCTTATCCATTTAACTGATCTCCTTCACTGAATTTTTGATATATAAGATATTGCATTTTGTTGGATTGGTTCCTGCGATTCAGCCAGGTCTGAATGATGTAAAAGTATAAGACTTTATATTACAGAATAAACATGCTTTAACACTGCAGGTGATCGCTGCGATAGGTATGATGTTTGCTTATGCAAACGATCGCTGTGAATGGGGATGTGTGTTCTGTCTAGGCCGTTGATAGTCTGGTAATTAAAAGAAAGAACAGTAAATGTGCCTTTTTCTGTTATACTTTATTGCAGCCACAAAAGAGAAAAGAAAAGAAAAGAAAAAAAAACGTAGATCCATGTGGATACTTGTTATTTGTCTATTGCTGTTCAGAATTTAATAGATCCTTATGGATCTCTGTATAATTATATAAATATATATATATATATATTGTAGCAAGATTTTGTTATAGAGTGAAGCCCGCAGGACTTTGATCCGGGTGGATTCAGGTTTAGTGAATATTTGCAGCAGGAAATTTTTATAGAATGAATCATGTAGGATTCGATCTCGGCCAAGTTAGGTACACAAAAAAGGTCCTTGGGATCTTAATCTTTATCCTAGTAAAAATATGATTGGAACTAAGTTAAGTGATTGTTTTGTTCGAGAATAGATTCATTGAAATCTTTTTAAAGTAACATTGAATACTTGGATATATGTCTAGTTTAAGTTATTATTAGCGAAAGATAGAGCTTGTAGTAATGAATTTGTTGGCAGGGAAGAACTATGAGAAGTTATTGCTTATCAGCAAATGGGTCGAGGAAATAGTGAAGGGTAATTATTGCGACAAGTGTGTTGTCGAATGTAATGCCTCTTTTGGAAGAGATGAAATCCTTCTCTTTGATAAATAATATATAAGGTGACTGTTCTGGTGGACGTAGCCCATAGAGATGGGTGAACCACGCGTATATTTGTCTCTGTGAAATGTATATCTTTTGTATCTTATGTGTGTGTTTTTCCGTAACACTACTGATCTCTAATGTTGAGTAATTGCAAGCGGATTCAAATGTGAGTTAGTATAGCCTTGATAAAAGTAACATTGTGACAAATTGTTAGATGTTGTGATGTAGATAAAAATGATTTCATTTCTTAATGGATAACTAATGGACATTTTGTGGATACAAGGATGGCGTATTTTGGTCCCTAATGACCTTCATTATAAATTATGGAGATCCTCAATATCATGGAAACAATCAAATGAGGATTATGTCTCGCTTCGATGCATGAAATAGCTGTAACTTATAATTAATTAAAATGAAGTTTATACAGCCAAATATTTATGATTAGATACTCTTATGATAGCTAATAGTTTAAGTATGCAAGCTTTTAAATCATTGAGATCTTTATTATTCGTAACGATTGATGACTAGAGGAGCAATTGTCTTATTTTCCCAAACGAGTACTATTGTAGTTTAATCTTTCAAAATTCACTATATTACTAACTCAAAGTGTTTATAATTTTTAAGCAGGAGATGTTACATATGGTATCAGAGCACAGGTTGCAAACACTCGGGCATAGTTGGGCTCAGTTGAGGAGATAATATAAGCTGGTCAAGGGAACTCCATCGATAATACGCAAACAAAGGATGTATGTTCCAAAGAATCAGCAAGAGGTAATCAACAAGATGTCTTTTAAATCGCAAGTAAGTATACTTCATTTGTTGAAGCATTCTAAAGGAAAAGCATTGTCTATATGTGGGCATTTATATGTTCCTCCCGAAGATTGAATGATCTTCTATTTTATGAATATCTCCTCATGCTCTACAATTAGTTTCATTAAAGGATAAGAAAGTATTCTTTAAAAATGATTAAAATAGTTGGAATATGTTCCTATATTTACCTTGGTGATCTTGTTAATATTTTCATATACGTTGATCGCAATGATAGTAATGAGAATCATAGGAGCATTTGCATGTTCAAAAGTTCATAAACATAATTAGGATTATGTATCTAATGAAAGATGTACATTCATATCTGGTCGATTGATGCCTTTGGTAGGGCTTTAGTACATATATAAGTCAATTCATAGACATTCATCATAGGTACTTGATTGCTTCAATCATATTTATGAGGATAAGAAAAGTTCTAGGCTTGGAAAGGTGACTATACAAAAGAAGACAGGATAGCAAACATATTGAATCATAAGGATTGAATGAATGATGGTTAGGTCATTATGAGAAGGATTGGAAAATTGTCAGGAATTACTTAGTTATTGATTTCACGCATTTATGTTGGGACGATTGTATTAAAGTATGTGCACGAGATTGTAGGGAGCAGGGATCCTTATCATGTTATAAAAATGCATAAATTGTACTCAGGAGTAACTCTTGAAATTCTCCTTATTGGCTAAATGTTATTGAGAGAAGGTGTAGAAGATGTTTGTACATCATATTGAATATTACATGTAATGGTTTCTGTAACATACCTATACTTTCACAATAGTAAATTAACAGAGAATTTATTCAAGATGACATAAATGATTTTCGTTACGGGATCTATGTATGGAAGGGTCAATAGTCCGATGTTCTTTTCTTAAAAATAGGATGGCAATTAGTTTAAAAGAGATATACATAATCATTTATTACATTTACCTATTCAACCTTCAATTATTTCTTTCATTCCAACTTTCACATCGCCTTTGGAATAATTCGATGTAAGGAGAACACATTTCATTTGTACATGATAGTTAACAATAATATATCCCAAAATATGCGAATTAGTATTTGGCGAAGACTATTATGTAATAATCATGCAATTCATTGGACCTTCCTTGAGACCAATATATGTAAGGAAAACCTTGCAACTACAAACAAAATCACCTTTACAAAGCTTGAAATCTAATAAGATGAACAACCATCTAAGAACACAGCTGATAATATGAACCTTACCATTTTACTTTGGACGTCATCCAAAAATTCTTACCCATTAGCAATAATCTCATTTTGCTTGACCAAACTTAAATACATTCAGATGATCATTAAGCGAACAACATGATTATCCATAATCTCTCTTTTACTCAATCGAGTTACTTAACGGAAACAATCATTTATACAAGAATATCCACCCATCACAAATATAAATAGAGAAACACATATAAGAGACCATTTTCACCCATCCCAAATATAAATAGAGAAACACATACAAGAGACCATTTTCACGTGGTTCACCCAAAATCTTTTGGGCTACGTCCACCAAGCAAGTTATATTTTCTTTCTATTATTCAAAGGATAATTACATTCAACAACCCTTGGTTGCATTGATCACTTTCCAAATACTCTAAGCCTCTCTCCTCGAGGACCTTTTCCAACAACCTAATTATGTATGACATCTCATATTAGAGTAATTGCTACACTCTGCACTCATTGGTTGCATAAATTCTTAGGGTCTCACTTTCATATATGCTTTAAAGTACAATATATGGAGATAATGCATAACGCACTTATCTTGTAACAACGCTTGCTGGCAATTAAATAAATGGAAAATACAAGATAAGCCAAAATAATTCTATCAACATCTGCATACAGTTTTCAAATCAGTAATCAAAACTTCAACTCGGCATACATAAACAGAGTTCCTGCACCGATAATCAAAAGTCATAACGTTGTTGACTTCAACAACCTACTAAGACGCAGTAATACCTATGTTTTTCAAATATAGTAATCAACAACTACAAGGCAGGGAGAAGACCAACCAAATCGTAAGTATATGTGTATAAATAAAGTCTCTACGATTGATATCGCACATCATCAGAACCAAAACCATTAGGTAGCGTATCTTAATACGAACCGATGTAGAAAAATAAACTTCTCTTAGTGTATAGGTGCCTTTACACCATAGTAATTTTTCTCAAATTAAAAGATCACTCATCCGTGCGTGAACTCTGTAGTTGTTGTATTTAAAGAGACACAGGTCTTTACTATACCCGTGCGTGAGCATTATCTAGCTAAATTATAAGGGTATTGGCTAACTGCCAACGTTTCGGCAGGAGAACCACTCTTCTTGGTCAACTACGAGTCGATTCGATAGTAAACATGGGTTTATGTCTGAGATCTAGCCCAGACTCGGAAAATAATATCCCAAGGTATTGGCAGAGTATGGTTCATATCTGAATAGATGGAATAAAAATAAATTCAGATCTGAACTCAATGCTTTTGCGGAAGGACTCCGATCTAGATCTAAAATGTAAGCAAAGTCACACTTTCATTCTACTGCATACCTATTTGTACATAATCTTCACTCAACGTCTTTGTAGAAACGCAGATCTAGATCTTAGCATAAAATAACTGGAAAATAGATGGAGATCTGACGGGATTCAACCTTTGTAACCTACACCCAGCGATCAGCATGCGCATATGTTGTTTGCAATGAAAATTTAATACAAGGAAGCTACATGCGTTTGCTCAAGGATCTGGTTTAGCATAAAAAAAATAACTACAAGCTACCATATTCGCATTGCTCAAGGATCGAGTTGGAATGGAAACCCGTTTAGCGGCAGATTGAGAATGCCTATCTCAGAACTAGATCAGCATAGAGGTGATCTCGATAAAGCCGAGTTTTTGCTGAGACTACCTCAGATCTCAATTACGTTTTTAGCTTTTAGGGATCTAGTTACCTACGGCCTGATCCTCCTTCAAGGCGATTTCCCAGGTTTAAGCAACAACACATTACGATGAGCAGGTATAAATCTTAAATATCAAAAACATAGATTATCATATCGCAATCTCTACTAGGGATGATATGCGTGGGCATTAACAATGGGCGGATGTATAACAGAAATAAAAGAAAACAGAGATCGCTTACCCATATTGAAGATGAAACGTTGCTAACCTATTTCTGTCACGCAGTCTTCCCCATTCCACTTCTCGGAGCTTACTCTAACACACAGCCTCCCCAGAAATGCCCTCCTCCCTAAGCTCTGTTAATGGCCGTGCACATAAATCAAGAATTGGAGCATTTCTGTCACGCCGAGGATCCCTATCCCGGTTCCATCAATCATCAAAACTCTTGTAGAGATGTTGTCCTTCCATGCCGAGATGGCCGTCCTCCCGGATCGTCTCCCACTCCCTTAAGAAGCAGATAATCCACCCTGTTTTCCCAAAACCTCCGTCGAGATTGGATTCTCCTAGTAGACATTAATGTGCAATTACTAACATCATTAAGCAACAACTTGCTGGAAACAGCTTTCAGCCAAATGGCGACGACAGAGAGTCGTGGTTCTGTGAGGAAGTAGATGGCGCACTTTTCAGTTATGGAACATAATTTCATAGCGCTCCACTACTTTCACGAAAGGGACAAATGACGTCCTTATTTATGAGTAGTATCTAAGAGTCGTTGTGCCCCACATCAGTTCAGGGGACAAAATCTCCTTTTAAGAAGGGAAAAACAGTTTTATTGCAATCCCGTTTGACCAGATGGAATCTTAACCTACCTAAGAATGCCTCAACGAAATCACCGCGTGGATTCAAGGGTCTACGAGCACCAAGCTCCTTCCGTTTCTTCTTTTAGATATTCAATATGCAACTAATATTATAGGATCCATCTTATTCATAAAAAGAAACTTGACTATCCATAAAAATACAATCATAGGGCTGTCTCTCCATAATCCTATAGATAATTTTACTTTACGATCAAATCTCACTTAGGATTGTAATAGTAGTTAGCTTTAGGCTGAATAGGTATTCATATTAATCTTCCAAATACCTGTTTGTCACATATATATCTATTTTATCATTTAGTACACCATTAGCTCAATTCTTACATTTACATGTACATAACCTCTTCCTAATAGTTGTCTCAACTTATTAGTTAATCATATATATATATATATACGGGTAATCTTTTCTTTTAAACAAAAAAAGGTAGAGCTTGTCATTCCCTCTTTAGTCATATTTTTGTATATGATTCTTGTGCTAATATATATATATATTCCTTAAGTAACCACGGGTCATTATAATTAGTAGATAGCAAATAATAACCTAGTTAAATGCTTACGGTAAATCCTTCCAAGACGAACCTTTTGCACTATCATATTTTAAGACGATATGTGAGGTTATGGTCATGGAGCCCATGGATTCCTGTCTATTTTCTTTTTCTCTCCCTTAATGGATTATTTGTCGCATCGCATTAGTCTTGCCTAGATCTTCAACCGTTAGTTTAAAATCAAACATTTATCTATTTGAGCATAAGTAACAAAACCAACAAGGCCTACTGGTGGGGCCTTGGCCTTGAGCTCCTCACCAGGGCCTCATACATAGTTCACAATATATATATTTACAATTCTAATAGGGATGCAAGGAGGGATATTACATCCTCCTCCCCTTAAAATTAACACCGTCCTCGATGTTCATATTTTTTTAGCAGTTCGCTTGCTTCGTCATCTCTATTCTGACCCATTTCTGGCCTTTTAAGAATTTCTCGCCAGTCGTTATGGATCACACCTGGATTTTCAACAACAAAACTGGGTTTCAAGGAAAACAAAAAAATAATAATAAAAACTTTATCATCAACTTCATAATCAAACTCAGAACATAAATCACGAGTTCTTTACTATACATATTACTTACAACGTATATGTGGACTAAATCTAGTGCTTCATAATTGGATCCTGTTGACTAAATCAACAAACGGCATTCACTTGATCCAGGAATTTCTTGCCTCACACCTTAGTGCTCTCGCAACAATCCTTTCTCTCATGTCTTGCCTAACACCTTAGTGCTCCCGCAACAAACATTTCTTTCATGATTTGCCTAACACCTTAGTGCTCACGCAGCAAACATTTCTTTCATGTTTTGCCTAACACCTTAGTGCTCACGCAGCAAACATTTCTTTCATGTTTTTCCTAACACCTTAGTGCTCACGCAGCAAACATTTCTTTTATGCATACTAAGCAGCGTCCTGCCTGCCACATATACATTTTTTTATAGCTTGCCTAGGTCTTACAGCCAGCCGATTCTCCGAGAATCCTAGTGGCTGTTCAATCCCTGATTTTAGGGAGTATTTCAATGCCATTATGACATTCTTTACACAATTCCCCTCAAGCCTTCTCGCTTGAGTCCCGGAATTTATTTCTCCACAAGCCTCCTCGCTTGAGTCTGGGAAAATCCCATTCGAATTCATCAATTATTTCGTCATATAACCATACAATTTCTCTGGCCAATTTGGTCTAGTGCTTTATTCAACAATAATTAACAATAGTAAAAGCTGCAATGTGGATCTTTCATCCTCACCCCTTTATTGTACCATGCATAATATATTACGCTTTTGTCTTTCGACAAGTTCCACCGAGTTTTGGCCATTTACCAAATTCAATTGTTAGTAACTTTATGTAACAAAATCAATATTTGTAAATAAGAAAATCATTCATTCTTCATATCCATACTTGATCATCTGAAGTAAACGTTTTCTCCTTCCAAGCATATCTAAATTACTTAATAGGATTACATAATTCCTTGAACATGAAATAATATTCTTCCTATGATGACCCGTGGACATGATGATTTCTTAACCACGAATGTTATTCCTCCACTATTTCGAACACACTTCCTATTTTAATTATACAACTTCTTTGTATATACCAATATCACATAGAAATCACCAATTTTTTAAAACATACTTGCATACCTTATAATGATAACTGTATACCTTGTAAGGGTGGCCGCATATCTTCTTATTATAAGATCCTCATATGTCGAGGTACCAGTTTACCTGTATCATCTCATATTAGTATCACATGCATCTATATATCCCATTTCTACCTCTTGACTGTTGTAGTGCTGTGTGTGGATATAACATTCCGCTCAACCACAACATTAAATGTGTTAGTCGAAAAAGAAAAGTTGTAATTAACTCATAAGGGCAATCATGCATAAAACCTATGTCAATCATCACCTTTACTTGTTTCATAAAAGCTTATACATCAATTACTATTAAATATTACTTCTGATCTATCATGGAACTTCCATGATATTAAAGTTTTTCCTTAACTCCTAATGCGGATTTAAAATGGTCATTATAAAGACATCAGAGAATTTAAAGTGTCATGTATTACCATTCCGTGGCGGTTCTAGTTTTCCAATACTTTTATTCATACAATAACACGTACTCACCATTAATTACATCTGTGCGTTTATTATGTGAGCAACATGATTAACTAAAATTTTTATCTCTCAACCAAAATAATCATTTTGACACCACATATAATATATATATAACGCCACTTTGAATGATAAATTTATGATGTTGACATAACTAGGAAATTCTGGTAACAGACATACATACAGCCGAACTAACCTTCCACAAGCAATGTTTGGCTTTATATATGAAAGGAACTTGACAGTTCCTAACATAATCAAAACCTTAGACCATCTTCTTTAGTCAAACATTAGCATATATAATTACTTTATAAACGACTTAACATATATAAATTGCCTATTTTATCTATAAGAATTTCACATTCGGAAATCCTGACGAATGGAACAATAGAATTTCGATTAGTCAGAAACAATTAACAAAATGTATCAACACTATTCTCCCATATGACGCGTTTAGTGAACTGAAAGATATCCACTCCTAAGAATAACAATAAAGGTAGAGAAGGTAGTAAGTATTTAAGACGAATTTCCAAATCAACAGATTTAGAAGAGTTCTTCAGTTTAGCACATTCCCAACTAGAATGACTTTCAATATACGAAGATTCATTCCACAAAACCATAACCCTTATCATGCTAAAGACTATTTTCTCATCGTCCCATGAATTCTAATTTGTAAAATAGGAGGATATATTCATCAGTTAAATTTACCAATAACAGATTGTTCATATCCATAATGAAACATATACTATCCTAACTTACAAACAATGTTGTGCCATTATAATGCTTTCACCAAATGAAACATACTTACTTGCAATTTAATGACAACTTGTAAGCTACCTGTTGTCGATCCGTTGAAATGAAATTTTCTATTGCGTCTGGTGTCGCCAGTTCGACTAACTAATATATGTTTTCCCCGACTGAGCCCAAATAAGCCCGAGTATTTGCAACCTGCGCTCTGGCGGAAGAAACTTGAAGTCGAGCTCGGAGATTCATTCTCCCATTCAAAGTACAATTCATGCATCCAAAATGAAACGAAACAATTAATTAGTAAACTTAACAACCTTCATACTCACTTATCGCATGTTGAGCTCATTAGGCCCTAGTGCTGTAACCTAATGCTCTGATACCATATGTAACATACCTATACTTTCACAATAGTAAATTAACAGAGAATTTATTCAAGATGACATAAATGATTTTCGTTACGGGATCTATGTATGGAAGGGTCAATAGTCCGATGTTCTTTTCTTAAAAATAGGATGGCAATTAGTTTAAAAGAGATATACATAATCATTTATTACATTTACCTATTCAACCTTCAATTATTTCTTTCATTCCAACTTTCACATCGCCTTTGGAATAATTCGATGTAAGGAGAACACATTTCATTTGTACATGATAGTTAACAATAATATATCCCAAAATATGCGAATTAGTATTTGGCGAAGACTATTATGTAATAATCATGCAATTCATTGGACCTTCCTTGAGACCAATATATGTAAGGAAAACCTTGCAACTACAAACAAAATCACCTTTACAAAGCTTGAAATCTAATAAGACGAACAACCATCTAAGAACACAGCTGATAATATGAACCTTACCATTTTACTTTGGACGTCATCCAAAAATTCTTACCCATTAGCAATAATCTCATTTTGCTTGACCAAACTTAAATACATTCAGATGATCATTAAGTGAACAACATGATTATCCATAATCTCTCTTTTACTCAATCGAGTTACTTAACAGAAACAATCATTTATACAAGAATATCCACCCATCACAAATATAAATAGAGAAACACATATAAGAGACCATTTTCACCCATCCCAAATATAAATAGAGAAACACATACAAGAGACCATTTTCACATGGTTCACCCAAAATCTTTTGGGCTACGTCCACCAAGCAAGTTATATTTTCTTTCTATTATTCAAAGGATAATTACATTCAACAACCCTTGGTTGCATTGATCACTTTCCAAATACTCTAAGCCTCTCTCCTCGAGGACCTTTTCCAACAACCTAATTATGTATGACATCTCATATTAGAGTAATTGCTACACTCTGCACTCATTGGTTGCATAAATTCTTAGGGTCTCACTTTCATATATGCTTTAAAGTACAATATATGGAGATAATGCATAACGCACTTATCTTGTAACAACGCTTGCTGGCAATTAAATAAATGGAAAATACAAGATAAGCCAAAATAATTCTATCAACATCTGCATACAGTTTTCAAATCAGTAATCAAAACTTCAACTCGGCATACATAAACAGAGTTCCTGCACCGATAATCAAAAGTCATAACGTTGTTGACTTCAACAACCTACTAAGATGCAGTAATACCTACGTTTTTCAAATATAGTAATCAACAACTACAAGGCAGGGAGAATACCAACCAAATCGTAAGTATATGTGTATAAATAAAGTCTCTACGATTGATATCGCACATCATCAGAACCAAAACCATCAGGTATCGTATCTTAATACGAACCGATGTAGAAAAATAAACTTCTCTTAGTGTATAGGTGCCTTTACACCATAGTAATTTTTCTCAAATTAAAAGATCACTCATCCGCGCGTGAACTCTGTAGTTGTTGTATGTAAAGAGACACAGGTCTTTACTATACCCGGGCGTGAGCATTATCTAGCTAAATTATAAGGGTATTGGCTAACTGCCAACGTTTCGGAAGGAGAACCACTCTTCTTGGTCAACTACGAGTCGATTCGATAGTAAACATGGGTTTATGTCTGAGATCTAGCCCAGACTCGGAAAATAATATCCCAAGGTATTGGCAGAGTATGGTTCATATCTGAATAGATGGAATAAAAATAAATTCAGATCTGAACTCAATGCTTTTGCGGAAGGACTCCGATCTGGATCTAAACTGTAAGCAAAGTCACACTTTCATTCTACTGCATACCTATTTGTACATAATCTTCACTCAACGTCTTTGTAGAAACGCAGATCTAGATCTTAGCATAAAATAACTGGAAAATAGATGGAGATCTGACGGGATTCAACCTTTGTAACCTACACCCAGCGATCAGCATGCGCATATGTTGTTTGCAATGAAAATTTAATACAAGGAAGCTACACGCGTTTGCTCAAGGATCTGGTTTAGCATAAAAAAAATAACTACAAGCTACCATATTCGCATTGCTCAAGGATCGAGTTGGAATGGAAACCCGTTTAGCGGCAGATTGAGAATGCCTATCTCAGAACTAGATCAGCATAGCGGTGATCTCGATAAAGCCGAGTTTTTGCTGAGACTACCTCGGATCTCAATTACATTTTTAGCTTTTAGGGATCTAGTTACCTACGGCCTGATCCTCCTTCAAGGCGATTGCCCAGGTTTAAGCAACAACACATTACGATGAGCAGGTATAAATCTTAAATATCAAAAACATAGATTATCATATCGCAATCTCTACTAGGGATGATATGCGTGGGCATTAACAATGGGCGGATGTATAACAGAAATAAAAGAAAACAGAGATCGCTTACCCATCTTGAAGATGAAACATTGCTAACCTATTTCTGTCACGCAGTATTCCCCATTCCACTTCTCGGAGCTTACTCTAACACACAGCCTCCCCAGAAATGCCCTCCTCCCTAAGCTCTGTTAATGGTCGTGCACATAAATCAAGAATTGGAGCATTTCTATCACACCGAGGATCCCTATCCCGGTTCCATCAATCATCAAAACTCTTGTAGAGATGTTGTCCTTCCACGTCGAGATGGCCATCCTCCCGGATCGTCTCCCACTCCCTTAAGAAGCGGATAATCCGCCCTGTTTTCCCAAAACATCCGTCGAGATTGGATTCTCCCAATAGACATTAATGTGCAATTACTAAAATCATTAAGCAACAACTTGCTGGAAACAGCTTTCGGCCAAATGGCGACGACAGAGAGTCGTGGTTCTGTGAGGAAGTAGATGGCGCACTTTTCAGTTATGGAACATAATTTCATAGCGCTCCACTACTTTCACGAAAGGGACAAATGACGTCCTTATTTATGAGTAGTATCTAACAGTCGTTGTGCCCCACATCAGTTCAGGGGACAAAATCTCCTTTTAAGAATGGAAAAACAGTTTTATTGCAATCCCGTTTGACCAGATGGAATCTTAACCTACCTAAGAATGCCTCAACAAAATCACCGCGTGGATTCAAGGGTCTACGAGCACCAAGCTCCTTCCGTTTCTTCTTTTAGATATTCAATATGCAACTAATATTATAGGATCCATCTTATTCATAAAAAGAAACTTGACTATCCATAAAAATACAATCATAGGGCTGTCTCTCCATAATCCTATAGATAATTTTACTTTACGATCAAATCTCACTTAGGATTGTAATAGTAGTTAGCTTTAGGCTTAATAGGTATTCATATTAATATTCCAAATACTTGTTTGTCACATATATATCTATTTTATCATTTAGTACACCATTAGCTCAATTCTTACATTTACATGTACATAACCTCTTCCTAATAGTTGTCTCAACTTATTAGTTAATCATATATATATATATACGGGTAATCTTTTCTTTTAAACAAAAAAAGGTAGAGCTTGTCATTCCCTCTTTAGTCATATTTTTGTATATGATTCTTGTGCTAATATATATATATATTCCTTAAGTAACCACGGGTCATTATAATTAGTAGATAGCAAATAATAACCTAGTTAAATGCTTACGGTAAATCCTTCCAAGACGAACCTTTTGCACTATCATATTTTAAGACGATATGTGAGGTTATGGTCATGGAGCCCATGGATTCCTGTCCATTTTCTTTTTCTCTCCCTTAATGGATGATTTGTCGCATCGCATTAGTCTTGCCTAGACCTTCAACCGTTAGTTTAAAATCAAACATTTATCTATTTGAGCATAAGTAACAAAACCAACAAGGCCTACTGGTGGGGCCTTGGCCTTGAGATCCTCACCAGGGCCTCATACATAGTTCACAATATATATATTTACAATTCTAATAGGGATGCAAGGAGGGATATTACAGTTTCGATATAGAATATTAGTTTTGTGTTCTTCCTTCATTGTTATGTGACATGGTAGAAAGAATGATTAGTTGATTTTATAAATATATAATCTTCAAGGTTAATGTAAGTAATGTTACTATCCAAACCATAGATGGTTAGAAGAATTGTAAGACTTTTATGAATGATTAACAAAGGGTCATCCTCAAGGTAAAAGATTGAAAGGATAGGAATTAACTTCATTTGGTTTGAATGGACATTCTACTGTGAGAAATTTTCTAGGACTAGGAAATTGCCATCCTTGTGAATGATTTTCATGACCTTCGACTTAACTCTACTTCCACAAACGAGTATCCTTCGTCATTATAACCTTATCTGAAGACTTCAAGGGATAAAAGAGAATAATTGTTAAGAATCCCCTTGTCTCTTTGCAGTATAGGATTGTATATAATAATGAAGTATAAATGTGTGGCATGGGAACACGCTGGTAGTCTTGCTTGAAGGTTCAAAAGGATGATGGTTATAATTACTCAAGAAGTATACATGTGTATTCAAAGTAGTTAAAAAGATGCTTATGATGAAATGTTATGATTTCATTTTTGTATATTCTATTTTCAGGAATCCTTACTAGGAATGTTGGGATACTGGAAGTGGTTGACAGAAGGATTATACCTTCATGTGGTCAAAGCTTTGTGTTATATGTATGGATACTTGAAAATCCGTTAAAGAATGCATGAGTACCTTTTATATATACCTCTTACTTCAGTAATTTCTACTAAGATAGACGTGGGAAACAATGAGTAATAGTGATACTTTTAATTCTGCTCAATAATTATGCCGACTTGCTATTCATGTACAGTTATATGTTTTCTCAAATTGATTATTTTGTTAAAGATGGATAGATTATTGGAAACCTGGAATCAACATGAAATAAATACAGGGTAGAATCGGAAGTGATCTTTGAGACAGTAATCGAGGTAAACTGGACCCTCGGCAGATGAAGGGAGCTATGCGGTCGCCTTTGCAAAGGTATATGGTTATCATTATAAGATATGCAAGTATGTTTTAGAAAATTGGTTATTCCTATGTGATATTAGTATATACAAAAGAGAAGTTGTATAACTAAAATAGGAAGTGTGTTTGAATGGTGAAGGATAACATTCGAGGATAAGAAATCATAATGTCCACGGGTCATCATAGGAATAATATTATTTTTTTCAAGGGATTATGTAATCCTATTAAGTAAGTGAGTTATGCTTTGGAAGGAGAAAAACGTTTACTTCAGATGATCAAGTATGGATATGGTAGTTTGAAGAATGAATGATTTTCTTATTTACAATATTTGATTTGGTTATATAAATTGTTACTAACAATTGAATTTGGCAGATGGCCAAAAACTCGGTGGAACTTGTTGAAAGACAAAAGTTTAATATAATATGCATGGTACAATACAGGGGTGAGGATGAAAGATCCACATTGCAACTTTTATTATTGTTAATTATTGTTGAATAAAGAACTAGACCAAATTGGTCCGAGAAATTGTAGGGTTACAAAATGTAATATGACGAAATAATTGATGAATTTGAATGAGATTTTCCTAGACTCAAGCAAGGCAACTTGGGAAAATAAATTCCGGGACTCAAGCAAGAAGGCTTGAGGGGAATTGTGTAAAGAGTATTATAATGGCATTGAAATACTCCCTAAAAACAGGGATTGAACAGCCACTAGGATTCTCGGAGAATCGGCTGGTTGTAAGACCTAGGCAAGCTATAAGAAAATGTATATGTGGGAGGCAGGACGCTGCTTAGTATACATGAAAGAAATGTTTGCTGCGTGAGCACTAAGGTGTTAGGCAAGACATGAAAGAAATGTTTGCTGCGTGAGCACTAATGTGTTAGGAAAGACATGAATGAAATGTTTGCTGCATAAGCACTAAGGTGTTAGGCAAGGCATGAGAAAAAGGATTGCTGCGTGAGCACTAAGGTGTTAGGCAAGAATCTCCTAGATCAAATGAATGTTGTTTGTTGTTGATTTTGTCAACAGTATACAATCAGGGAACACTAGATTTATTCCATATGTTGCAAGTGATATATACAATAAAGAACTCATGATTTATGTTCGTGAGTTTGATTATGAAGTCGATGACAGGTTATTACTAAACATTGTTTCTTTGAATTCCAGTTTCGTGATACAAATGATTGCTGCAAGAGAAGAGCGAACACCGAGGACGGTGTTATTTTTAAAGGGGATGAGGATATGATATCCCTCCTTACCTTCCCTTTATTATTATGTAAAATATGCTTGGAATGACTCCGGCACACGATGCCAACCGAATCACAGTGTTAAAACAAAACCCCACCATCTAGCAATCGTCATAAGCTAACCATTTACACTAGGTTAGTACTACGAAATCTTTTATTACTTTTGGTCGGGTGGACACCTCCAAGATATATATTGGTACCCTTAAGAAGGGAAAATATATATATATAGATATTGGTATGTGAACAAAATATATCTATAAGATTATTAACCATCTAACATGTACATATATACACTCATAGGTGTATAGGGAAGGAGGAAGTGTAAATTAAATTAGACGTTAATATTCTTTGAGTTAGATTTATATATATTATAGTCTAAATTACTATAATATTCTTGGAAAGGATATTAGTACCTTTATGGTATATATATGTATGGGGAATAGGATCTAACATGCATTTATAAGGGATATGGGCATTCTTTTAACATACACTTATAAGGTATCAGTTAAAGGAAATATAGGTGTATAATAATGAAACTAATCTTGGTGATTATCTAATTAATAAATCTCTTGAGATAAGAGATAGTGTCGATTAATTGTCTGCTTTCTATTTCGGTGTTGAATGCTTGCATTCAATAAAAAAATTGGTTTGGCATCGAAAATGTTGGGAGGGTGTCTCCTTAGTGGAGCACCCAAACCCTAACCTCCACCACGTGCTGCCTATCCAAATCCTGAAGACTGCCATTTGTTCTTTACTTCACTTAATATGATGGACGGATCCACGATCTGAGCGTGACACTCCACTTGGCACCGGAATCTCTGATTCTTGCTTCAAGGCAGACTCTCCAATGCTCCACGTCTCTGCCTCGGTGTGAGCTGCATGTGGAGGATCTCTCTGATAGGGTCTGGATCGAACTGTATTTAAAATGGGAAGTGAACAATTTTAGGGGGAACTTGGTTTTCAATGAGAGCAATCGCAGCCATAAGAAAAGATCCGATCGAGGAGTTCAGGGAAACTCTGCACATACTTTTAGTGAGAGCCATCGCAGGCATAAGAGGGAGATGCGATCCAGGCTTCGATGGGAGGATTCTGGTCGACTTCTAGAAAACCTCTACATCTGCAGTGAACGGATATTTTTCCAACAACCTTTGTTTTTGGGATTTTGGAATGGAAGGGAGGGGTATGCAGCTTGGAGCTGGTCTCTCGACCCCGGTTAATTCCGTTCTGCAGGGATAAATTATAATTGATGGGAACTGGAAATCGTTGCGACGAGGAACCCAACAACGAAGACCACTGTGCACTCAGGTGATATCGCCACCTTCTTTTACCTTCTGTATTATCTTTAGAAGTAGAGATCCATCCAGCTCTACGCTAGCTGGATAGTTGGTGATGCTCTGTATTCTTGCGGAACTCAATCTTAACGGAATCGATATCCACATCTGATGATTGCTAGTTATCTCAGGTGAATATCCCTACCTTTTTGTTTTACCTCCAACTTAGTGCCAGCGGGAGAGTTGGTAGTATAGGTTATTTTCAGTGTAATACAACCTCAACTGAATCATTGTCTTATGGATACATGGTTACCTCTGTGAGTGAGTCAAATACCCCATTACTCGGTACAGATTTTTCTTGCTGTGATCTGATTATTATTTAGTATTTTGAGACAGAAAAACCCTGAGCGATCTCCCTTGTGGGAGGATCGATCGGTGTCGGGCTTTACCATATATTTATTTAAGATGGAATTTTAGGAAATTTATATATATTTTTTATACTTCCTTAATGCGTTTTACCGGTATTGCCCAGTAGATGGACTCTTCCTTAAAACGTGTTTTACCTATACCATCCAGTAGATTGACAGAGATTAAATCTCTGCTCTTATCCATTTAACTGATCTCCTTCACTGAATTTTTGATATATAAGATATTGCATTTTGTTGGATTGGTTCCTGCGATTCAGCCAGGTCTGAATGATGTAAAAGTATAAGACTTTATATTACAGAATAAACATGCTTTAACACTGCAGGTGATCGCTGCGATAGGTATGATCTTTGCTTATGCAAACGATCACTGTGAATTGGGATGTGTGTTCTGTCTAGGCCGTTGATAGTCTGGTAATTAAAAGAAAGAATAGTAAATGTGCCTTTTTCTGTTATACTTTATTGCAGCCACAAAAGAGAAAAGAAAAGAAAAAAAAAAAAAAACGTAGATCCATGTGGATACTTGTTATTTGTCTATTGCTGTTCGGAATTTAATAGATCCTTATGGATCTTTGTATAATTATATAAATATATATATATATATATATATATTGTAGCACGATTTTCTTATAGAGTGAAGCCCGCAGGATTTTGATCCGGGTGGATTCAGGTTTAGTGAATATTTGCAGCAGGAAATTTTTATAGAATGAATCATGTAGGATTCGATCTCGGCCGAGTTAGGTACACAAAAAAGGTCCTTGGGATCTTAATCTTTATCCTAGTAAAAATCTGATTGGAACTAAGTTAAGTGATTGTTTTGTTCGAGAATAGATTCATTGAAATCTTTTTAAAGTAACATTGAATACTTGGATATATGTCTAGTTTAAGTTATTATTAGCGAAAGATAGAGCTTGTAGTAATGAATTTGTTGGCAGGGAAGAACTATGAGAAGTTATTGCTTATCAGCAAATGGGTCGAGGAAATAGTGAAGGGTAATTATTGCGACAAGTGTGTTGTCGAATGTAATGCCTCTTTTGGAAGAGATGAAATCCTTCTCTTTGATAAATAATATATAAGGTGACTGTTTTGGTGGACGTAGCCCATAGAGATGGGTGAACCACGCGTATATTTGTCTCTGTGAAATGTATATCTTTTGTATCTTATGTGTGTGTTTTTCCGTAACACTACTGATCTCTAATGTTGAGTAATTGCAAGCGGATTCAAATGTGAGTTAGTATAGCCTTGATAAAAGTAACATTGTGACAAATTGTTAGATGTTGTGATGTAGATAAAAATGATTTCATTTCTTAATGGATAACTAATGGACATTTTGTGGATACAAGGATGGCGTATTTTGGTCCCTAATGACCTTCATTATAAATTATGGAGATCCTCAATATCATGGAAACAATCAAATGAGGATTATGTCTCGCTTCGATGCATGAAATAGATGTAACTTATAATTAATTACAATGAAGTTTATACAGCCAAATATTTATGATTAGATACTCTTATGATAGCTAATAGTTTAAGTATGCAAGCTTTTAAATCATTGAGATCTTTATTATTCCTAACGATTGATGACTAGAGGAGCAATTGTCTTATTTTCCCAAACGAGTACTATTGCAGTTTAATCTTTCAAAATTCACTATATTACTAACTCAAAGTGTTTATAATTTTTAAGCGGGAGATGTTACAGAAGTAAACAATGCGATGTACTTATTATACAAATGGAGTTTTGTTTGTAATTTGGAATCCATACCAATGTTGTTGTATCGCACCTTGTTATACTAACTAGGATATTCAGGAATGAGACACTTACTTTTATGTATGTTGTTTTATCAATCTTGGAAGCATTAACTAATGGCTTATCTTTTATTTGATGAAGGTAATTAATCATTGTAGATGGTTATGTATGAGGGGTATTAGGAAATTTTAATTTCGAAAATTCACTAAGTACTAACTCGAAGTTTTGGGTATGTCACAGTAGGACCAGTTGCATATCAGTTGGCTTTGCCACCAAATCTTAAAGTACATAATGTCTTCCACATTTCTATTTTGAAAAAGTATGTGCATGATGCTACTCATGTGATTAATTGGAATGATGTGCAGGTGGAACCATAAGGATATTTTCTATTGGAACCGGATTGTATCCTCGACAAGACAAAATTTTTGCTTCAGAATCACCCCATTGGACAGGTAAAGGTGCAATGGAAGCACCTGAGTCCAAATGAAGCAACCTAGGAATTGGAAAGTAATATGCAGGTGGCATATCCAATTGTGTTCCAGAAAGACTTAGAGGATGATGAATAAAGAAACATCAACGACGATGTTGAACTTAAGAGGGGGTGTTTGTCACATACCCAAAATATGAACATTTTATGTTCTGAGAAAAACATTATGTTTTATGTTATTGTAAAGTTTTATGATTATTGACCAAGTGGGGTCAAGGATGACTGTAATTAATTAATATAATATTTTATTATTAATAAATAAAAAGGGGACAAATATCCAAAGGAGGCTGTTGAATGAGTGTTCACTAGCCCACTAGGAGGAATGGACTCGGGTGGAGAGCAAACTGACACTTGGCAGCATCATAAATTCACTTCTAGCTATGGTAGGGGGCAACTTACCTATTTTATGGTCCTGTTCCCCAAGAAAGTGGAACTGAGCACATGGCTCAATAACTAAGAAAACTGACGAGAGACCTAGGCATGATATATCACCCATTGAATTCAGCAGGAGGCTGTCTAGTTTTTACCTTGTGATAATTTCTGAAAGAGAAAAAGAAGAGAGCACAAGAGATTCGATGAGGGGAAAGCTAGGAAGTGATTTAGTGAGTTAAGACTACATTATGAACTAGTACAACTTTATGCTGAGTTCAATATTGTTAAAGGAAGAAGTATTATTGTTTAGTACTACTGCTAAGTTGCAGAGGAATTTATTCCATTCTCCACACAACACCTTCATCGTCTTGGTGGTTTAGTGAACAGGCTTGGGGGTCCTAAGTCAAGTGACTTGGCTGTCTTCAGGAGAAGGTTGGCTGGAACGGGCTCCTTTGGATGTTTGTCACCCTCTATGGTTTTCAGGTTCTTATTGTGTTATCTTATTTACTTATTGTCGATCTATTTTTGAATGATTAACTTCTAAACTGTTATTTATTTATGAAAAATGTCTTTTATTTATCTAATAGATTAAAATGTTGAATGGATAATTTATTTCAGAATAAATGAATAATGATAGAATATAAATTATTCTCTGTATTTTTCCACCCACTTTCACAACGTACTCTAGTATAAAGAATCGATTTTAAGAAGATAATATTCGAATGATTCTTGATAAAAAGATTGAATGATTATGAGTAGTATAGTAACTTCTTTACTGCTTAATGTATATATATATATATATATATTGAAATTACTAAAATAAACTCAAGATACTTAAAAACACAACTTTGTTTTTTCCATAAAATAATATTAATTATAGAGATATGGTTAGTAGCCATGCTAACATTTATAATGTTTCTTTTCCGTTTTTTATATTTTCCAAACTATGTACATGTTCATGAAAAACAATTAATATATAGAATATTAACCTGTGAATAAAACAAGTGTTTACTGTTTAGGAAAATAGGTAAGAATAGACTGAGTATTTATATTAACTTCCTTTACAAATAGAACAATTAGTTTTTCGATACATTCTCGAAATGATGATAAAATACCTAGTGCAAACCTAATGCTTATATAGCTTAAAGAACTAAAATCAAATTCACCTTACAAACTATTAAATCTAAGTAATAATGTTATAAATAAGTATGAATATGTTTAGGGCCTTTCCAAACATTTGTTTTCAGAGTATGCCCAACAATTATCCAAATTAACAACACATACGAGTACATTTATATCATATATAAATTTCTATTTCAAACAGTATTAATATAAACTGGAACATTTTATAATGAAATTCTTTTATTCTGAACAAAGTATCCACGAATTAAATTTCAATACAGTTTGTTACTCTCTAAAAATATTATAACATGCCTAGTAGTAAATCCTGCAAACATCAACTATTATCATATGATTCATTTTCTTCTACACACTTTTCTGAGTAGTATTATTTTGTATAAGCATATAATCATACAACAAGGGTCGAAACCAAATGGACTCCCCTGTAGCTCATATCTAATATAAATAGAGTATTTTATAGACCTAAGGATTTGTTTAACAAGACAACAAAATATTGGCACCCGATAGCTTAACCCTGCAACATACGTTTATGCTCGACGATAGATCATTTTCCGGATATATCGTTGAAAGTATAAAAAATTAGTTAACGAAAAGAAAAAAAGAAAAACATTAACTTAAGGGATCGAGTCTCAGGTTTGAACTCGCCCAAAAAACATAAACCCTGGTAGAGTTTAGGGCTTAGAAAACCTTTAAAGAATAACCATTACCATAATAGGCTAACCATTGAATTCGGTTACATTCACACTAATAATGCCAAAAATAAACATAAGTTTATATGTATCCGCAGAATACGTTTTCAGAGCTTACGCCTACAAGGTAGAAGTAAAACTATGGGAATCCAAAACTTATAACAACAAGTTAATTAGAACTGCGAGTAGCCATTTCCTTAAAGAAAAAATTAATTTTACGCATAAGGGTTTAGACCCATAATTTATATAAATTTACACAACTAAATTACACACCATAATACACGGTGGGATGTAAACAAAACCATTTAATCATTGAATTACAAAGAGTCGTATCTTGGGGAATTTAACCCCTAATATTTTACATTGATACCTTACGGTGAAAACCCTTAACACAAAGAAATAAACATAGCATTTGCTTGATAACTTTTTCTTCTAGGTGGAATAGTTTAGGCATCAATGCCAAAAACACCTTCACTCATACTTAAGAGTCTTGCTGAGAATGCCTGAGGCTACTAGGTTAATGAGCATGATGCCTCGAAGAAAAGTTGCTAACTATCTATTAGCATTATCTTTCCTTGTCAAGAAACTCCAACACAAACAAAAACCTAAGAGTTAAACATCAATGGCATTTGGGGTCTAAAGAAATTAACATAATAAACATTGTGTTTCAATGCTAGTGGAGACCCACCTCTGTACATGACAAAAAGCCTCATTTTCCTTGTCTTAAAAAAGAAAACCCCTGGAACTTATAGCCTGTAAATGCCGAGTTATAGGCTATGAAATCTCACCAATGAATCCCTCAAGAATTTGCAACATCATTTCGAACCCTAGTTTTTCAAGATCCTTCGGCCTCTCCAAACAGCTTTGTAAATGAATTGAGTAAACGATGAGTATGGTCTATCATTGCGTAGTTAGGGTTTACACAAAACCCCATACCATCATGTGATCAAACAACATAGATATTTCCACGATGTCTGCCAACGAGCATTTCACCAAGCCACATTAAATGACATTTAAGTTATAGAACTACCAAACTCCAGTACTCCTGCCAACCCAGAGTTCCACTATGGCTCAAATTGTGGTCTATGTTGTGTATAAAGTATATAGTCAAGTCGTATTACATTCTTAATCCCATACATATTCATATTACAAGTTTGTAAATCATGGATATGATATTGCAATATTAAATATTCATACATAAGAACTATAGTAATGGGGATCACAATATATCGATTATATTGTGTTAAACCATGATCGTAATTCAATGACATTATCATAACATAAAGTATAAAGTTTGCCAAAGCATACTAAGCTCTTATAGAATGCACTTATATTAAGTATAAGTTAAAATATAAAATCCTTCATATTTTCTCATTATATATGTTGTTCATAAACTGAACAAAATCATTTAAATGGAAAATGTAGTTAGGGTACATTTACCCTAGGTTTTTAAGTAAGTCATCTACAAGTATGTTTTAACTTCAAAGTCTAGAGTAAGCGCAACAATGACATACAACAATTCAATCTTCACTAGAGAAATCACTCTCACCTGCGATCTGTACGAAAGTAGTAAGAGCGTTAGCTATGCAACAGATAAGTAAGCCTCGAGGTACCCATAGGACCCCTTCATCAAAAGGGGAAAATCAAATAGTTAGTATCCATGATCAGAATTATAGTACAAAAAAAGATAAAATAAACAACGATGCTTACATATAACAAGTAACCATAACATATTCAGATAACAAAGTAAAGATGTAAATATTCAGCATTAAATTCAGACGGAATATTTACGGATACATAATGTTGTTACAAGTATTGATACAGTTGGTACATGCATTCAATCAGTTGTATGCATTAAAAGATGATTAGGAGAAAGTATAGAATCACTATCTGTAACCAACGTAACACATTTAGAACAATGATGACCATTTGAAGTAGGTGTCGTCGTAGAAAACAATCAGTCTATTGTTAAATGAATTAAATTATCATTAATGATACTTTCTGC
Organism: Larix kaempferi; assembly: GCA_027924585.1. NCBI lineage: Eukaryota > Viridiplantae > Streptophyta > Pinopsida > Pinales > Pinaceae > Larix > Larix kaempferi. Next base: position 8,297,408 of record BSBM01000138.1, on the reverse strand, counting down.
AAAACAAATATAAGCATTTATTGGTACTTAGAAAATTAATGAGTCTATTGTTAAATGAATTAAATTATCATTAATGATACTTTTCGCAGAACAAATATAAGCATTTATTGGTACTTAGAAAATTTTAATTTTTTGTGAAATTTGGGGATGTTACATGTGATATCAGAGCGCAAGTTCAAATACTAGGCCTAAAGTGGCTCAACTCCAGCAATTAAAATTCAAAAACAGAATTGCAATTACTAATTTTTATTTTATTTTGTTTTTTGTTCATCATTTTATAAAAATTTTTTGCAGGTATGGAAGGACCAGAAGAGTCAGCTGAGGACAGGTCCCATAATAATAAACAAAATAATAATGAGCAAGGACATATTAATGAGCAAAATTTATTTGTTGAATTAAACGATAATTCATCTGAATTACTAAGTATAGTTAAAGATTTAAAAACATAAATAAAAACTGTTAAGGAGGAGGATGAACGAATTCTAAAAGCTCAAGAGGAGCTAAATCAAATCCTATTGGATAAACTCCATAATAACAATAAGGATAAAATAACAGAAAATAATTATGAATCTGGAACTATGTCCTACCAACGTAAGGTTAAAAAGTTAAAACTGACTAAGTCTGATAGCAGTTCTTCTTCTGAATTATATGAAAAAGCATGCAGGAAAAAGCACAAGTATTCCGGCGATAGTAGTGAAAGTGACTGCTACACTAAAAAAAATAAGTACAAACCATACGAAGACATTTCTGGAGAATTTAAGAAGATTAAACCACCAATTTTTAATGGAGAAACATAAAAGGGTGAGGAAGTTGAAGCATGGTTGTCCGATATGAATAATTACTTTCAAATTTACAACTACTCAAGTCATTTAAAAACTAAAATGGAAATTTATAATCTCATTGGAAAAGTAGACATCTGGTGGCAATATTTGGAACGAGTAAAAGGCTTAAAAGAGAAAAACATAAACTGGAGTAATTTTAAGAAGTATTTTAAAAGAAATTTTCTGTCAGAATGGTATTATGAGGAACGAGCAAAAAAAATTTATGAATTAAAATTAGGTTCCATGGATATGAAGGAATTAACCAGCAAGTTTTTAAGTTTGTTAAGGTATGTGCCTTACATTACTAAAGAAAATCCTAAGGTACAGAGATTTTTGAGTTGTTTACCCTCTCATATAATGGGCAGAATTGAGTATGATGACCCTATAACTCTTGAAAAGGCCATGAGAAAAGAAAATATCTCTTATGAACAGAACAAGAAAAAGGAAGGCATATCAAGCTAAAAAGTAAAGAGGCCTAATAATTTTGAACAAAGGAAAAAGCATTTTTCTTTTAATTGCAACTTTTGAAATAGTAATTCACGTAATTTTTCTAACAAAAAATTTCAAGGGAATAATTCAAGAGGTAATGTAGAGTCAAATTTTACAGCTGCAAGAAACTGAGATCCACCTAAAAATTTTGTTAAAAACAATGAACAAAAAGATCCTGTTAAATGTTGGGATTGTCAGAGACCTCAATATGCATCAAACTGCCCACTCAGAAAGATGAGCGTCAACAACATACACACAGTATAGGAGGAGGCTACTACTAGTGACCTAGAGAGGAAAATTCCCAGGATCAATGTAGCCTTGGAAAACGGAGAGGATGATCATCAAACTTCAATGGTTCAAGTAGAAGGTATGCTAAAAGATAAACCCATTTCTATTTTAATTGATCCAGGAGCAAGTCTTAGCTATGTGTCACCTGATTTAGTAAAATGTTGTAATCTAAAAGTAGAAAAGTTTCAAAAATCATGGTTGGTTCAATTAGTTGTTGGAACTAAAAGAAAGGTAATTGATTATGTAAAATATTGTGAATTATTGATGAATTAGTTTAGGACTCATGTTAAGTTGAATGTATTACCATTAGGTTCTTATGATGTTCTCATTGGAATGGATTGGCTAGAAAAGCATAGGATAGTGTTAAATTGTTTTGAAAAGACCTTTACTTGTTTGAATGATAAATGTGAAACAGTAATAGTAAAAGGAATTCCTAGAAAAACATCAATTAGACAAATTTATGCTTTATAAGTTAAAAAGGTTGTTCGTAAAGGGTGTAATTTTTTTGTTGTAAATGTAATTAATGACGAAGAATCAACTAAAGAAGATAAGTTAAAGTTGGAAGACATACCCATTATAAAGGAATTTTCTGATGTATTTCCGGAAGAAATTCCAGGATTACCTCCGAAAAGGGAATTAGATTTCACCATTGAGCTAGTACTGGGAGCGATACCAAACTCAAAGGCTTCTTACAGAATGAACATTCTGGAACTTAATGAACTTTAATCACAGTTAAAGGAACTAATTGATAAAAATACATAAGGCCAAGTGTGTCTCCGTGGGGAACACCTGTCATTTTGTTTAAAATAAGGACGAAACTTTGCGTTTTTGCATAGAGTGCCGCCAGTTAAATAAAATGACCATAAAGAGCATATCACCTTTGTCCCGCATTGATGATCTGTTTGATCAACTACGCGGTGCAACGATATTTTCTAAGATAGACTTGAGCTCGGGGTACCATCAAATCAAAATTAAAGACGAGGACATCTTTAAGACTGCTTTCAGAACCTGTTACGAGCACTATGAGTTCGTGGTTATGCCTTTTGGGCTAACCAACACTCCAACAATTTTCATGTGTCTAATGAGTAATGTTTTACATAATTACTTGGATAAATTTGTAGTGGTATTTAATGATGACATCTTAATTTATTCTAAGACTAAAGAAGAACATGATGAATACTTAAAGATAATTCTACAAGTGTTAAGAGAACACCAACTTTACGCTAAATTCAACAAATTTGATTTCTTCAAAGATAAAATATAGTACCTAAGGCATGTGATATCCAAGGATGGAATCGCAATAGACCCGGACAAGATAAACGTAATTAATGAATGGCCTGCCCCCAAAAGACGTAACTGGTGTATGATATTTTATGGGAACTGCAGGTTACTATCGAAAATTTGTAGAAGGATTCTCACGAATAGCAAACCCTATAACCTCCTTACAAAAGAAGGGTAATAAATTTGTTTGGGATAAAAAATGTGAAGAAAGTTTTAAGAAATTAAAAGAACTGTTAACAATTGCACCTATTCTAAAAATTGCAGACCCAAATAAGGATTTCATTGTTTGCACTGATGCATGCAATGATAGACTTGGAGGAGTCTTAACACAAGAAGGTCATGTGATTGTCTATGAGTCCAAAAAGTTAAAAAATAATGAGAAGAAATATGCAACTTACGACTTAGAGTTGGCTGTCGTGGTACATGTGTTAAAGATGTGGCGCTATCACTTAATCGGAAGGAAGTTTACACTAATGACAGATATTAAAGGCTTAAAATATTTGCTAGATCAACTAAATCTTAATGTAAGGCAAGCTAGGTTGTTAACTTTCCTTAGCGAGTATGATTTTGAGATTCAACGCATTAAAGGTAAAGAAAATAAAGTTGTTGATGCTTTGAGCAAAAATATGAATTTAAATTTTGTGGCAGTAATCAACTCTTATAAAACATATTTGGAAAATTAGCTTGAAGAAGGAATAAAATTGGATGGAAATTACCTTAAATTACAACAAAATGTTGCTGAAAATAATGATGAAAATTTAATAACAGATTACAAATTAAATGAAAAAGGCTTAATGTTGTATAAAAATAGACTTTATGTGCCTAATATACCCAAAGTTAAATTGTTTATTTCAAATGAATTACATAAAAGCCCTTATTGAGGACATCCTAGTTACCAAAAGATGATAACCATGCTGAGGAAATATTACTTTTGGCCAAATATGAAAAATGAGGTAGCTGAATACATTGCTAGGTGTATGGAATGTCAGCAAATAAAGGATGAGCATCAACACCTATCTGGACTATTGTAGCCACTACCAGTTCCATATTGGAAGTGGAAATAATTAATATTGATTTTATAATTAGTTTACGTAAAAATCAGAAACATAATGATTCCATAATGGTTGTTGTGGATAAGCTTAGTAAAGCATCCCATTTTATACCTATTAAAACAACCTACAAGGTTGCTAACAATGCAGAAATTTTTATGAAACAAATTTTTCGTTTGCATGGGATTCCAATAGTTATAATTTCTGATAAAGACACTAAGTTTACAGGAAATTTCTGGAAGTCTTTATTTAAAGGTTTAGATACTAATTTAAATTTTAGTACATCATTTCATCCACAAACGGATGGGCAGACAGAAAGAGTCAATTAGATTCTTGAAGATATATTAAGAGTGTATGTTAGATATCAACCAGGGAAATGGGAAGAATATTTGCATCTTGTTGAGTTTGATTATAATAATTATTAGCAAGCTTCAGCAAAACTCATTCCATTTGAAATTTTGTATGGAAGAAAGTGTAATACTCCTATTTTATGGAGTAATCCAGTTGATAGGTTAATGTTAGGACATGAGTTATTCAAAGAAATGGAACTAACAGTGAAACAGGTTCAAGGCAATTTGAAAATTGCACAAGATAGACAAAAAATTCATGCAGATCTCAAAAGAATTCAGAAAGAGTTTCAGGTTGGTGAACATGTTTTCATCAAGGTAAAACATAAAAAGAGATCCTTAAAGTTAGGAAGGTGTGCTAAATTAGCACCAAGGTATTGTGGACCTTTTGAAATACTGTCCAGGGTAGGACTAGTGGCATATCAATTGGCTTTGCCACCAAATATTAAAGTACATAATGTCTTCCACATTTCTATTTTGAAAAAGTATGTGCACGATGCTACTCATGTGATTAATTGGAATGATGTACAGGTGGAACCAAAAGGATATTTTCTGCTGGAACTGGATTGTATCCTCGATAAGAGGGAAATTTTGCTTTGGAATCACCCCATTGGATAGGTAAAGGTGCAATGGAAGCACCTTAGTCCAGATGAAGCAACCTGAGAATTGGAAAGTAATATGCAGGTGGCATATCTAATTGTGTTCCAGAAAGACTTAGAGGATGATGAATAAAGAAACATCGACGACGATGTTGAACTTAAGAGGGGGTGTTTGTCACATACACAAAATCTGAACATTTTATGTTATGAGAAAAACATTATGTTTTATGTTATTGTAAAGTTTTATGATTATTGACCAAGTGGGGTCAAGGATGACTGTAATTAATTAATATAATATTTTATTATTAATAAATAAAAGAGGGGACAAATATCCAAAGGAGGCTGTTGAATGAGTGTTCACTGGGCCACTAGGAGGAATGGACTCGAGTGGAGAGCAAACTGACACTTGGCAGCATCATAAATTTTCTTCTAGCTATTGCAGGGGGCAACTTCCCTATTTTATGGTCATGTTCCCCAAGAAAATGGAACTGAGCATGTGGCTCAATAACTAAGAAATTTGACCAGAGACCTAGGCATGATATATCACCCATCGAATTTAGTAGGAGGTTGTCTAGTTTTTACCTTGTGATAATTTCTGAAAGAGAAAAAGAAGAGAGCACAAGAGATTCGATGAGGGGAAAGCTAGGAAGTGATTGAGTGAGTTAACACTACATTCTGAACTAGTACAACTTTATACTGAGTTCAATATTGTTAAAGGAAGAAGTATTATTGTTGAGTACTGCTGTTGAGTTGCAGAGGAATTTCTTCCATTCTCCACACAACATCTTCGTCCTCCTGGTGGTTCAGTGAATAGACTCGGGGCTCCTAAGGCAAGTGACTTGGCTTTCATTAGGAGAAGGATGCGTGGAACGGGCTCCTTTGGATGTTTGTCACCCTCTATGGTTTTCAGGTTCTTATTGTGTTATCTTATTTACTTATTGTCGATCTATTTTTGAATGATTAACTTCTAAACTGTTATTTATTTCTAAAAAGTGTCTTTTATTTATCTAATAGATTAAAATGTTGAATGGATAATTTATTTCAGAATAGATGAATAATGATAGAATATAAACTATTCTCTGTATTTTTCCACCCACTTTCGCAATGTACTCTAGTATAGAGAATCGATTTTAGGAAGATAAGATTCGAATGATTCTTGATAAAAAGATTGAATGATTATGAGTAGAATAGTAACTTCTTTACTGCTTTATATATATATATATATATATATATATATATATTGAAATTACCGAAATAAACTCAGGATACTTAAAAACACAGCTCTGTTTTTTTCCATTAAAAAAATATTAATTATAAAGATATGGTTAGTAGCCATGCTAATATTTATAATGTTTCTTTTCCGTTGTTTACATTTTCCAAACTATGTACATGTTCATGAAAAACAATTAATATATAGAATATTAACCTGTGAATAAAACAAGTGTTTACTGTTTAGGAAAATAGGTAAGAATAGACTGAGTATTTATATTAACTTCCTTTACAAATAAAACAATTAGTTTTTCGATACATTCTCAAAACAATGATAAAACACCTAGTACAAACCTAATGCTTATATAGCTTAAAGAACCAAAATCAAATTCACCTTAGAAACTATTAAATCTAAGTAATAATGTTATAAATAAGTATGAATATGTTTAGGGCCTTTCCAAACATTTGTTTTCAGAGTATGCCCAGCAATTATCCAGATTAACAACACATACGAGTACTATTTATATCATATATAAATTTATATTTCAAATAGTATTAATATAAACCAAAACATTTTATAATGAACTCCTTTTATTCTGAACAAAGTATCCACGAATTAAATTTCAATACAGTTTGTTACTCTCTAAAAGGATTATAACATGCCCAGTAGCAAAACCTGCAAACATCAACTATTAACATATCATTCATTTTCTTGTACACATTTTTCTGAGTAGTATTATTTTGTATAAGCATATAATCATACAATAAGGGTCGAGACCAAATGGACTCCCCTATAGCTTGTATCTAATATAAACAGATTCTTTTACAAACCTAAGGATTTGTTTAACAAGCCAACAAAAGATTGGCACCCAAGAGCTTAACCCCACAACATACGTTTATGCTCAACGATAGATCATTTTGGGGATATATCGTTGAACGTATAAAAACTTAGTTAATGAAAAGACAAAAAGAAAAACATTAAGTTAAGGGATCGAGTCTCAGGTTTGAGCTCACCCGAAAAACATAAACCCTGGTAGGGTTTAGGGTTTAGAAAACCTTTAAAGAATAACCATTACCATAATAGGCTAACCATCCACACTAATAATGCCAAAAATAAACACAAGTTTATATGTATCCACAGCATACATTTTCAGAGCTTACACGTACAAGGCATAAGTAAAACTGCGGGAATCCAAAACTTATATCAACAAGTTACTTAGAACTACGAGTAGCCATTTCCTTAAAGCAAAAATCAATTCTACACATAAGGGTTTAGACCCATAATTTATATAAATTTCCACAACTAAATTACATAGCAAAATATAGGGTGGGATGTAAACAAAATCATTTAAGCAGTGAATTACAAAGAGCCATAGCTCGGGGAATTTAACCCCTAATGTTTTACATCGATACCCTATGGTGAAAACCCTTAACACAAAGAAATAACCATAGCATTTGATTGATAACTTTTTCTTCTGCGTGGAACAGTTTGGGAATCAATGCCAAAAACACCTTCACTCATACTTGAGAGTCTTGCTGAGACTTCCCTAGGATTACTAGGTTAATGAACATGATGCCTCGGAGAACCATTGCTAACTTTATACCACCTTTATCTTTCTCTTTCAAGAAACTCCAACACAAACAAAAACCTAAGAGTTAAACATCAATGGTCTTCGGGGTTTAAAGAAATTAACACAGTAAACATTGCATTTCAATTCTAGTGGAGACTCACCTCTGTATATGACAAAAAGCCTCTCTTTCCTTGTCTTCACAAAGAAAATCCCTAGAACTTATAGCCTGTAAATCCTAGCTACAGGCTATGAGTTGTCATCATCTAATCCGTGGAGAATTTGCAACAGCATTTGGAACCCTAGTTTTTAGAGAACGTGTCGGCCTCTCCAATGAACTTTGTAAATGAATTGAGTAAACGATGAGTATGGTCCATCCTTCCGTAGTTACGGTTTACAGAAAAAACCATACCATCACGTGATCAAACAACGTAGATATTGCCATGGCACCAAGCCACATTAAATGGCATTTAAGTTATACAGCTACCAAAATCTAGTACTCCTACCAACGTAGAGTTCCAATATGGCTCGAATTGTGGTCTATGCTGTGTATAAAGTATATAGTCAGGTCGTATTACATTCTTAAGCCCATACAAATTCATATTACAAGTTTGTAAATCGTGGTTATGATGTTGCAATATTAAATATTCATACATAAGAACTATAGTAATGGGGATCACAATATATCGGTTATATTTTGTTAAACCATGATCCTAATTCAATGACATTATCATAAAATAAAGTATAAAGTTCGCCTAACCATACTAAGAACTTATAGAATGCACTTATATGAAGTATAAGTTAAAATATAAAATCCTTCATATTTTCTCATTATATATGTTGTTCATAAACTAAACAAAATCATTTAAATGGCAAATGTAGTTAGGGTAGGTTTTACCCTAGGTTTTTAAGCAAGTCATCTACAAGTATGCTTTAACATCAAAGTCTAGAGTAAGCGCAACAATGACGTACATCAATTCAATCTTCACTAGAGAAATCACTCTCACCTGCGTTCTGTACAAAAGTAAGAGTGTTAGCTATGCAATAGCTAAGTAAGCCTCAGGGTACCCATAGGACCCCTTCATCAAAAGGGAAAAATCAAAGAGTTAGTATCCATGATCAGAATTATAGTACATCAAAAGATAAAATAAACGGTCATGCTTACATATAACAAGTAACCATAACATATTCAGATAACGAAGTAAAGCTGTAAATATTCAGCTTTAAATTCAGACGAAATATTTACGGATACATAATCAACCATTTATAAAAAAAGTCAACCATAATCAATTATGGTCAACAATAATCCAAAAAAATGAAACATTGTCCACCATGATTAACTGGATAATTTACCATGGTCAACCAAAGAAAAGTATAATTAATCGTAGTGAGACATGTTTAACCATAGTTAAACATTTTTAACCAAAATAATTCATCATCAATTACATGATTAGGCATAGTCAAGCCTGGTCAATCATATTCTCCCATGGTCTTACATGGTCAACCATTATTAAATATGTTCAACCATATTAACCCATGGTCATTCACAGGCATCATTGTCCAAACATGGTCATCTATAATAAACCATGATAACCAAACTCAACCATATTCACCCATAGTAAACCTTGGTCAATCATTTCCCACCATGGTCAACCCTTACCAAACATAATCAACCATAATCAACCATGATTTCCCAGTATTAAACTATGGCAAATAATAACACACCTCAGGTCAAGCATAATCAAACCATATTCAACTATGTTTAACCATAGTCAAAATCAATCAATCATACTCGAACATGGTCGACCATGGATAGTCTATGTTGGCCATGGTAAAAAATAGCAAACAATAATAGTTTATCACAATAGTGAACCATATTAAAAAATAGTCAACAACAATAGTCAAACATGGTCAACCACACAAAAATATAGTCAACAACAGAAGTGAAACATGGTCAACCACAATAGAAAACCATCATTAACCATGGCTAACCCAATAGTCATACATTTTCAATCACAATAGTTGATTGCAATAATTAACAAACATGGTCGAGCATGGTATTCAACCATGGCGAATAGATAATGATAATGTAACATCTCCAAGATTTGCGAGTTAGTATTTTGGTGAAAATTAAAATTTCTTCCCTTAAAGATCTTCACAATACAACATTATAAGAAAACAGCCAACATGTAATTAATCCTTGTGCATACACTTGACATTCTTATCAAAATCAATTTGCTTATGTTATTAAGTATTACCATTTGCAGCTCCTTGGGTCTCCCTTCAACCATACATATAATCTCATGACATCAAGGAATTCCCATAACAAATACATTAATCCTCAATATACACTTGTCACACCTACATTCCTATATGGACAACCATCATAAACATCACATAGAATACACATAACATAAAGTACACATAAGACAAAAACCAATATACACGTGGTTCACCCAAAACTCTGGGCTACGTCCACCAAGAAGGTTGCATCATATGCAACATATTTTATTAGTTCAAGGAGGTTTACAATGGCAACACAATTGTTGCATTACTCAATTTCCACTAGCTCCGAGCCTCGGAAAAACTAGAACCACACTCGCAAAAACATGTCCATGATCAAATCTTCGATCATGTAACTAAAACATAACCATTAGCTAGATATAGAACTAGCATTTCAGCTACGTTTTTGGCCGAGACCCCTCGGATATGTACTTTAAATATGCACAAATTTTCAGCTCACATTCATTACGTTTTACTGAGTTCCATGTGACCGGTGAAGAGATAAAACATAACTAGAGTTTACAACCAATAGATCTGTATCATAATCATAACGTTTCATAGAGTTCTAACTGGCCGGTGATAAGATGATATATAACTAGGGTTAAAAACAAATTTACCATAATATAATAACATGGAGAGCCTTTTCACCCTTGAATGATGCGAATGATGCATTACCGATGTTTATACATAAATACACTATTTATAAAAAATAGAAATCAATGCAGATCTCCATCAAGAATATTTAGTATGTATAGATAACTATTATTACAAGAATATAATAAACATGGAGACCCTTTTCATCATTTTAACCAAATGTTCATGATTTCAACTAAGGATATCGTACAGGAAGAAAGTAGCATTTTCATTCCAGCATACAGAGTTTCAAGCTTTCAACAGTCTATAGAGAGACTAGTATTTAACCAAGCATTTCCGATTTCAATCTAGACAGAGGGTTACCATTGGATCCTGCTGTTCCGAGGTCAACAAAATATCAATGCAGAAGATACAGGACTTCCACACTTAGACAGAGGCTTACCAAAACTCTCTCGAGTTCACAACCACCACTTCAATACTTATTGAAATGGCAATACGGTATGTGTGGAATTGAAAGGCAGAAAGGTAATCTAAAAAAGAGAAACGAAATACAACATCACTGCGATTTCACACTCGATCTAAATTGAAATATAATAACACGCAGACATAGCTCGAGATACAATATCTTTACCATTCCAGACCCGACCTAGTATTGAAATAGTAACATGCTGCGTTTTCACACCAGAGAAGGAAAATCTAAAATTTATTCACATGCTAATTAACCACAGAAGCAGAGACGCGACTCCAGAAGTTCTGTCAAACATCAATCATAGCATAGAAGAAGGCAGAGAAATTCCAAACAGAAGCACTCTCACTAAGTTTAACCAACAAATTCCATGTCTTGGGTGCGGTAAGGGAGAAGGTCATGGAGTAATGCTAACCGCTCTACAAGTTAAAAAGGTGTGCAGATCGCATTCTATGTTAAAAAGGTGTGCAGATCTAATTCTACATAAGTAGGGTTCATTGCTGGGCATTGATAATACTCTATGTGTAGGCCGTTTTCTTCAGGGTAATTGGTTTTTTGTTAATAAAAGTATGCAACTCGCATTTCCCAGAAATATAATTTTAATACTATATAATAATAAAAGTAATACCAGTTCTATATGTGCATAATTTACTATTCCAGATTTACCACCTATATAGGAATTAAAACATTTATGAATGACACCAAGAAAAGATTGCAGCATACCTCTTATGGCCATCTCTATTCGTTTCATGAATTAAAAAGAGTTATAAATAACACCCACCATGGGGATTTAAAAAATCTCTCTCGAGACTGTCCTATTCCAAACGCATTTCTAAATAAAAGCAATGTAAACGCAGAGGATAGTGGGATCAAAACTTCCTGACCTTATTGGCGGCATAGCAGTGCGAAATGTAGAGATAATACATGTACCTCAGGGATGAATTACAAATCAGGGATCATACTCTTGGATCCGGCCCGTTCCTCAGTAATCATAGCTCCTCTCTGATCGCTGGCAATTTTAAAGTTGCAGGGGTCGCCTACCTCAGGACCTGCAGAGGCAACTTCTCCTCTTCTTGGAGGGTTTTACTCTCCTTACATTACCATAGTGGACCCTGCCTCTCTCACAGAGATGCCCTTATCCTATCGCAAAGATAAAAACATTTTCTAGAATCGTCTTCCATCTCTACCCTCCATGCAATGTATTCTGCCAAATTCCCAATACAAAAATCCAATACTTCCCCAAAAATCATAGAGCATAACCCCCCCCCCCCAAATGAGAGATGATTCCTACTTAATATAAAAATCAGGAAACAATACCGCCAACTCCCTTTCCCCCCTTTGGTGGATCCGTCCATCACATTAAGTGAAGTAAGGAACAAATGGCACTTTTTCCCTGGAGTGGACTCGAGCTTTCTCTCTAAGACTAAGTGTAGTAGCTTCCACGTGGTTGAGTGGGTGCGTCCCTCCACCCTCGCCAATTCCCTAGATTAACTCTCCTTTAAGAAGACAAGTGTTGGTGACATAAGTTAGGCAACCAACTCCCTAAACTCAAGGTATATGTTCTCTTCTCCTATCTTGTTCGACATGAGATGGCACCCTCATTCATAAGTTTCACACTCATCAATAAATGGACAAACAACATTTATTCTAAGAGGCTAACCATTCCCAAAAAAATATTTCCTTTAAGCTATGATGTAAGTGAGATATATCACTAAACTTTACAAAAGAATATATATATAGATTATCCCAATATATAATCGAATAGAACATACATATATATGTATATATATATGTTCCAAAATATAATCAATAATGCATACACCTATATATACCAAACATTTCCACTAAAGCACATATCTCCTATATCTTATTGCTCATAACACATTATAAGTTAATGTCCCAAACTAGAACATACATATGTAGATATTATATGTTTCATATATAAAGATATAACTAATGTTTATTAGGATCACCTCTTCTTAGGCCAGATCCTCTATTTATCACTATTATGATTTCAAATCATACTTAACTCCAATAATTTGAAGTTCTATTACTTCTGGTATATAGGCATATGGAAGTTGTAGGGGTTTAGTAATTGATTGTGGATAATCAAATTTTTTTTAATGCGTTCAAGCCCTTCATCTTGCCTTGATCTACTCGATTCAATTATCTATAATTTTAGTTGCGTCATCCCATAGTTTTTTAAGTTAAAATAACACTCATGACCATAACATGAGTTTCCAGGTCCACTGGTGGGGCCTTGGCCTTGAGCTCCTCACCAGTAACCAAGTGTACAGCAATATTTTCATTTTTAACATAATAGGTCATAAAGGAGGGATATCACAGATAATAGTAAAAAATACTCAAAATTAGTTAACCATAGATTGACCATGTTCAACCATAGTCAAACATTACAAATACATTCATCTTAATATTATTTATATTAATATTTTAATTAAAAAATCAACTAATCATATATATATATATATATGAAAATCATCAACTAGCACAACCACCTAAGTAAAATGATTAATTGATACATATTAATAGATGCAATTTTCCACTCCTTTTAATAATGATACTCTTTTTAATAATAATGTCATATCAACCACTTTAATTATATAATTATGTTAAGTTTTATTATAGTACTCTTCCATTACTAATTAAATACATATTATCTTTGAATGTTTTTACCACCTCTCTAGTTTCAAAATTCCTAAGATTTAAATTTCTCATTTCTCATTCTCTTTCAATAATCTAAGATGATATGTTGATAAAATATTTATGAGTTGTCTTATCTCTAATGGCGATCACAAAGTTTAGATCTCATCTTGTGTTTTCTTTGTCCTTGATTTTTAGAATCTTTTTTCTCTCCTCTCGAATGGATTAGATGCCAATGTTCGGTTTTGATATTGGCAGGAACAAATCCTCTCCTCAATGTCCTTGATTTTTACAAACGGTGTTATTATTATAATTACCGTGTGAAGGTTGGTTTTTTTTTTTAAGTCTTTTTATTAATTTAATTTTTCTACTATATTTTTTAATTATAATTTAATTTTTATTTTAATATTAATCATGTAACTCTTTTTGTACTCATCTTAGAATTTACATATGTCATTTTTAAAAATAATTAAATATTATAAAAAATAAAATGTTGACTCAAATTAGATTTAAATCATCTAAGACAACATATATATATAAAACTATAAAAATTAGATAAATTAAAACCATAAATATTGTATTACTAAATTGTAAATATTGAAGAAAGATTAGTACCTCAAAGAAATTTAATCTCTTTAAGACCTTGGTAGATCCCCTTTCAAATAAATCTATACTGATACTAATTATTTTAAAAGATATTTTTATATAACTAATTTTGTTCATAACCATCTTTTTCATAACCATCTTTTTCATGGTTTATAAAAACTTTAACTTCTGAATAGAGATGTCTGAATTAGTTAACAATGACTCTCTTCACGTTGATACATAAATGGCATCTTTTGGCTATAGTTGGGTAAAAATGTTACTTGTGAATGAAGAATTCTCGAAGTTAATGATTGCATTAACAAAATCACTAGCCGACAAAGTAGCGTTGAAGATTGCTCACGTTTTATGTACAACGAGGTTGGTATTCGAGCCTGTTCAAAGATAACCCTAAGATGTTGAAATGTCACTGTATGTCTTAGGTATCCTATCAACATAAATTAGACTATGAAACTCTTTTTAGTAATCTGGTCATTTTAATTTTAATGCTATTCATAAGCTTTTTAAATAATAAATTATTTAACAGAATTATTTATAGATATTAAAAATAACATCTAAATAATTTAAATGTGTTCATAATTATAAATAATGTTTGACATGGATTGTTTTTAGCAATCAAATCCCAAAGAGACTTCTGACATGGCTTGTTTTGTAGCAATTAAATCCCAAAGGGATGGCATTATTTTTTTAATGATATGGATATTTGTAAGACAACGAGAATCTTAAAGTACAATCAAAGTTTGATTCTTTTTAATTTAGGAAGAATTTCCAAATAACATAATGAGAAATGTAAAAGAAAAATATAATTAAAAATGATTGGAAAAATTTCACACCATCATAAAAAGAAAAAGTTGTTTATTTTGTTTTAATTTAAAAATAGTATTTATATAAATAATAGAGAAAAATAAAATAGGAAAAATTAAAAGATTTATAGATAAAGCAAAGAGAAAAATAAAATAAAAAATATAATTCAAAATGAATGGAAAAATTTTAAAAAACAATAAAAAGGAAAAGGTGTACTTTTTGTTTTAAATTAAAAATAGTATTTATATATATAATAGAAAAAAAAAAAAAATAAGAAAAAATAAAAGAAAAACATGTTAAAAATAAAAGTAAGAATAATGAAGATTAAAAAAAAAATCAATTCAAAACTAATATAATAGTTATAGAGAACTTATATATATACAATCAAATTTTTTTATTTAATTAATAATTTAAATTAATAAAATAAATAAATATTTAAACTTAATTCCATACATTTTGCAAACTAAATAATGTGAATAAATTAAAACTTTTAATCCTTTTAAAACATTTTAAACAAGAAATAAAACCTACCATGCTCCTTATCATAGTATGGTATAAAATTTAAATGAATAAAAATGTGCATTGTTTTATCATATATATTTTAATATATTGATTTTAAAAGCTTTCAAACCTTTTAAAACATTTTAAACAAGAAAAGAAATAAAGGTTATTGATATAAAATTTAAATGAATGAAAATGTGCATTATTTTATGATATATATTTTAATACAGTAGTTATAAAAATATTTAAACATTTTAAACAAGAAATAGAGCCTACCATGCTCCTTGCCATAGTATGGTATAAAATTTAAATCGATAAAAATCTGCATTGTTTTATGATATATATTTTTATTGGTTTTAATGTTTTGATTGAACCATAAATAATCATGTTTTGACCATTATTTTAATATATTAAATTTTTTATTTTATAAATAATTTCAATTAATAAAATAAATAAATTTTAAAACTTAATTTTATACATTTTATTAGAAAAAACATTTTAAACCTCTATTTTAAAAATACATTTTAAACCGTTATTTTAAAAATCTAGAGCGTACCATGCTCTTTACCATAGTCTGGTATAAAATTTAAATCGACAAAATTTTTCTTGTTTTATGACATATCATATATTTTAATATATTGGTTTTAATATGACATATATTTTAATGTTTTAGACTGAACGAATAACGATCATGTTCGCTGTTTTATGAAAAATATTTTAATATACTGGTTTTAATGTTTTAGAGTGAACCAAAAACGATTCCATTCATGTATGCGAATACATGGAAAAACCTTGTATTTATCAATATCAACTCTTCACACAATAATTATTAATAAAATTGACTAATTTATTGTTATACCTAAGTTCCCTAACCTTGTTTCTTATATTTAAATGAGGTTTTATGCATTTAATTGCAGTTACATGTATAATGTCTAGTATGTTCCTATGGTTGCACTGCAATGCAACCATGAAATAAATAAAATGCAAATTGAGATACTGTTGTATGATAAAATGGTTTCAACTTATCTGTAAACGCTGCTTCAGGTGTGTAACCCTAAAAATCTAGGTTGACAGAACGAAGCAGAGCAAAAATATTTATATAGAAATTATTTACATCAATGTATTGTGTATGAAACTACTTGCCATCTTTCTGTTTTCTATTTATACACTAAATATTGAATCTTCACAACACAATTATTGAGAATATAATTCTGATTTTTTATTATGTTTACAATTTACAGTATGTTTTATTTCCAATTCAGTATTGTACCGTTGTCAGCGCTCCAGATAATAAAACAAAACAGCTATTATCAACACTAAAGAAAACAATTTTCGAGGAGCTGAGGTTAAAATCATCTGTACATCAGGGAATCGTCGGAGAAGTCGCAGTTAGAATCATCCGAAAAGGCTATGCAAGCCAATAACCCTAAGAAAAAAGCTGAAAGGACGACTCCACGGCGAAATTCTTTATATAGGCACAAAGTCTTGCAGTTATTTCATCATTATATTTTGTATTGAGTGACATACCGCTTGAATCTGCACACCATGTCGCAAGATGGAGATTGCACAGCAGGCACTTGCCAGACCAAGACCAAGTCATGGCGTAAGAAGAAATCAGCTGCTACTCAGCTATCATATATTGGCGTACGAAAGCGAAAGTGGGGAAGCTGGGTCTCCGAAATTAGGGAGCCCGGAAAGCAATCAAGGATCTGGCTCGGCTCTTATTCCACCCCAGAAATGGCAGCTTCCGCCCATGATGTCGCAGCTTTCGCTTTGAGAGGCCACTCTGCTATTCTAAACTTCCCCCAATTCCTTCAATACCTGCCTTGCCCTCCGACGTCTTCTCCCAAACACATCAAAGCTGCTGCTGCTGCAGCCGCAAGATTTACCCTACAGTGCTGTCAATCATTCCAGCAGATCAAATGCCCTGCTGATATAATTAATGCAGAATCAGCATCGATCGGTGCAGAATCTAATCCAACAGCAGACTGTGGCGCTGACACTATGTATTCTGAGGAATTATGGTCGAAGCAATTTGTGACCAGTCCAGTTGTTCAGCCGCTTGATCAATCAGCTCCGCCGCAAATTATGACTGAGAATGAAGATTGGATCCTTATGAAATCACTTATGAGTGACAATGAAGATCGGATATTTCTGAAATCACTTATGAGTGAGAATGAAGAACGGCTTCGTATGAATTCGATTATGAATACAGAATCCGAGGTCCCAACATCCCGACTGCACGCATCGACAAACGGGAGTTAATTTCCGAGGAGGGCCAGATTATATCATATTTTGTGAATATTAGGTCAATCTTATAAACGGTTAGCTGAACTGGCTTACTTGGTTGGTTATTGGGTTAATTTCTGCTTTAACAAAATCTTATTAGAATCTGTTAGATTAATAGCACTTTGGCTAGTTTGATTGAAACAAAATGTTTGGTTAGAATAAACTGGACCTAGTATAATTAAAGCGTCTTTAAATTAAGTTTTTTTGGATAAACGAAAACAAAAAAAACAAATTCAATAGTGTCCATAGTGTTGATTTTGTTGTGATCTCGATTGAGAAATGGTGATGAAGCACCAGAAACGTTTGTTTCGCTAGTAGTGTACAAGAGCTGAACTCTGTATGGGATCTCTACGTATAATATAATGCACTGTAAATGTACGATTTGTGAACATTCTCTTATTATGTAATAAAGCCGAGTTTACTTTGGAATGTGCACACTTTCTTTTTCTTTGAAACGCAAGTAGAAAAGATTAGAAAAAACCAGACAGTTCAAGCTTCAAAACGCTACTTAATGGTTTTCACTACTTTGCAACTGTATCGCAGCGATGAAATTTAATTGTATTTAGAGTGGATAGGTGCATTACAGTTTAATTTGGAGCGATATTGGGAGATGTTGTCCCCAAAAAAAATATTAGGTAGTATGATTTGCTAAATTTTAAATTCTAACGTCATTAACCAAGAAGTTAGTACATGATATAGAATTCTTTTATACTTGGAAAAAATCTGATCTGTCTGCATGATAAATCCTGGTTTAAGCATACCGAATAGATGTGGATGTGTTGGGATTGATGGTGAAGAAAGGTATGCTTTAGTTTTTTATGGACTTGTGAAGTTTAATTAGTTTATATATTTAACAAATTTTGATAACTAGTACAGTAAGTTAATTTGATGTAGGTTAACACTAATAGGTCACAAGTTAAGTGTCATATACAAGTTATCTGCTACTTGTTAGTCATGTTTAGTTGTGATCAACTGTTTTATATGCTTCAGCTATCTATTATCTTTTTTAGTTAAATGGGTTGTCTATCACTACCTATTACCTATTATTTATGCATAAGCTACCAGTTATCAGTGCAATGGCTACCAGCTATTTTTAATACTTTTTTTATAATTGTTTAATTAAAATTGTGAACTACACTCATAAAATCAATATACAGTACACTTATACCACCCTTCTTCAATCTAGAAAAAACATCAATGATACTCCAGCCCAAATTGTAAGATATAAACACCTATTAATGTAATGAAATCAAAACTAGATTTTCAGTGTAGAAATAAATGTGATCCCACGCTGGTGTTAAAAAAACATACAGGATTCCGAGTAATAAGTGCAATCAGTCAGCCTTTTTTTCATCTATATACACTAGTGTTAAACTGTACTGTGTATTGCTCGAGTTTTCGGAATTTATACTTCAACACGGATACATCTAAACCTGTGTTTGATTTGCACATGTAGTTACCATATACTTATGTTATGCATTCACATGGACAGACTTGGATTTGTTTTCTCATTAGTTTAGGGCCATTAGTAGTTTAGATTCTGAATGTAGGGCGATTAATAGCTTAACAGGGTTCACATAGAGTAGCGTATTTTTACTGACAATGTTTCACCAACGACAATTATCATTTGTTTTCTTCCCAAAAGAATAAACCTCGAGAATGCGCTTGGATTAGATATATATAAACTTGTTTTGATTTGATTCAGGCTTAATGGCCACCATTATTATATGAGTTTCAGTACCCTCTGTGAACGTCGCGTCTCTATTTCAGGTTTTCTAGGTTAATGGAGTAGTACTTTGATGACGTAAAATTCTATTTTAAAAGCGAGTCAATCATTTA
The DNA here is from genome assembly GCA_027924585.1 of Larix kaempferi. Taxonomy (NCBI): domain Eukaryota; kingdom Viridiplantae; phylum Streptophyta; class Pinopsida; order Pinales; family Pinaceae; genus Larix; species Larix kaempferi. Next base: position 8,277,717 of record BSBM01000138.1, on the reverse strand, counting down.
AGAAATATTCCGTTTTAATTCATATTTCTATGGAGCAGGAAGAAGATGAACGAGGAGATATATATCAGCATGAAGTTTTGCTCGATGAATGCTTACGAAAAGTTATGTTCTGGGCGATATAAGTATTAACTTCATGTCGTGACCAATTGTATGAATAGCATCATGGAATCTGTTCGAGTTTCACATAATTAGTATCATTGTTTGTTTTAAACTATTAGAATTCGTTAATCTGCATGGTGTTACAAATGTAATGTTGAAGAGGCTGGACAATGTTCAACAGGTTGCAATTTAAAAAATTTGTTTTATGTTTATCATGGGAAGTGAAGTTTGTGCCTGTAATATAATTTAAAAATTTAATGGCAACAGAACATATGGTATCTTCTTCATAGTCTAAGTGGTTTATTGTTGGATCAAACAGTTACATAAGATAATATGCAGCAGAAGAAATTAAACAAGAAAGTAAATAACTGCAAACACATAAAGTATACACATATATTTAAGTGGTAAAACTTCTCAGAGGAAAACATCCACGGAGCAATGGTATTGGTTCTCTTCTTATTCAGAATACCAAGATTACAACAACTCTCAACTCAATCAACCCTTCTCATAGGAGAATACAAGAAATAAATATATTTCTGACACGGTTACTCATAACTGACCAAACTTAGTTACTCTTTAGACAACCACCTTGACAACAATTTACGTGATACCTTGCTCATTGCTCTATTCATCACCTTTCTTGCAAGCCTAGAGAAGCTAAGCACCACCGTAGCTTCTCTAAAGTAACTGGTTTCGTAAACATGTCTACACTATTCTTTTGAGTGTGGACCTTTTCAAGAACCACTCCACCTTCATCAATAACATGTCTAACAAAATGGTATTTTACAAGAATGTGTTTTGCCTTATTGTGATAAGGTGGATTTATAGTGTTCTGAACCTTTCCTAACTCACCCAACAAACCTTTTAACTAGATTGCCTCTTTGCGAGCATGTGAAGCAGCTATATATTATAACTGCTTCTGTAGTGGATACAACAACAATATTCTGAAGCTTTGACATCCAACTAATAGCTCCACCTGCAAGAGTAAAGACTTAACGTGAAGTGGATCTCCTCTTGTCCAAGTGACCTGCAAAATCAGAATCAACATAACCACAGACTTCATCACTTCAACCATCAAAGTTGATACAATAGTTGCTTGTGCCTCTAAGATACCGAAGCACCCATTTCACTGCTTCCCAATGCTCTTTTCCCGGATTTTCCATGTATCTACAGAAAATACCAACTGCATGTGAAATATCTGGCCTTGTGCTTATCATCGTATACATCAAACTTCCTACTGCATTAGCATATGGTACATGAGACATATACTATTTTTCTTCATCACTATTAGGACTCAAACCTGAAGAAAGATTGAAATGAAAAGCTAAAGGGATATTAACAGGTTTCACCTTATTCATACCGAATCTCTGAAGTATTTTCTCCACATACTTTTTTTGTGATAACGACAACTTACCATTTTTTCTGTCTCTTTAAATCTGCATGACCAAGATCTGATTTGCTACTCCTAGATCCCCAAGATCTCATTTGATACTCCTAGATCGTTCATATCAAACGTCCTAGCCAACTGATCCTTTAACCTAACCTGCTGATTTCAAACATGCTCTTTCTTGCGACAAGCATATCATCAACATATAATACCAAAATAATGAACATGTCATTTTACAGCTTTTTAAAGTACACTACAATAATCATACTCACTTCTCGTAAAATTATGCCTCACCATGAAAGAATCAAACTTCTTGTACCATTTCCTCGGAGACTGCTTCAGGCCATACAATGATTTTATGAGCTCGCATACAAACCTCTTGTTGCAATTCTGAATGAACCCTTTTGGTTGTTCCATGAAAATTTCCTCATCTAAATCTCCATGTAAGAAAAGTGTCTTGACATCTAGCTCCTCTAACTCCAAATCATAAAAGGAAACTAGTGCTAACATAATTCTAATAGAAACAAGTATCACAACTAGTGAAAAAATATCATGAAAGTCAATACCTGCTTTCTGAGAAAACCCTTTTGGAACGAGTCTTGCCTTGTACTTTGGAACGATGTCATCAACTCCTTTCTTCAATGGTACACCCATTTGCAATCGATCACTTTCCTACTCTCCGGAAGTTCCACAAGATCCCATGTTTTTTTTTTTCCAAAGAATCCATTTCTTCTTTCATTGCAAAATTCCATTTTTCACTGTCAGACACTACTAATGCTTCCTAATAACTATTAGGTCTCCTTCATTAGAAATTAAAGCAACATGTGTGACAAAATCATCATACCTCTTTGGAAAATACTTTTCCCGTGTAGATCTTCGTATAATTTTTTGTGGCATTTCCTCTATTTCTGTCTTCTCATCCTCGTGAGGAGTTTCCTCATGAATATACTCCTCATGGATATCCTCATGATTCCTCTCGTAGATGATTGAAGATCAAACTGAATTTGTTGTAACTGTGGTATATTAGCCTGTTTCAAAACATTACTTACATCTAAATTTGATAGAGAAAGTTCATCAAATATTACAACTCTGTTTATGATGATTATGTGGACACTAGGATTCCTCAATCTATATCCCTTAACAACATCACCATATCCAACAAAGATCACTTTGCTTGATTTAGGATCTAGTTTGGAACGCTGATTTTTCAAGATAAGTGCATAGGCTTCACAACCAAATATTCTAAGGATAGAATAATCACATGGTTGACCTGTCCACACCTCTTATGGAATTTTGCAGTCAATTGTTGTTGATGGTGATCGGTTGACTAGGTAACAAGATATAAGCAATGCCTCTCCTCACAATTCCTGTTGCAACTTTGCATTACTGAGCATACTCCTTGCTCTCCCAAGAAGAGTCCACTTCATGCGTTCAACAACAAAGTTTTGTTGCGGAGTGTAAACAATGGTCTTATGCCTCTCGATGCCATCTTTTTTGCAATAATTATCAAACTCCTTAGAAGTAGATTAGGTTCCATCATCTGTTCTAAGACATTTAATGAACCTACCAGTGCTGTTTTCAACCAGAGCTCTAAACTATTTAAATATATCAAAAACATCATATTTTCTCTTTAATAAATAGATCGAGACTTTTCTCGAGTAATCATCTATAAAACTGATGAAATAAGATGATCCCCCATAAGAAATTTTAGGATATGGGCCCCATAGATCATAATGAATATATTCAAGGATACCTTTACTAGTGTGTTTTCCATATTTGAATTTTTGTCTAGCTTGTTTACCATAAATACAATGCTCATAAAACTTCAAATCTACAGATTTTAAACTAGGAATCAACTTTCGATCAACAAGTACCTTCATTCCTTTTTCACTCACATGACCTAACTGCTGATGCCATAAACGAGTGAAGTTTGCTGCACCAACTGATGCTACTATTGCGTGATCGATTTATGTCCTCCCTCCAAGTTTATACAGGTTCTTGACTCCGTTTTCCTTCATGACAACCAAGATACCTTTCGATATCTTCATAACTCCACCGGGTACTTGCATGAAGTTGGTACCCAAAATAACCGCAACAACAGTGCGTGAGCAAAAAAGATAAAATGACACGCATGCGCCTCCAAAGGCGCTCACGCGTCTCTGCTTCGGCAATGCCGAAATTCCACGTGGTTCAACCCACATGGACAAAAGGGGCACTCACGTGCCTTTGATGCGTACGCACAAAATGGCATGCATGCGTTAGTGGCGCGTGCATGCCTCTGGTTTTTTATAATAAAAAAAACGATCTCACGGGTTTGTCGTTTTCGAGAGACCCGTGAGTCTAATCTCCAACCCGTGAGCGCACTGTCAACCCCGCGAATGCATCTCCATGCACCCAAATCATCCTCAACACCAAGCAATCGCCCCTACACCACGGTGCCATCCATTTGTTTTCCATTTGAATTGTAATTTTTAAAAAAATTTACAATCCATTAAAAAACAAAGGAAATTTAATTGCAGGCCATCTACACCTGACAAGATGTTAGACACACCTGAACCATCTGATGAAACAAATGAAACCCGACCTCTAGAAGAAAATATGGGAACCGAAAATGAACCCAATGAAAACCCCGAAGATCAATTACACCAAGACTTAAATCAATTGAGGGCACTAAGTAATGAATTGAACAGTACCAAGGAACCCTCTCGGGTTTCTTTGGATTCATCACTTCAAAACATTATTGAATCAATCAATATTGCACACAATGAGATAACAAACTTGAGCCAATACAGGGCTCGAATGAGGAAACACTACTCCACTGGGTTGTCCAAAGAGCAAATAAAAGACCTCAACATCACCAAAGCCCAGTTGTATAGCAAGTTCATAGTTCCCTCGATGGGACAACCTCCAGTTGTGACGAGGGCTCGGGTTTGCATGGACTGGTGCATTTACCAGCCATGGAGAAATAACTAGAGAAAGAGGTGGTTCATGGTGTTTGGCAGGCCCCCGTGCAACAATTTGGAGGTCCCACAGTATTTCCTTCAGAAATTGTGGGCTGAGTTTGAGCTAGGGTACCATGTCAACTATTTTGACATCACTGAGTTTCAGGGTGTCGGTCTTGGCTTTGCCCAAGATCGATCATAGCCGCACTGCAACCCACTTAGAGGACCTCCTGAACCCAGGAGAGAGCCAAACCCCCCTCCTCAGCCACCTGGGTTTGGTAGCGGTCTAGATGAGATTCATGAATCCGTCATATGTGCCACACATGACTTGCTTAGACATACCAAATTTGTGGCCATGTCTTCCGAGAGCCGAGAGGACATCGATGAGACACAAACAATTGCACAGTCTATGGGTGGTGGCCGAGACATGCCGGGTATAGGTGGAACCCAGGCAGCGCTGTTGGCTTGGTTTTGCAACCAAGCTTTGTGCAATGGGCACCTATCAACAAGTGATAGCAGTTTCAAATATTGAAAGCAAAAAACAATTACAAATTAAATCTAAATCTAAACTAGGGTCTGCATATAACAAATAATTTTTTTTAAACGATTCAAGAACAAGAAATAAAATAATAATTATTTTGTATTAAGATACCTCAAATGGTGAGGATTTGTGTTGAGCAACTCCCAAGGTGAGTAGCTATAAGCTCCAAATGTCTCTTCTCCAAGATGCTGAAAATGGCCAAAAGTCTCATGAGAGATTTTAGCAGCGTGAGGATAGGATGATGGATGGATGGAAAGTGAGGAGCCCCTACCACCTTTTTATAGTTTTTGGTGGTGGGGAATACCATTATGGTTTTGAGGAAACCAATGGTATTGACCAACATGGTTTAGGTACCTTTTCCATCCTTTTTCCTTTTTTGAATATTTTGAATATTTTTATTCCCTTTTCAATATTTTTGGGAATTCTGGACCCTTTTTTAGGGTTTTTTATGCTTTTTGAGGAAAAATATTCATTTTGAGGGGAAAAAGAGGTGTATTATGGTCTTTTGGTGACCTTTTAATGGCTTTAGAGGCTCAAATGGTGAAAAAGTGGACAAATGGGTCATGTGAATAAGGAAATGAGATAGTGAGCACTTTTTGGGTGTTAACAGATTGCCCCCTGATGTGTGAGGGCAGGAGCTCATCGTATGGCCGATAGACATCATAGTTCTTTTGTCTTTTTCCTGGTGTTTGGGGAAGAGAAGAGACCGGTTGGAGACTCGATCCACGGTCCTTGGAAGCTGCAAAACAAACAATATTACATGGCCTCAATATGAATGAGAAATAATCTCTGATAATGGACGAGGCGGGCATATCCATGCTTGTATATATACATGACAATTAGTACCAAGAAGGGGGACTTGAATAATACATAAAAAATCTGTTGGTACATCATGATGGTCCAAAGGGGACACTATTTTGGGATGTACTCATGATCATGACATGATTGATCTCAATAACTAATACACTAGAATAAAGCAACAACCATTCTGAACAAGGTCTCAGAAGGGTTGATGAACTACTGAATCTGAAGGTGTCCAATATCTGTAGGGACTCAATGACTCTGAGTCAACTCTGAGGAGTATATGTAACTGTATACTCGAGGGAGTATAAAATTGGGGTACATCTGAATACTGTCGCCATGCGCAACCCGGATATCTATAGGAAAATGTAATTGGTTGTTACCATAAGTAGACTTTCAAATGTGGAAGAGTCAGGTGGTATCCAGGGTCTTCAACAAATAACTGAAAGGACCAATACCCTGTGCGAGTCTCAACGATGCAACCAAGGTGTTGAAGTCAAGCATGTGAGAAACAACCATTTGGAGAGGCACTGAGGACTCTTCTCGAAATGATTCATAGGCACTCATCATAAATGGTGATGAGTCAAAGACACACGGACCTCTAGGTTTATCCTCTGGAATAAATTTGGTTGTCGTCGACAGAGGGAGACCAGCAACTAATAAGGCAATGATGTTTGCTTGATAGGAGCACGAGTTGTAGAACTGAAGTGTGGGAGTACTGATGGTAGGACTGACATACTTGTGGGGATGGGAAGTAACTCAGGTCATAGAGTGGGTAGACTCAAACTTCCTTTGTTTAGAGCATGATGACATGGTATACCTGGCAGTGTAGGGAACTAATTTGTAGGTGCGGGGATCATAGCTTTTAAGGACTGAAGGGTATGTATTAACTCTAGGGGGGACGAGCTGATGGGTGTTGCCGAGGGATCCTCAGGGTGACATACTGCAAAATACTCTAAACAAAGGCAACCAAAATGGGGAGGCTACCATATGAGTAGACGTCATCTGTTGTGGCGCCGAGAAGCACCATTGGGTCCTTCTTCGTAGTTTTAATGAGCTCCAAGAAGGGATAAAAGTGTGCTCTGAAAATGGTACTGTCCTGCAGATTTTGTGAGCGCAGGACTGTTCGTGCTCATGGGTGATTTCATTTTTAAGGAGTTTGAAAACGATAAGAAGACTCTGCAGTGGTTTTGAGTACCGTCCTGTGGGTTTTTACGAGCCTAGGATGGTGATTGCTCGTGGCGCTTTCATGTTTAGAGAGTCTGAAAGCAGTAAGTGGACTCCATTGATGTTCTTTTTCGTAAGTTAGTCTCCAAGGCCTGAAAAAGCATAAAATGATACAAATGGAGAACTCTTCTAGCCGATGTGACTAGAGTATTCCTTTTTCGTAATTAGTCTACAAGGTCCGGAAAAGGGGTAAACTTATACCAGTAACACACCCTTTCAGATACGTTTAGTGAGCATGAAAGGAAGCAAGATTGCTTGGTGATCTTTTCATTGCTTTAGGAGTCAGAAAAGAGCTTAACAGAAACTCCCTAAGTGCATTTTTCGTAAAAAGGATTACTCGGCCCGACAAAGGGGTAAAACTATACCGAACAAAAAGGGATTGATGAGAGCGAGAAAAGGTCTCAAGCCTCGTCATGAGTGCGAAATACTGAATCCTGTGACATGAAGATTGTCAAAAAGGGGCAATGGCCAATGTGGCACGCAAATCAAGGTGATGAGTGGCATTTTAAAAAAATGCCCAAAAAATATGGAGGTGAGAGCGAGAAATGATCTCAAGCATCATCACAAGTGCGGAAAACTGAATCTAGCGATATAAGACTCATAAAAAATGGAGCACAACCAATGTGGCACGCAAATTGAGGTGACGAGGGGGCATGGAAAAAATGCCCAAAAAATCTGGGCATGAGAGTGAGAAACGATCTCAAGCGTCATCACGAGCACGAAAAATTGAATCCGATGATATCAAACTTGTAAAAAATGGACGATGGCCGATGTGGCACACAAATCAAGGCGACAAGGGGGCATGGGAAAAATGCCCAAAACATCTGGGTGTGAGACAGAGAAACGATCTCAAGTGTCATCACAAGCATGGAAAACTGAATCGGGTGATATGAAACTCATAAAAAATGGAGAAGGACCGAAGTGGCACGCAAACCGAGGTGACGAGGGGGAATGGAAAAAATGCCCAAAAAATATGGAGGTGAGAGCGAGAAATGATCTCAAGTGTCATCACGAGCGTGGAAAACTGAATCCGGCGATATAAGACTCGTAAAAAATGGAGAAAAAGGAAAGGACTATCGTGAAGTTCTTGCTGTGTTGATTCCAATGGTACCAATGGTTTGAGGAACGGACGTCATATGATACTGCAATGGTTGTTTGAAAAATGGTGAAATTTCTATAAATAGGGTGTGGGACCCATATGACGTGTCATTGTTACGTGTGAGTTTGGCAGAGCAATCAGAGCTCTTTTTTATTTTCGGGAGATTTGACCGTTGGTTTTCGATTCCGCGAGTTTCAGGTAACCCTATTCGCCTTAGCCTTTTTAATTATGTCTTTTTTGGTTAGCGGCGGGCCCTCGAAGGCAGCGAAATTCCATGTTGGCCTTCTAACGTGGAATATTGCGGGTTTCGCGTCTTTTGCCACGATGAACATCGCGGGTTTGGGGCTGACAGTCGCGATGTTCATCGCGACTATGTGGTCAATACCTGCGATGTTCATCGCGGGTTCTTGGATGGAAGCCGTGATGATCATCGCGGCTTTTGATGGAAAAGCCGCGATGAAATTTTTTGAAAATTTTTCTCCAATTCTAAAAAATTTCTTTGTGTTTTGGCAGGATGTTGAGGAGACCATTGGTTTCATGGCAAGAGCGGGAGATGGAGGAGGATTTGATGATTTGGATTCGGACCGATTAGGGGGTCCAACATGCTCTGGCTATGAGTGGGCTCCTGATGTTCACTCAGATTCCACCGATGTGTTCAGTAGGACCACTACTGAACAAATTGGCGAGTCTTTGGGTCCCTGCAGAGGGTGCGTTTATTGTTGGGGGTGAGAGGTTAGAGATCACCCTTACTGATTTATACTTTCTTACCGGGTTGCCTCGCTTAGGGGAGGTAGGGGATCTTCTACGGAGGATCCCGACAGGTGTGGATATCGAGGATCTCCTGGAGACCTTCTGTGTTGCAGGGGCGATTGTGCGGAACAACGCTTTGAGCCTGAGATATTTGCAGGAGTGGGACATGCAGGTTGTGGGGGCTTGTGTTCTACCGGTGTTGGGTGCCGCGGCGCCACATCGTTTTTCAGGGGGACAAACAATGATGGTGGATTTTGTGCTGAGGGGGACCTACTACGTGTGGGGTCAGATGTTTTTGGCTGGTGTCCGGAGAGATCTAGACAAGGTTAGTCGGGAGGGGGGAGAGTTTTTCTATGCCTCCTTCCTGTGTTGTTTCTTCTTTGAGCGAGTACCGACTTTGCAGCCACGGGTGCCGGTTCAAGACGGGTTGGTGAGCGAACCGCGCATGGTGCGTTGGGGGAAGATGATGCCCCGCGGTGGTGGTGGTATCCTCGAATTATTTTCACAGGATATGTATGAGCAATGGGAGGAGATCCCCTTGCTGACTGATGACTATCCATATGCCGGTATGGATTATCGAGGAGATCCGGAGATGCCTCGAGCCCAGGGACAGGCCTGGGGTTTAGATGGTATGTTTTTGTGTGTTGTTCTCTACTATATCATGTGTTTTAGTTGTGTTTGTTATGATTATAGTTAGATATTTATATGATGGTTCATTTGCGTGATTGTACAAATGTTGGTCCTGTACCACCGACCGACCATGTGGTTCGTAGGGGACGGGCGATGGTGGTCATTCCACCTCGTGCAGCGGTACCGCCTCCTCATGCTCGAGGAGTTGGGGCTCACGGTCGAGGAGCTGGGCCTCGAGATGATGTCGTGGAGGGTGTCCGAGAGACACTAGACATGATCCTGGTAGGATTTCCAGAGGATGGGTGGAGGGATTTGGATCGGGACATTGTCGAGCGTTGTTTTGATGCGCCTCGTGAGTGGCACTCGATCTTGCTCAAAGCATCATTGTTGGTGGCTGAGTGGAGGAATGGGGATCAGCATGATCTGGCAGGGCCGATGGAGGGGAGGATTCGAGTGCGATATGATCCAGCGGAGCTGGCAGAGAGGAGAGTCCGGGCTCGGCATGACCCAACGGGGCCAGAAGAAGTGGCGCCAGAGGAGCCTGGAGATCATGATGATTAGATGATCTTCTATCTACCCCCAAATGCTGATGAGCATATGGGGAAGTACCTTTTTGTACGGTTGATGTATTTTTGTATATTGGGTGTTGAGGGCACCTATGACATGTTTGACTATATTATGATGTATATATATATATATATGATTTGGTATATAGTCTTGTATGCACATGCATGCATTTATTGTCTTATTTGCTTTCCCGTGGAGGCATGTTTGATTTGCTGTATGCCCATGGAGGCACATGTTATGCACATGGATGCAGCATTTTGGTTTTTGTATATGCCCGTGGAGGCACATGTTATGCACGTGGATGCATTTTTGTTTACTATATGGTTTGGTTGGTGTGTCAGTCAAGAATGTTGTTAGCCATATGGTCTGCTACCCTATTGAGATTCCTTAGGATATGTGTGAATGAAATGGATTCAAACTGTCGAACCATTTGTTTAGTGCGCAAGAATTTTCTGAAAAGATAGGGATCACGTACCTGGTAATCATTGTTGAGCTGGGAAACAAGGAGTTGTGAGTCCAAGAAAACGCTAAGGTGACTTATGCTCATTTGGAGAGCTACGGCCAGGAGACTGGTCACGACATCGTATTCAGCTTGGTTGTTGGTGGCAGCACATATGCACACTCCGTCGATGTGGATCAACTCATGTGAAGGGGAATATATTACCCAAGTTGTGTAGGCCAGATTGGGGGACCAACGACTTGCACCATTAGCGAAACCAACGTAGCAAAGTGGAACAAGATCCATCTGTGGTCATGCAGAGAAAACAAATATTTAGGTTTTTGAATTATTTGTGAAAAAAAAAATAAGACTGTACAATAATGGATGGTGGTGTCCATCATATTTTCTATGGGTAAAATCACTTGAGGTACAACCCGTTGCGTGGGTTGCACAGGGGGTTTCCTTCTGAATCGGTCATAATGTATGCCCCCTGTTCGAGGCAAGTGTGTATAATGTATGGGCCTTGCCACATGGACACAAACTTTCCTTTTCCGGTTTTGTCATGAGCTTGATCATAGGCGAGGACAAGGTCCCCTTCAGTAAAATTACTTGGGTGGACGTGTTTGTTGTAACTCAGTTTCAATCGGTTCTTGGCTGCTTCCATGGTTTGGAGGGATGTGCGCCGATCTTCATCGGCTTGCTCTAGGAGTAGTAAGTGTTGCTCAATTGGGGAAGTGTCAGGTAGGATTTCAACAGCCATATGTAGGGCTGGAATCTGGCACTCGATGGGGAGGATGGATTCGAAACCATGAATTAGATGGAAAGGGGTAAAACCAGTGGCGATTTTGGTTGATGTGCGGTATGCCCATAGTGCCGGAAAGAGCACGTGGTGCCAATTTGATTTGTGTTTGTCCACAGTGCGCTGGAGTAAGGTCTTCAAAATTTTATTAATCACTTTGACTTGGCCATTTCCTTGGGGGTAGTAGGCAGAGGAGAAATGGTGTTCAAATTTTAGTAAGTTTGATAATTCTCTCCAAACGGCATCTTCGCAATGAGAGTCGTCGTCTGAGACGAGTTTCTTTGGCACTCCAAAGCGAGCGATAACATGGTTGAGGAAAAAACATGCTGCGGTGTCGGCCTTGCAATTGTAAGTCGGCATGGATTCCGCCCACTTGGTGAAATAATCTACGGCCACAATAATGTGTTTATGACTGCCGGCTGACGTGGGATTGCAATCGAGGAAGTCAATGGCCCATTTGCAGAATGGTCCGACAGTGACGACTGGATGAAGGGTGGCGGGTGGGGTTCTTGCCTTGGGGGAAAAAAGTTGACAGTTTTGACAATGTTTGACTGCGGTGATGCAATCAGTAAATAATGAAGGCCAAAAGTAACCTGCGCGGATGATCTTTTGCGCGGTGGCCATGCCGGAGAAGTGGCCTCCGCAGGAACCGCTATGGAAGTCATTAAGGACTTGTTCTGCCTTGTTATGAGATAGGCAGCGTTGTAAGATGGTATCGACCCCACGTCGATAAAGTACATCGCCTAATATGAGGTATCGGGGGGCATGGTGTCGTATACGACGGCGTCCGTCACGATCGATGTGGGGTCGAAATTTTTGTGTGCGGAGTTAGAATAAGATGTCGCCATACCATGGGTTGTCAGAAGAAATGATGAAAATGTGATTGTCTATGAGATCCATTTGGATAGTGGGTGATGACGAAGAGGATGAGAGATCTATGATGAGTTGAGCGAGTGCTAGGGCCTTGGTGCTTTTTGGGGTTTTGAAAGTTAGGTCAAATTCCTGCAGGATGATCATCCATTTAGCTACGCGGCCTTGAAGGAGGCGATGCGTCAAGAGGTAAACCTATGGATTGGAATCAGCTACAACCATGGTGTGGCTCAGGAAAATGTAATGTCGCAGCTTTTGTACTGAAAAGACGACGGTGAGGGCCATCTTTTCTTCATGTGGGTAGCGGAGGGGTGGGCCTGACAAGGTCTGGATCACATAGTAGATGACATGCTCTTGGCGAGCAGTATCTTCTTGCACAAGAACTCCAGATACGGCATGTTCGGATGCTAAAACATAGAATCTGGAGGGGAGATCAACTGGGCATTTGTGAGTGCTTTCTTTAAGTCAGTGAAAGTTGTTTCTGCTTGTTGGTCCCATATGAAACGGGTATGCAAACATAGTAGTCGTAGGAAACCGTGGACCGTTGTGGCATAGTCAGGGACAAAGCAGCGGAGGAAGTTGGATCCCCCTTGAAGGATTTGAAGTTGTCTTAATGTGCGGGGTGACGGTAAGTCTACAATTGCTTGGACTTTAAGGGGTCTACAGTGATGCCTTTTTCTGAAATGATGAACCCTAGCAGGAAACATGATGTAACGCAAAAGACACACTTGAGAGGGTTCAAGCGGATGTTGTACTTTCGACAATGCAAGAAAACTTGTCGAAGGTCATCTAAATGGTCAGATCGTTTCTTGGATCGAGCGGTGAGGTCGTCCAGATAAAATTTTATGATTCTGTGTAGATCATGGAAGCAATAAGTCATGGCGCATTGGAAAGTGTCTCTAGAATTCTTGAGACCGAAAGGCATGACGTGATAGGCGAAGTTGCCCCATGGGGTAGTGAAAGTTGTCTTGTATTGATCTTCTTTACGGATTTTGATTTGGTTATATCCGGAGAAACGGTCCATATAAGAAAGGACCTCATGTCCCGCACATTCATCGATTAGTTGGTCAATGAGAGGTGTGGGGAAGTTGTCTTTGGGACAAGTGAGGTTGAGGTCTCATAAATCAGTACAAACGCATATGGTGCCCACTTTTTTGTTTACTGGCACTGGGTTTGAAAGCCAGGTGGTGTAGACAATAGGATATATGAATCCTTCTTTTTGGAGTTTTTCAATCTGAACTTTAACAGCTGGGATCTTAGATGGGTGAATTGTTCATTGTTTCTATCGGACAGGAGGCACATTGGGCCAAGTGTCGATGTGATGTTCCACAATTTTAGGATCGAGGCCCGGCATCTCGGTGTAAGACCAGGCAAAGACATCACGAAACTCTTGGAAGAGTTTCTTATATGCCTAAGTTTCTGCTTGAGTGCATGATGCACCTAGCGAGATGAGCTCAGGTTTTCCAGGTGTGGTGGAAATGTCGATTTGTATAATGGGGGAAATGTTGGACATGTTCCCTTCTTCGAAGGCATCTAGTGTTAGGATGGGGTCTTTGAACCAATCAACCTTAGTTGGTAGGAAATCTTTCGATTCGACTGATAGTTGGTTCTCTGCGGTGGATGTAGATGCCTCAGGGAGGAAGTATGAGCGATGATGCATATCGTCTCAAGGGTGGTCCGGTGCAATGATTGTTTCTAGAATTTGCTCATCAGTACGAAAGTAATCGGACCATAAATCAATGGGTTCTGGTTTGTATGTGGTTGAAATCATACAGATGGTATTGATTTCTTCCGAAGAAGATGATTTCGGAGGGTAGATCTCCTCGATGATGGGAGGAGATATCTCTAAATTGGCATTGTTCATCTCGTATAAGGCTGCTCTATAATCTGGGAGATCAGGGCAGTGGTGTGAATAATGGCCATAAATGCTGCATATCGCACAAGGGTGGTTAGTGCAGAGCGTTTTGTCACGAGGTTGAGGAGGTGGCTCAAGTCTTACCACTAGAATTCCGGTGTCATCATCCAACATATTCATGTGTTCTTGGAGTGCAGGTAATTGTGGACATTGATGAGTGGCATGGCCTACGTCATCACACAACGAGAACTTAGGGGGGATGCGAATAGTTGGGGGGTTTTTAGCTAACTTGGGGGTTGCTGGGGGGGTGCGAGTTATGAGTCCAATGTTATAAGTTGGTGGGCCTATGCCCCCTGTGTTCTGTAATGGAGGTGGGGTGTTTATGGACGTTGATTCCGTAGTCACTATTGGGGGTGGTCTGTTTTACAGATGAGCGACCGGAGGGGGTGGGTGGTTGGTAGTAGGGATAGGTTGTACCGGTTGTAAAATAACATTCAGAGTCAGAGAGGGGCTCGGAGCAGGTAAGTACCATACAGGTATCCCTAATGTTAAACCAGGAAGGTTGACTGTAGCCATTATTGGGGAACTAACAACTCCAGAAAATGGGAACAAGAATGGGATAGTATGAATTGGCGTTGTGCCAATATGAGTAGGCAGTGCGGGGGTTTGTGGTAGTGATGAAGGCTGCTGTGTGGTGTGCGACAAGGTGCACAAATCCCATGTTTTTGTTATCGGAAAAGGTGGTGAGATCGATGGAAATGTGGAAGTCATAGGTGACTCGATGTAGATTCTAGGACCAATGGACGACATAAATGATGTTGGTGTGGTTTGAATGGTTTGTTCAATCATTGGTAGCACATTTTGAGGGGCTGCGGGGGTGTTAGGATCATAATATGTGAGTTGATCAATCTTCATAACGCATTCCTCATGTGGGAACATCATGAGGAAAAAAACAGATGAAGCCACTGCTTTCATTTTGTACATATAGCTACATTCAAGAAGGAGGTTGTAGTCGAGCTGGGCATTGATCACTTCGATGTCGATACGAACTAATTTTCCGCCTAGTTCTACAAGTACGTTTGCTAAAAGGCCTTGTGGTTGAGCTGAGCATCTGTCGTAAGCTCGTAATGCCATGGTGGATGGTTGTAAAGCAAGGGAGCCAATATTTTTCCACACAAGGGTGGACATAACGTTGGTTCAAGCTCCTTCATCGATGATGCATCGATACACAACAAGGTTTTGAATGTTTACTGACACTTTGAAAGCCAAATTTGATGGAAATCGAGGTTTGGCTTGGTTTAAGTCGAAACCCATCATGTGTGTGTCGTCAGGGTTTACTCCTCCGATGGCGGATAGTAGTAGTTTTCGTTGTGTGGGGCATGTTTTCAGTACCTCTAAAGCAGACATAGCAGCGGGGGATTGTGCTAGGTCTTCCACGATGTTATAATTGGATGATGCGCGAGCATTAGGATTGTTGTTAATCCTTCGCAAAGGGATGCGAGGGATTTTAGGTCCTTCGTCCAACGGCATATTTGGTATGCGTAGTGGTTGATCTAGTGGAAGGGAGGTGGATGCATCAGTGGGAGGAGTTTATGGGGGTGGGCCGTACTGATTCCTACGAGTTTGGAGGTTAATGTCATTGGATGACATCATTAATAAATGGTGTGTGCCTAGATACGTATGTTGATAATCTGTTGTGGCATAGGTGATTTGTTGCTGGGGTGCAGCAGATCCTTATGGGGGCTCCATAGGGAAAGTATTTGCTACTCCCTGGTTTGGAAATGGGTTTTGTAGGATCATGGGTTGCGGTTGATTAAGTGGAGCTGGCTGTCCAGCGTGGCCCTAGCATTGGGCATCGTCAGCCCAAAGTTTACGTGCTTTCTCTAAATCGAGGAAGTTATGAGTGTAATGTCCATAGACTCCACATATAGAACATGGCTGGTTTGTTCTCAGGTTATTGTTTTTTAGCTATTTGGGATGACGATCAGGATTCTGGTTGGGAGGAGCAGCATTGTTATTATTTGGAGGATTGGGAGGTGGTGGACCTTGATTATGTTGTTGGTTGTTGCCGCGGTTAGGTCCTCTTCCACGGTTTTGTTGTCCACTTTGGTTGCGTTGATTGTTTTGATGTGGTGGTTGATTGTGTTGTGTGTACACTTTCCCTTGAGTAGTGGGAGGATTTTGGGGTGCCGCAGGTGCGAGAGCAGGTTGCGGTGGATAATAAGCTAGTGGGGCAGGAGGTGGTCCAATTGCTTGTTGGGGTTGTTGGTAACCCTTAGCTATTGGAGGTGTTGGGTTAGCTGTTGTAGCTTGATGTGGGTAATACATTGGTTGTGCCGATAAATGAATTGGGTTCTGGGTGGTCGGTTGGTTATACTATCTGGGTGGTACATATGTCAATGGCGCTTTCCCATAACAATGTTGTGGACAAGAGGGTCCATGAGTGTGATGAGTCTGATACATTGGAGCGTATGAAGTTGTCGCTCCAGAATTAGATGTAGCCCTAGAGAGGTCTGGGGCATTAATGGTGCTCACCATGCTAAAAGGTTTATGTTGTGCCATGACTTGGCCGATAATACCATCAGCGGCATGTGATGCCCCCGGAGTGTCACTGCATGAAGAATAGCCTGGTGGAGCGTCTGGTATGATGGTGTAGAGATAGCCTGACTGGGCATAAATCATGTCGATTTGCTGAGCTTTTAAGATAGCTTCTTCCTCTGACTGGGGTCGTTCGGAAGCTATGTCTTTGGCTATGAGGGGTAGGAGTGATTTAAGAAACTAGTCCAAAAGTATACGGTCATCCAGTTTTATCTTATAGAGGCTACGATGCTTGCACCACTCATGGATATGGTCGGTGATGTGGGTAGTTGTGTTTTGTCTGCAAGACAACAGTATTTCAACTCATGCATCATAGCGTACAGGTAGCTGAAAAAACTGAAGGAAAGTGGAGGCGAGAGACGTAAATGTATGGTGGGTCCCATGTGGTTGTTCGATGTACCATTTGGCTGCAGAGCCAGTGAACGTTCGTTGCAATAGTCTTAGTCTAATGGAGTCATCCACTATGGAGTTAGATGAACACCATAGGTGAAATGATAGTATGTGGTTTTGGGGATCCTTCCCAGGTTTTCCTTCAAACTTAGGGATGTCCGAGGGGAGCTTTGTAGGCATGGGTGGCCATGTAGGGTTGTGCATGATAGGATCGTTGGTTAGCCTGGCTAGGTCTAATAAGTTCAGAATAGCCATGTAAAGTAAACTAGTAGATGGGTGTGGCACAATGACTGGGACATAACTATTAATGGTGGCATTATGTAGTGGTCCAGTAGCCCCTAAGGGTATTCCAAGTATTGAAGGTATGTGTCCTCCAACTGTTGTGGTTTGGGATGGGCCAGCGTTCCCAAGTGCAACATGGGTTACAAAGGGGTTAGGAATAGTGCCAGGAATTCCTGGGATCTAGGTTGTGGTAATGAGAGGTGGTGTGATTTCTATGTTTGGCATACCCATAATAGGAGGTAGTCCTGTGTTGGGCATACCTAAAGGTGGAGTGTCCCCTATATTAGGAATGCCTAAAGGAGTTGTTGTTACCATGGATGGCACAGTAGTAGAAGGGGTTGTCAATGTATCTCCAATAGTACTGGTGAAAAGTGGGTCGTATTGTGATCCAGCGATGAGGTTGGTTGGTGATATTTCAGTAGGGTTTTCGAATTCAGCCTCAGAATCAGATGTGAAGTGAGGCATGTCAGAATCGGATGACTGTGTGTTTGGTCGATGACGTGTCGAGTCAAGGGATAAGGCTCTACGTCTATGACGTGTAGAGCCAAGTAAACTGAACTGAGGGGGTTCACCCTGAAGACGACGAGATCGTCTTATATTCTCAATGGTGAGAAATATATTTTAAAAATTTTAGTGTAAGGTGTGATGTAAAAAACTCGAAACCCTAATGCAACAATGAGTGCAAGAGGGGAGTGAAAAAATAAAGGATCTCAGTCCAACAACCAACCTCAAAAAAGCACTTATTATAGCAGCTGTGCTATAATAAGTGGAGGGATGCAACAAAATTGGTTAGAATACCAAAAAGTCAAGCAGTTTCTAAAAAAAAGGGGTGTTACTAGACCAAAGGTGGGTAATGTATCATGCAAACACCTAACCAGCAGTATTGTGAGTCAACAAATGATATCCTCCACAAGGTGATGAAATCCAAGTCAGACAATATAGAGTGTTGAATAAATGGCTAGATATCCCCCTACTAGGAGGGATACCGGGTAGACAATCCTAAAGAGTAGCAACTAGGATAACCCGTTCATGACTCGTTCGGTCGGGTGAATCTGCAGTTTCATTCTATTGCCATTGTACACCCTCTTGGGTGTACACCGAGAACTTCAAAAGGTATCCTTCGGTTACTGAATGGATTGCGGTATTCCACTCAGACTTCCGGAACCAGTGTGGCTACTTCAACCCTCCTAAGGGAGAGGCCTCTCGATAAATTGGTTGATAACCATGTCAAAATTATAAGGGATTTTGGTACCGTAGAGGACAACCACTATGTCTCAAATGTAACAATTGAGGGGTGTTATTGGAACACCTATCCCCCCAATTCTACCTAACTACAAAATTCTTTTAAGTGCTCACCAAGTGGGGTTAAAAGTTTGTTGAGTTTAAGGTAAATTTTAAGGCTCAGTTTAAATTATGTGGCAGAGTGGGTGCAAGTTTGGTACTTAAACTGAAATTGATTTGCCTCGCTTAGATGATTGATTACAAATGAAAGAAAATACACTTCCAGTTTTCCAAAAAATAAAGGCGTTTTTGAAATGTAAATGCTTGAAAAAAAACTATTCAAAAATAATGGATCTTTGAAAGAATTTGAAGGAAAGCAAATAACATAAATATTTTAAGAAATAAATGGATTTCTTAAAAAATTGCTTGGGCAAAGTATTGAGCAACTAAACAGTAAAACCTTGATCTAAATAAAACGCAGAAAATATTTCTTTCAATTACTGAAAATTTTTAAAAAGACTTTTAATGGAGCATATATAAATAGTAAAAGATTTAATATGGCTGTAAAAATGCAGAAAAATTAATGCTGTAAAATATGCTAAACGGGCAGAAAATACAGCAAAAATAATTTTCGAAAAATTGGGCGAATTCAAAAAAATTGCATCGCTGGTTTTGGGAAAAGAGTCGTGATGTGTAGCATGGGTTTCGGCCGTGAAGCCGCGATGTGCAGTGCGGGTTCTGGTCGCATAATCGCGATGTGCAGTGCGGGTTTTGGTCGCATAGTCGTGATGTGCAGCACAGCAAATGGTCGCAAAGCTGCGATGTGCAGCGTGTAAAATGGCCGCGAAGCCGTGACATGCCACGTAGAAAAAAGCTGCGAGGTCGCGATGAGCCATGCGACTGTCGAATGAAAAGACGCGAAGCGAAAGCCAAAAAATAGATGCTGAAAGATGAACCCAAAAATGAAAATTTCAGACTATTAATGGAAATAGAAAGGGCCAAGATCTAGAATAGCAATGGATCTACTGTCTAGGATGGTAGATCTATGAATTAAAATGATTAAAACTAAGATATAAAGAAAAAAACTAAGATCTAAGAATTCGAAGATAGCGGAGTCGACAAAAACTGTTGGTTTGGTTTTGCAACCAAGCTTTGTGCAATGGGCACCTATCAACAAGTGATAGCAGTTTCAAATATTGAAAGCAAAAAACAATTACAAATTAAATCTAAATCTAAACCAGGGTGTGCATATAGCAAATAAATTTTTTAAAAACAATTCAAGAACAAGAAATAAAAGAATAAGTATTTTCTATTAAGATACCTCAAATGGTGAGGATTTGTGTTGAGCAACTCCCAAGGTGAGTAGCTCCAAGCTCCAAAGGTCTCTTCTCCAAGATGTTGAAAATGGCCAAAAGTCTCATGAGAGATTTTAGCAGCTTGAGGATAGGATGATGGATGGATGGAAAGTGATGAGCCCCTACCACCTTTTTATAGTTTTTGGTGGTGGGGAATACCATTATGGTTTTGAGGAAACCAATGGTATTGACCAACATGGTTTAGGTACCTTTTCCCTCCTTTTTTCTTTTTTGAATATTTTGAATATTTTTATTCCCTTTTCAATATTTTTGGGAATTCTAGACCCTTTTTTAGGGTGTTTTATGCTTTTTGAGGAAATATATTCATTTTGAGGGGAAAAAGGGGTGTATTATGGTCTTTTGGTGACCTTTTAATGGCTTTAGAGGCTCAAATGGTGAAAAAGGTGGACGAATGGGTCATGTGAATAAGGAAATGAGCTAGTGAGCACTTTTTGGGTGTTAACAAGTGCCTTCTAGTTCTGTTATAACAACGACACATCGTTGTTCTCATTATGGTCATTCTTGCCATGGTGATATGCAGCAGCATGCCACAAGGAGCTTCATGGATCAGGTTTGCTACTGTTTTATTTAATGTTGAAGTATTTGTTGTATTTTATTTGATAGCATATTGTTTAATATATTTAACTTTGAATTACACATTGTTTACTTTTTTTGTTTTAATGTTCAGTTATTTGGTGCCGGGTCTCCATCCCCCAGGTGGGAGGACATCAGTTCCTTTAACCTCAATGGAGCCATGGCGGCAACAGAGGAGATTGCGGCACCATACACACAGGTAACTTCTTTACTTTGAATAATTAGATCTAGTTACGAGTAATTTGTGTTCAGTAATTACAAATTAATTAGCACTGAGTAATTACCATATTATCATCGTATTTTACAGTTGTGTTTATAATATTGTCTAATTTATTTGAGAGTTATAAATTCATATAATCCCACCAAAAAAAAAATGAAACCTTATCAAACATGGAATCCTAAGAAAACTATAAACATTTGTCGATGTTCACTTTAGGCATCCTAGACCTCTGATGATTATATAAATGAGAGAGAAATTTCCAAAATCTGTCATTCTTACTTGACCAATGATGAGCCCGCAGCTGGGGTTTTGGTGATTTCTGCAGTGTCCTTCATCCTCAAACTACCATCCAATGCTTGCTTGCTCTTCCTGTGCTTGACCAATGCCATGTGTGTTATTGTTGCTTTTCCATTTGTCACGATGTCATCCAAGTTATCTTTGCCATGTACTTTCCTTGTCCAAATCTTCCTCAAATGACCACAATATGGGTCATTTGACTCTTCACTCAATAGGTGTGCCAATTGCTCCAATGCCCATCACTTTGTCCACCAAATCAACCTTTGCTACCATGACCTTATGCCATGTGTTCTTCAAGCTTAAACTTTGAGAATATATTACCATGGTAATTATCACTTTCCCTTGTATTCTACTAATAGGTTCTTTTAATTTTAAAGGTGGTCAAATCACTTCTATGCTTCTGCTAACTTTGTTGCATCAATTGAGTTGACTGAGATGTTGTACT
This sequence comes from Larix kaempferi, assembly GCA_027924585.1. Classification (NCBI taxonomy): domain Eukaryota; kingdom Viridiplantae; phylum Streptophyta; class Pinopsida; order Pinales; family Pinaceae; genus Larix; species Larix kaempferi. Next base: position 8,256,309 of record BSBM01000138.1, on the reverse strand, counting down.
TCTCACTTTCGCATCCACCGAGACCAATAGAAAACTATTTATTGCTATGAATTTTCACTGCATTGCGCAAAACTCTCGAGAAAAAGAGAATCATAGTGGCCAAGCTTCTAGAAATTCAAGAACCTGATGTTTATCATGTCCTTATTACCCTAGTTTATTATCACGGGATTTCGAATTTATTCTAATACTTGAAATTGAAAGTAATCATACTACTACTCCTAGAACATGCTATTAGGAAAGACATATAAACAACGTAAAACAACTTATCACATGTATTGTCACTAACATTTTTGAAAATGATGTAAGGCCCATAAGGAAGAGCGATAATCTTATAAATATGGTATATGGGGCCTTGCTATTATCTTGATTCAAATTCAACTTGGTAAAATATTTAGCATCAAGAATACTCATTTAACTCATTTCACTCAAGATTTCTTTGATTTCAATCAAGTGATATCATTCTGACAACATAGATATTCAATCAAGAACACATAATTACTCATTCAATGCAAAAGAACATGGCACATTCAAGCTTGTAAGTAAGTTAATCATGAAAAAGATTTCTCTTTCTTCCTTTTTCTAATGATCAACACTCTAAAGTGTATTAAATAACATGCACGCTAACTTAACTGCTATTTAGCACCTCTTTGCAAATTTAAACAATGAGATGCCATTTTATTTGATGATGTCAATGTTATGGAAATAAAGGGACTCAAGATTCTCACTCTACCGATGAAAATAATTTTCCACTGGGTGAATCAATCTTGTAGGAAACTACAAACCTATAAGAAGACATCAAAACCTAGGAACTCTTCATCAAGAACCCAAACACATTGCATAGGTTTCCAATTCAAATTTGTAAATGGACATGAATTCCATTCGCTTATGAGGCACTGCACATCTCTCTAGGGCCAAAGGAAAAGCTCACCTACTCACGGGGATGACTCTAGAAAAGGAAAATCTCACCATGTCACCTTCTATGCCCTCTCACCTTATTTAATTTTAATTTCATGCCATGCCACCTTCTATCCTTTCAGAATATTGAATATCATCTAACTTGAATATAAATTAATTGTACTCATGTTTTTTAAGTACCATCGTTGTCATTCTCATTTGCATTTTGTTCAATATTGTTAATATTATTTTTATAAATTCAGTCTAAAAATTGTAGTGTTCGCACAGGTGTTCGCAGGCTCCAGTGACCAGCCACAGGGGCTAGCAGTTCTCCCCATGCGCAGGTATCGTGTGTATTAAAGCATAAATTTAATTTCAAATACGATGACTTGTCCATGTATATTTATATTTTGGTATATTAAACTATGAGGTTATAAATGTGTATGGAGGTGTGACCACCTCGGCCTGCCAGTGCTGTTATTCCTCCCTCTTTGACCTTTCAGCTACCCAATATGCCAGTTGTATCCCCTAGCATACATGACCCATTCCCCACCCCCTTCCATCTAGCCCCCCCATTCCTATATAGCACCACAGTTCCATCCAGCTCCCGGGTGAAATCACGAACCTGGGAAACACTTTTGTGACAAACGGAGTGAAAAAAATGGAGCGTGAGTGGATGATCACGTGAAAAAAACTCAAACTAAAACTCTAGGCCGAGAGTTTTGAGAGTTCAAACTTCGGGCCTAGAGTTTAAAAAAACTCTAGGCCGAGAGTTTGAACCAATCGTCGCGCTGTATTTTAAAAAAAACTCTCGGATGAGAGTTTGAACTAAACTCTGGGCCGAGAGTTTGGAAGACATTTTCTCGCCCGAGAGTTTCTGATCAACAATTCCAGCACCATCTCTACAGAATTCGGAAATGTGTCACTTTAACAAGGTCGGACCACTGCAAAACATGAGAATTACATATCGGAGTTTATACCAGTAGATTCATCATTCAATCTACTTTCTAGTAATATAAGTTTTTTTCAATTTCATTTAGGATTTCTATTTTTTTCTATTTTTTTACTAAACTTTATCATTAAAAAATTAAGTGACTGAAAAATCAGTCACAATGAAAATTCAATATCATCACAATGACGAAGCCAAAATTTTTTAAAAAAATACAAGGATGTTCCTTGAAGTGTCATCTTCAATGTGTTGGTTTTAGTTTTTTTGATAAGAGTAACATTTGAAGGAAAATGTGAAGACAAAAACATGTGTCGATAATGCACCATTATCTAAACATACGTTCTTTCGATAAATAATAAAAACTAGTTCCCAAGTCTTAAAAAACTCGAAATATAGTCCAGGATCAATTTTAGTGTGTACAGATTATGAGGATACAATTTTTTTCCCTAAAATGAATAACCATCTATCAAAAAACCATCGTCAACACAGGTCACTCATTATCCATACCTAAACGTTTCAAGTATATGCCTTTGGTTGACAACAAATTTGTCCCACGATATGTCCATAAAAAAATTAAAAAAAATACGAGTAGAAAGCTAATTCAATTCTGTAAAACCTTTGTGTTTACTTCAAGTTGAAATTCATAAGGGAGATATGGGTTTGAAGAGGTCGAAGTTGAAAAACATAAAAATTAGTAGTTTGTTTTGTCAAAAACAAGCCAAAATTGTTTCCCAACTTCATGTTTTCACCCTCCCTCTTATGTATCATATCCAGCTCCACCTTTGTATCAGTTTCCCATGTTCCCACGCTCCCCCATCCGACCACTGCACACCACCCATCCCTCTACTGCAACACAGACCTCGCCCCCCCACATTCCCCCACCACACTCGCTTCCCCTTCCAAGGCGCCCCGATCCATACTACAACTAGTTGGGGTTTATAGCCCTAGATGTCCATCTCCACTTCACCCTCCTTAGTCCATGCCTCCTCCTGCCACCCCCCCTTCTTCCATTGTTCCCCCCAGTGGTGTAGCCACCGTTGATGTGGCTACATCCTCGCCTTTACCATCCACCCTAGCGTCAGAGCAGGTTGTCCAGCCGACTGCTCCATCCGCCAGCCCCGAAGACCAGCCGATTTTGTTCACGGTGAGATTGACTAGTTTATCAAAATCTAGTTCAATTTGAACGAAAATTACTATATGCATCTAGTTTTATCATTGATCTGTTGTTCTAAATGTTGCAGGGTGGAATTGCCGAGAGAATTGGATCATGGAGGAGGGAGCCCCCTCACGACTTACAGTCTCACATGCGGTGAGTTATCCAAGATTTGAAAACTATTTTTATTTTGAAATTATGTTTTATACTTGTATAGTTGCCAGGAAAAGTTTACATATTATTGTTGTCGTTTCAGGGCTCAAGGGGACGTGCTCAAAGACACCGGAAGAACCCAGCTTCCTCTAGCACGAAGAAGAGGAATATTGATTTTGGAGATGCACCTGGGAGCTTCGAGGGTGGGTAGGAGGATTGAGAGACCCTCCTATGTACACTAGCCACAATGTGGCATTTTTGGCACGAGTTGTCATATTTTGTACAGGGAACCATGGGCCATATTTTGTATAGGGCACAAGTTGCCTTTTTTTGTACGAGGCACGAGTTGCCATGATATAGACACTGGGAACAATGTTCCATTTTTCCAAAAAGTGTACATGATTGGATCATTTTTGCATATTAATAGATGGATCTGCACTTGTGTATATGAGTTTGTCTTTGATTACATTTTTGTATACATGATTTTGTCTTCGATTCACAACTCTCATCTATGGATCATAGTATTAATTGCATGTTATTTGAATGGTTATTATTTCACAAATTTGTCTTAAGCAATTACACACAACATATCCTAAATGTTTATGGTTTATTGAATGAATGTTTACAATTATCTAATCATTTACATTCTAGAAGTTACCAAACCTGCGCAACTGTAAGATCCACCCCACAAACATTTTTCATTATTATTCTTTTATTATTTTAATTATTGTTGAATAAAGAAACTAGACCAAAAACTAGTCAAATAACCGAATGGTTACAAATTGTAATGAGACAAAATTATTATTTGTTTTTAATAAAAATATGGATAGGTGGGAAACGACAACTAAACGAGGAAATTAGACTTCAAGAGTGGGAGACAAGACTGAGTGTTAATTAAAAGTGATCAAACAAGTGTCAGAGCGCATTGATGGCACTGACACACTTCATGGAAATCATGAATTTGACAGCCACAGGATTCTTAGAGAATCGACTGGGTGTAAGACCTAGAAAAATTATAAAAGATGCATATGCGGGAGGCATGAAAGTGCCTAGTATTCGGGGAGAAGTATTGTTGTGTGAGCACGAATGTGTTGGGCAAGAAACTCTAAGGGAATATTGTGATCAGTTAACAGTATACACTCTTGAAGGGCTGGATTTAACTCGGGGGTGATCAGAGTGGGTTGGCCTACTCTGGAACTACGTTTGGGAGGAGTAGCGTTTACCCTACCTCATTCGCATATTGGTGTTGTTACAGGTTCCAAAGATCTGCATTTATATATATATATATATATATATATATATATGATTATGTTCAAGATATCACAGCTTTTTTAGATTAGTATATATATATATATATAAATATAGATAGGAGAATACAAATGGATAGTTTATGGGTCAGCAGAATTGTTTTTATGCTGTAATTAATTATCTTGGGATACTGTAAGTTACGGAATCTAGGATGAGTACCACTCTATTCATAGACTAAGAGCACAAGGAAATCATCCTCCTACATAGACATCTGAGAATTTAAATCTTAATTACCAGTTCTTCATGTTTAAAACTTTTAGTAGTTTTTTTTAAAGGTTTATCTATGGCTAAGGTAACATGGAGATCCTCCTACTATTAAGCCATTATGGTACTGTTATTCTATTATGAACTTCCATGGATTTTATGGTTTAAAATAGTATTTACTCACTTTTATGTAAGAATGAGGTACCTTTTAGCAATGTTGTAGATCTTAATCATTCTGTAAGCGAGCTTAGAACAAAAAGAAAAGAATATTAACCTAGGGTACTTTGAGTTCTGAAAGCTTTGTAGGAGCTTATGTGCTTGCCAAGGGTTTAATTATGTGTTTATAAAATAGAAAAATTTTGATACATTTTCATGTGGAAGCTAACATGTATAAATTCTTCCCAGAACACAAATTCAAAATCTGAGTAAAAGAAATCAGTATAGTAACTTCGTGCAAGCAAAAGTAAAGTATTTTCTTCAAGTTTTATTTATGCAATTTAAGATGGTACTTTCACTGATCGACAATACAAATTTTTGAAAAAACACAGTTGATTTAGAAATTCATCTATGATTTAATTAAAACAGAGGAATGTTTGTGTAAATATGAATGTGCACTTTTCTACAAAAACCATCGGACAGTGGTCCAAAGCCCTTGGCATTCTTTTCACAAACGATACACGCAGAGGCTACACTTGTAATACATTCAGATTTTTCCTTAGTCAGTCTTTTACATCATTGAATTTTTTACAGTTTGAATAGGGATCAATCTGGAAAAATTTAGGGTTACTCCTTACTGTTGTACGTAATATTTTACCAAAGAAAGTATAGTTGTATTATCAAGTTGAAATCCTTAATGACCGGCTTCCTTCACGCAAAACATAATTTTATTGATACCTTTTGCTAGGCCATAATAGAGATAAACTTTTAGGGAACTTTTTAGCCATAACCATACAAAAATTCTATTATAGAAAAGAAACTTCTTCATTAAATTTACAGCAGAAAGACATTTCCGAGCCAAGGTGAAATATTCAAGCTAGTGTATGGAGTCCAGTTTGTTAGATGGCTCAACTCCAGATTTAAAAGAAAAAAGAGGTCCATTTTACAACCTTACAACTGCCACGAATGGCTAAGAATGATTCTCAATAAGTATTACAAGTTATATTTTGACTCTAATAAATTACCAGACCCTTTCGATTGAAGCTTTCTCATCTTTCGACAGAGACAAGAGTTGAGAGATTAGAGGAAGCAGTATTACTGCTTAGCTTGCCATACTGCTTAAACCGTTCAGAGGTGGCCCTCACGTGTACATATTGAAATATGGGAGGTCAGTATTCAAATCCAAGATAAAATGAAAAATTGATTTCTAGTATAGAATGGCCGTAGAGTTTTTGTGTTCTTACCCTTGAGACTGCACCGTCCAGGAGAAGTTCTTGGGCTTAGTGGGTTCCGATTTGCGTTATGGGATCCCCGAATACAGACCACCCCAACTACATCAAAGTCGCAGAGTAATTTGCACTTGGTGTAAATGGAGTAATTTCTCGCATAAAGATTACCTCGGTCGTAGTGGAGTATACATTCGAGGAGGTGGTACTTTCGAATTGAGTGTTCACTTAATTACCTGACAGATTCTTAGCTGTAACTTTTATTTCAAACCTGTACGATTCGAAGTTTCACGTGGTAGGGTGCTCTCGATAGGCCATCTTTCAGTCTCGTTACCATCAACATAAATAGAGAAAAAGAGATATGGAAAGGAGTTTCTAGTTCAGCATGCCACCTATAAAGAGAGTTTTATTTTTATATATTTTCTATGGAGATCAAGGTTCAGTTGGAGCCACCTTCATGAGGGTACCTTCTTTTCATTTTCAAAATTGTTTAGTACATATAAAAATTGGAAGAACGTTGAAATATATCATTAAATGATAACAAAACCTAGAAGAAGAAATAATCGACTTAGGAAATGGTTAAGGTTATGGTAGTTGGTCGAGAAGTAAAATTAGTAATAAAGATTTTATGTTGTGAAATCCTAACCTTTGACATTTTTTATTTAACTCGTAGAGTATTGACAATCATTGTATTCTTAACCTGCAAACAAAAGACTTGTGTGTTAGCCCAAATGGCTAAGTAAGTAGTAAAAGCCACCATCTGGAATCTACTCAGCCCTTATCTCTTCTTGAACCTTCCTATCATGTTATGGAATCTTTAATAATAGGATATCTAAAAGGAGTTGAAATGTTTTATGTTATTTACAAAAAAAAAAATTGTTAGTATGAGTATGGGGATGTCACAAATGGTATCAGAGCTCCCAGTTACAATACTGTGGACCTTATAGACCCAACTTTTCCTAAAAATTTAACTCTAACTTAATATACATGTTCATTACTGTTGAAAACTGTTATAGATAGTTACAAAACAATAGTAGAATTATGGCTTCCGATGATGAAGAGGATGATCACCAGGAGGAAGACGAACAAAGAAGAGAAGCAGTACCAAGTGACTCTGAAGCTAGCAAGGTGATTAAGACCATGAAGAATCTGATTTCAGAGTTACAAGAATACAAAGAAGAAAATGAGCAACTACGGAAGGCACAAGAAAAACAACAATAAATTGACGAGATCCTGCTAAACAGTTTACATCACACACACAAAAAAAAGAACAGAAGGGAGAAACGAAAGTGGAAATCATTTTAGCAGCAGATGGTGAGAAAATTGATAGTTCATTCAACGAGGATCGTAAGACAGAACACTAAGCAAATCCATTGGGAAAGAGAAAAAATGACCACTTGGAAGGTGAATTCAAAAAAATTAAAGCGACTACCTTCGATGGAGAATCGAAAACAAGGGAAGAGGCAAAAGCATGGTTACTAGACATAAAGAAATACTTCCAGATCTACAATTACTCCAGTAACATGAAAGTTCGGATGGCGGTTTATAACCTAAGAGGAAAGGCTAGCATTTGGTGGCAAGATATAAAAATTTCCCATGGACTGAGGGAGAAAAACATGGAGTGGTCTGCATTCAAAAAACTTTTCAAAAAGAAGTATTTGTCTGAGAGTTACTACAAAAGAAAAACGAAAGAGTTCTACGAACTACGACTGGGACAGATGTCCATATAAGAACTAATTAACAAATTTCTGGATCTCCTAAGATTTGTTCCATACATAAAAGAGGAAAAGTTAAAAGTGAAACGATTCTTGAGCTATCTACCACAATCATACAAGGATCTTATAGAATTTGACAATCCAAAAACATTGGAGGAGGAATTGAGCAAAGCAAGACTATTCTACGAACAATACAAGAACCGGTTTGAGACACCTAAAGCCTGGAAAGATAAAAGACAGGAAAATCTCAACAAACAGAAGAAGGGTTTTAGGCCACCTCCATTCTGAAATCTGCCGAAGTATACGCCAGGAAATAATTTTGCTAGAGATGGATAGCAGACACAGGGACCTAGTAGACTAATGTTTACAAATCCCAAAGGAATCAATGGAACCCTTAGGGAACTGTTGAAGTGTTGGGAATACGGAGAACCTCATTTACAGCGAAACTACCCACAACTCCAAAAAACAAACAAAACAATTCATGCTGTCCAAGAAGCCTCAACGGTGGGAGATATGGGCAGGAGTATTCATCGAATACATGCTACTCTAGATGATAGACAAGTAGATCACCGATCCGCCATCGTAGAAATCCAAGGTATTATTTATGATAAAAAAACTATCTGTTTTAATTGACCCTAGAGCTAGTTTGAGTTACATTGCCCCGAAAATAGTAGAGGTATGTCATTTATCTCAGGTTAAGCATTGAAAGTCCTGGCTAGTGGAAATAGCCATAGAGACAAAACACAAGGTAACTGACCTTGTCGCCAATTGTGAATTTGAAATACAGGGACATAAGACTAGAGTAAAGCTGAATGTGTTACCTCTAGGGTCTTATGACATGATAATAGGTATGGACTAGCTAGAAAAGAATAAAGCAACTCTAAACTGTTATGATAAGACTTTTGTTTATACAGCAGTAGATAACATTCCTAGAACAGTTAGAAGTATAGGTAAACCTGTCTCCACAAAACAGATCTTTGTTGTGCAACTTAAGAGATGCATGAGGAAGGGCTACCAAGTACATGCAGTCCAAGTAAAAGATGTACTCAACAAAGAAAACACTATAAATCTGGAAGATTTCCCTATTCTAAGATATTTTACCGATGTGTTTCCCTAATAAAATATGGGATTACCTCCTCATCGGGAAATTGATTTTTCCATAGAACTTATGCCTGGGTCTGCACCTGTTTCCAGAATACCATACCGGATGAGTATTCTGGAGTTAACTAAATTGAAAATTCAGATTCAAGAGTTGTGGGATAAAGGGTATATCAAACCGAGTGTGTCACCCTGGGGAGCACCAGTTTTATTTGTTAAGAAGAAAGATGGGACTATGAGGTTGTGCATAGACTATCGAAAGATCAATAAGATGACTGTCAAGAATAAATACCCACTACCATGAATAAACGATTTATTTGATCAAGTAGGTGGAGCCAAGGTATTTTCCAACTTAGACTTACGGTAGGGATATCACCAAATCCGGATCAAGGAAGAAGACATTAGTAAGACTGCTTTCCGGACAAGATACAGACACTATGAATTTGTGGTAATCCCATTTGGCTTGACGAATGCCCCTGCGACTTTTATGTGTCTCATGAATAATATCTTTAAATAATATCTAGATCAGTTTGTCTTAATTTTCATAGATGATATTCTGATTTATTCCAGAACAGATGAAGAACACGATCAACATCTGAAGATAGTGTTACAAACCTTAAGGGAACATGAATTATATGCTAAGTTTGGGAAGTGTGAATTCTTCAAAAACAAGATACAATACTTAGGCCATATAATCTCACGAAAAGGAATTGCTGTAGACCCTGAAAAAATTAAAGCTATTGTTGAATGGTCGATACCCAAGGATGTAGCAGACATCCGCTCTTTCATGGGACTTACCAGATACTACCGACGTTTCATAGAAGGTTTTTCTAGGGTGGCTTACCCTATCACTTCACTACAGAAAAAGGGAGTAAAATTTCTGTGGTCAGCAATGTGTCAAGAATGTTTCGAGCTGTTAAAAGAACTCCTAACAACAGCACCCATTTTAAGAGTAGTTGACCCACTTAAGGACTACACAGTCTGTACCGATGCAAGTAAGGAAGGCCTTGGGGGGGTACTTTCTCAAGAAGGATACCTAGTAAGTTACGAATCCCGCAAACTGAAGGATCACGAAAAAAATTATGTAGTTCATGATCTAGAGCTAGCCTCGGTAGTGCATGCCTTAAAGATGTTGTGACACTACTTGTTGGGCAAAAGATTTATGTTATTGACAGACAATATTGGAGTAAAATATTCGTTCACTCAACCTTAACTAAATGCTCGCCAAGCAAGGTGGATGACCTTTCTGAGTGAATTTGATTTTGAAGTGAAACATATCAAGGGAAAGGAAAATAAAGTAGTAGATGCATTGAGTCGGAGAACACATGAGATTTATGAAATAACTATGAGTCAACCCAGGAGTGACCTCAAGGATAGAATTAAAACAACAAGTGTTAATGACACTAAATATGGAGTTTTGATAAGGAAACTATTATTCGATGAAGTTAATCTTAACAGGACAAAATATAAAATAGACCAAGAAGGATTTTTATGGTTTAATAATAGGTTGTACATACCTAATGTAATAGAAATCAAACTACTGGTCCTAAATGAAATGCATAAACAACCTTATTTAGGCCACACCGGTTATCAAAAAATGAGAATAGCCTTAAGAAAAAAGTTTTATTGGCCTAGTTTAAAAACATATTTAATTGATTACTTATCAAAGTGTTTGGAGTGTCAACAGGTTAAAAAAGCACGTCAGCACCCTGCGAGTCTATTACAACCACTACCAATTCCAGAATGGAAATGGGAGATCATATCTCTAGATTTCATCACTGGACTTCCAAGAACGCAAAGGCAACACGATTCAATTATGGTGGTGATTGACAAATTAAGTAAATCTGCACATTTTATTCCTGTAAAAGCAACTCACAAGGCTTTGGATATAGCACACATATTCCTGAAGGAGATTTTCAGATTACACGGGGTACCAAAGATGGTGATTTCAGACAGAGACACAAAATTCACATCGAAATTTTGGAAATCTCTATTTGCAGGCTTAGAAACTAAATTAAACTCAGCACAAGTTTCCATCCTAAAACAGATGGGAAAACAGAACGTACTAATCAGACTATGGAGGATATGTTATAGATGTATGTCATGGAGAAACCCATGAAGTGGGAAGAATATCTACACCTCGTAGAGTTTGCATATAATAATGGGTACCAAGCCTTGGCAGGGATGAGTCCCTTCAAAAGTTTGTACGGCAGAAAGTGTACCACCCCAGTTAGTTGGGATAGCCCAGTGGATCGTGTTATAATAGGACTAGAATTATTACTGGATATGGAACAGATTGTTCAGCAAGTACAAAAAAATTTAAAGGTGGCACAAGATCGTTAAAAGATTTATGCAGACATGAAGAGATAGCTTAAAGATTTCACAGTCGGATACCACGTTTATCTCCGAGTGAAACCAAGGAAAATCTCACTAAAATTAGGAAACTGCGCAAAATCGACACCACGATTTTGCGGACCGTTTCAGATTCTAGAAGGAATCGGACCTGTAGCTTATCGACTTGCGCTTCCAGCATGTTTAAAAATACAATGTTTTCCACGTGGCTTTATTAAAAAGGTATATTCATGATCCTACTCACATCATTGATTGGAATGTGGTACAAGTTGAACCAGAGGGTGAGTTCCAAGTGGAACCTATGCAAGTTCTGGACAGGAAAGAATTAGTACTTCGGAACAAATTCATCGCTCGGGTAAATGTGAAATGGAAGCACTTTAGCCCCGAGGAAGCAATGTCGGAACTCGGAAAGGATATGTAGGAGAAATATCCTAAACTATTTCCAGAATCTATGGAAGAAGAATAAAAACACTGAGGACAATGTTAAAATAAGTGGGTGAGGATGTAATATCCACCCCATAAACATTTTTCATTATTATTCTTTTATTCTTTTAATTATTGTTGAATAAAGAAACTAGACCAAAAACTGGTCAAATAACCGAATGGTTACAAATTGTAATGAGACAAAATTATTATTTGTTTTTAATAAAAATATGGATAGGTGGGCAACGCCTGCTAAATGAGGAAATCAGACTTCCAGAGTGGGAGACAAGATTGAGTGTTAACTAAAAGTGATCAAACAAGTGTCAAAGTGCATTGATGGCACTCACACACTTCTTAGAAATCAGGAATTTGACAGCCACAAGATTCTTAGGGAATCGGCTCGGTGTAAGACCTAGGAAAATTATAAAAGATGCATATGTGGGAGGCAGGATGCTTCCTAGTATGCAGGGAGAAGTATTGTTGTATGAGCACGAATGTGTTAGGCAAGAAAATCTAAGGGAATATTGTGATGAGGTTAACAGTCTACACTCTTGAAGGGCTGGATTTAGCTTGGGGGTGATCAGAGTGGGTTGGCCTACTCTGGATCTATGGTTGGGAGGAGCAGCGTTGACCCTACCTCATTCGCATATTGGTGTTGTTACATGTTCCAAAGCTCTGCATTTTTTTTATATATATGATTATGTTCAAGATAATTCACAGATTTTTTAGATTAGTATATATATATATATATAAATATAGATAGGAGAATACAAATGGATAGTTTATGGGTCAGTAGAATTGTTTTTATGCTGTAATTAATTATCTTGTGGGATATTGTAAGTTAAGGAATCTGGGATGAGTACCACTCTATTGATAGACTAAGAGCACAAGGAAATCATCCTCCGATATAGACATTTGAGAATTTAAATATTAATTACCATTTCTTCATGTTTAAAACTTTTAGTAGTTTTTTTTAAAGATTTATCTATGGCTAAGGTAACATGGAGATCCTCCTACTATTAAGCCATTACGGTAGTGTAATTCTATTATGAACTTCCATGGAATTTATGGTTTAAAATAGTATTTACTTGCTTTTATGTAAGAATGAGGTACCTTTTAACAGTGTTGTAGATCTTGATCATTCTGTAAGCGAGCTTAGAACAAAAATAAAAGAATATTAACCTAGGGTACTTTGAATTCTGAAAGCTTTGTAGGGGGCTTATGTGCTTTCCAAGGGTTTAATTATGTGTTTATAAAATAGAAACATTTCTATACATTTTCATGTGGAAGCTAACATGTATAAATTCTTCCCAGAAAACACAAATTCAAAATCTAAGTAAAAGAAATCAGTATAGTAACTTCGTGCAAGCAAAAGTAAAGTATTTTCCTCAAGTTTTATTTATGCAATTTAACATGGTACTTTCACTGATCGACAATACCAATTTCTGAAAAAACACAGTTGATTTAGAAATTCATCTATGATTTTATTAAAACAAAGGAATGTCTGTGTAAATATGAATGTGCACTTTTCTACAAAAACCATCGTACAGTGGTCCAAAACCCATGGCATTCTTTTTGCAAACGATACACGCAGAGGCTACATTTGTAATACATTCAGATTTTTCCTTAGTACAGTGGTCCAAAACCCTTGGCATTCTTTTTACAAACAATACACTCAGAGGCTACATTTGTAATACATTCAGATTTTTCCATAGTCAGTCTTTTACATCATTGAATTTTTTACAGTTTGAATAGGGATCAATCTAGAAAAATTTAGGGTTACTCCTGACTGTTGTACGTAATATTTTACCAAAGAAAGTATAGTTTTATTATCACACTAAAATCCTTAACAACCGGCTTCCTTCACGCAAAACCGAATTTTATTGATACCTTTTGCTAGGCCATAACAGAGATAAACTTTTAGGGAAGTTTTTAGCCATAAACCATCCAAAAATTCTATTATAGAAAAGAAACTTCTTCATTAAATTGCCAGCAGAAAGACATTTCCGAGCCAAGGTGAAATAGTCAAGCTAGTGTATGGAGTCCAGTTTGTTAGATCGCTCAACTCCAAATCTAAAAAAAAAAAGAGGTCCATTTTACAACCTTACAGCTGCCACGAATGGATAATAATGATTCGCAATAAGTATTACAAGTTATATTTTGACTCTAATAAACTACCAGACCCTTTCGATCGAAGCTTTCTCATCTTCCGACAGAGATAAGAGTTGCGAGATTAGAGGCAGCAGTATTACTGCTTACCTTGCCACGCTGCTTAAACCGTTCGTAAGTGGCCCTCACCTGTACATATCGAAATATGGGAGTTCAGTATTCAAATCCAAGGTAAAAAGAAAAATTGATTTCTGGTATAGAATGGCCATGAAGTTTTTGTGTTCTTACCCTTGAGACTGCACCGTCCAGGAGGAGTTCTTGGGCTTAGTGGGTTCCGATTTGCGTTATGGGATCCCCGAATACAGACCACCCCGACTGCATCAGAGTCGCAGAGTAATTTGCACTTGGTGTAAATGGAGTAATTTCTCGCATAAAGATTACCTCAGTCGGTGGAGTAGACATTCGAGGAGGTGGTCCTTTCGAATTAAGTGTTCACTTAATTACCTGACAGATTTTTAGATGTAACTTTTATTTCAAACCTGTACAATTCGAAGTTTCACGTGGTAGGGTGCTTTCGATACGCCAGCTTTCAGTCTCGTTACCATCAACATTAATAGAGAAAAGGAGATATGGACAGTAGTTTCCAGTTCGGCGTGCCAACTATAAAGAGAGTTTTATTTTTATATATTTTCTATGGAGATCAAGGTTCAGTTGGAGCCACCTTCATGAGGGTACCTGCTTTTAATTTTCAAAATTGTTTAGTACATATAAAAATTGGAAGAACGTTGAAATATACCATTAAATGATAACAAAACCTAGAAGAAGAAATAATCGACTTAGGAAATGGTTAAGGTTATGGTAGTTGGTAGAGAAGTAAAATTAGTAATAAAGATTTTAAGTTGTGAAATCCTAACCTTTGACATTTTTTATTCAACTGGTAGAGTATTGACAATCATTGTATTCTTAACCTGCAAACAAAAGACTTGTGCGTTAGCCCGAAAGGCTAAGTAAGTAGTAAAAGCCAGCATGTGGAATCTACTCAACCCTTATCTCTTCTTGAGCCTACCTATCATGTTATGGAATCTTTAATTTTAGGATATCCAGAAGGAGTTGAAATGTTTTATGTTATTTACAAAAAAAAATTTGTTAGTATGAGTATGGAGATGTCATAGCAAGTGGTTTAATGATTTTATTTCCAACACATCTTTTTATATTTATATGCTCATCTTTTTATATTTATATGCTCATGGATCATGTGGCAAAACATTTAATTAATTAATTTTGTGAAGATAATATTCCAGCCATCTTTATTGAAGTGATTCAAATCACTACAACCTAGTTGGATCTTTAATACATTGGGTAACACCCTCTTGCAAAGATTTCACTCTCTTGAAGAGGGTCTCATTCAATAATCACTCATAAACTAATAACTATAACCTTGTCATTATTAGATAATATCATTTCTGGATGATTTTGGGAAATAAGCCAACATGTTTTAATGTGAATTTTGATTCTACAACATTATGGTTCATTGTTGATTTAAGTTTTGTGAATATCTTTATTTATCCATGAATGATCTTTCATTTTACACATGAGCAAATATTTATTTCTGAAAGGTGTCTATTGGATTAATTCACTTGCAACTTTATGAATTAAGCACTCACATGGGACTTTAACTTAATGGAAAACACATCTTAATCTTCAAACAAGTTTGAAATCCTAAGACCTTTTCTCCAACCTTCATCTAGAAGCCTCCCTTGGCCTTTAAAGTAGGCCTAAAACTTGGGAAAATCTTTGCTGAGGTGACACTGGAAATCATCTTCGGAAGTCGCACTTGTAGCATTAGATGATTAGGAATTTGCCACTTGGGTGTGAAAACAAGATGTAACAGGATGCACTAGCATTCATGGATGAGAGAGATAGGGAGCGCATGCATGCGCCATCCTCCATTAATTTCCAATTTAGATGTTTTTCCTAAATTAGCAGTTTAGTTGTAATTCTGCATTTTTTGTGTTATTTAGTTTTGCATGCATAGTGAGAGAGTGCAATTCCCTATGCACTCATACATGAGGATTACAGTCTAAGTTGAGGGGGGCACATCTCTAGGAGGATACATGCTTGCATGCCTCAGATAATCCCAATACAGGTGCACTTAGTTGTCCCATTTATCCATGCAAACAAGGCACTATAGAGTTAGAGTCTTACTCTCTTAGGATACCCAAACCCTAGCACTAAACCATCTTCTTCATCCTCACCATCACCATCACCATCAATGTCTTCATCGTCACCACCATATTCATCTCTAACTCTAACCCTAATTCAATTTCCTTCTATAACTCTATCCCTAACCCTCACCCAAACCCTAGTACTAAACCATCCTCTTCATCCTCACCATCACCATCACCATCACTGTCACCATCACCATCATCATCATATCTTCATCATCATCACCATCTTCATCATCATTGTTAACTCTAACTCTAACCCTAACTCAATTTCATTCTATAACTCTAGCCCTAACCCTCACCCAAATCCTCGCACTAAACCATATTCTTCATCATCACCATCACCATCACCATCACCGTCAACATCTTCATCATCACCACTATCTTCATCATCATCATTAACTCTAACTCTAACCCTAATTCAATTTCCTTCTATAACTCTATCCCTAACCCTCACCCAAACCCTAGCACTATGCCATCTTCTTCATCCTCACCATCACCATCACCATCATCATCAACGTCTTCATCATCACCACCATATCCATCATCATCATTAACTCTAAATCGAACCCTAACTCTAACTCTAACTCTAACTCTAGGTTCCTCATCAACATCTCCATCATCATCATCTTCTCCATCGTCATCATCTTCATCACCATCAACATGACCATGACCATCACCGTCACCATCATCGTCACCATCACCATCACCATCATCATCACCATCATCATCATCATAAGTGCCTGGCAGATGATTTTGCAGATTTGAACCCGATGTGCAAAAATTGCACACTCCCTCACTCAGCAAAACCCTAGTTTCCAAGATGGACATACAAGATGGCACCGGCGCCACGGGAGCAGAGGAGAGGGGCATGCCTAGTACTATCACGGCTGAATCCAACAGAGTTAAGGATTCATCGATCGAAGCCACGTTCGTCATTCTATGGCTTGTTCCATCTCGCATCCAAAAGGCTTTCAGGGCCACCTACTGGACACCTGCCGGGGGCATGGAAGTCCAATCGTGCAGCAAAACCGGGTTCTGGGGAGTCCTGCAGGTGTGTCTAGGTAGGTTCCGATTGGCAACGATAGCCGTAAGTGCCCAGTGGATGATTTTGCAGAGTTGACCCCCATTTGCAAAAGTTGCACTCTCCCTCAGTGAGAAAAACCCTAGTTTCTAAGATGGACATATAAGATGGCATCGGGGCCATGGGATCGGAGGAGAGGGGAACCCCTGGCACTATCCTAGTGTCCTGAATCCAATCAAGTCGACAGTTCGTCGATTGGAGCCACAATCGTCATTCTATGGCTTGTTGCATCTCGCATCCAAAAGGATTTCAGGGACACCTGCTCGATACCTACCGGGGGCATGGAAGTCCAACCGTGTAGAAAAATCAGGCTCTAGGGAGTCTTGTCGGTGTGTCTAGGTAAGTTCCGGCTAGGAACGCTAGCCGTAAGTGCCCAGCGGATGATTTTGTAGAGTTGACCCCTGTGTGCGAAAGTTGCACACTCCCTCATTGAGAAAAACCTTAGTTTCCAATATGGACGTACAAGATGGCACCGAGGCCACGGGACTGGAGGAGAGGGCCACCCCTCGAACTATCCCAACATCCTAAATCCAATGAAGTCGATGGTTCGTCGATTGGAGCAATGATCGTCATTCAATGGCATGTTCCTTCTCCCATCCAAAAGGCTTGCAGGGACACCTGTTGGATACTTGTCGAGGACATAGAAGTCCAACCGTGCAGCAAAACTATGTTCTAGGGAATCCCGCAGGTGTGTCTAGGCAGGTTCCAGCTGGGAACACTAGCCGTAAGTTCCCAGTGGATGATTTTCCAAAGTTGACCCCAATGTGAGGGTCATCCAAATTTGCTCAAGGGGGCCATTTCTCCTCCCGAGGACCCCGGGTGTGTGTGGCCATTGTGGACAGGTCCATAATGGCCATGTGAACCTGTGGGAGGCGACGGAATCCAAGTCCTCTCATCGGTTTGGGTTCTGTGGCCCTGGGAAAATTCCTCGAAGTGTCCCTAAACGACCCCGGGGTGCCTGACTAGAATTCCCATAGCACATGAACCATGGATCGGTTCATGAATCTGTCAATTCCAGTGGGTCCGAGATGTCGGATTTCAGCTAGGAGACCCCCCACAGCGTCCCCCGAAGACCCGAAAGCAGTGCCAACGAGCCATCTCCGGAGCTAGGGTTTTGCTCAGTGAGGGCCATTTCAAATTTGCTCAAGGGCACCATTTCTTGTCCGGATGCCCCCGACCGTGCTTGATCACCATGGAAAGAGCCACAATGGCCATGTGGACCTATGGGAGGTGATGGAATTCAGGTCCTCTCGTCGGTTTGGGTTCTGTGGCCCCGGGGCAGATCCTCCAAGTGTCCGTGAATGCCCCCGGGGTGCCCGACTAGAATGCCCGTAGCACCCAAACTGTGGCTTGGTTCGTGAATCCGTCAATTTCGGTGGGTCCAGGAAGGCAGGTTTCAGCTAGGAGCCCCCCCACAACGTCCCTCGAAGACCCGAAAGCGGTGCCAATGAGCCATCTACGGAGCTAGGGTTTTGCTTAGTGATGGCCATTCCAAATTCGCTCAAGGGGGGCATTTCTCGTCTAGATTCCACCGGGCGTGTGTGGCCACTGTGGACAGGTCCACAATGGCCACGTGGACCTATGGGAGGTGACGAAATCCAAGTCCTCTTGCTGGGTTGGGTTCCGTGGCCCCGGGGTAAATCCTCCAAGTGTCCCTAAACGACCCCAGGGTGCCCGACAAGAATTCCTGTAGCACTCGAACCGTGGCTTGTTTCGTGAATCCATCAATTCTGATGGGTCTGGGAAGGCGGGTTTCAGCTAAGGGACCCCCCATAACCTCCCCCGAAGACCCGGAAGCTATGCCAACGAGCCATCTCCGGAGCTAGGGTTTTGCTTAGTGATGGCCATTCCAAATTCGCTCAACGGGGCCATTTCTCGTCCGGATGCCCTCGGGCATGCATGGCCACCATGGACAGGTCCACAATGGCCACATGGACCTATGGGAGGTGACGAAATCCAAGTCCTCTCACTGGGTTGGGTTCCGTGGCCCCGGGGAAAATCCTCCAAGTGTCCCTAAACGGCCCCGGTGTGCCGCACAAGAATGCCCGTAGCACCCAAACCGTGGCTTGGTTCACGAATTCGTTGATTCCGATGGGTCCAGGAAGGTGGATTTCAGCTAGGGGACCCTCCACAACATCCCCCAAATACCCAGAAGCTGTGCCAACGAGCCATCTCTGGAACTAGGGTTTCGCTAAGTGATGGCCATTCCAAATTCGCTCAAGGGGGCCATTTCTTGTCTGGATGCCCTCGAGCGTGCATGGCCACCGTGGACAAGTCCACAATGGCCATGTGGACTTGTGGGAACCGACGAAATCCAAGTCCTGTAGTCGGTTTGGGTTCTGTGGCCCCAGGGCAATTCTCCAAGTGTCCCTGAATGGCCACGGGGTGCACGACTAGAATTCCTATAGCACCCGAACCGTGGCTTGGTTCATGAATCTGTCAATTTCGATGGGTCCAAGATGCCAGGTTTCATCTAGGAGACCCCCCATAGTGTCTGCCGAAGACTCGAAAGCTGTGTCAACGAGCCATCTCTGGAGCTAGGGTTTTGCTCAGTGAGGGCCATTCCAAATTTGCTTAAGGGGTCATAATAATCCAAACCGGAAAGCA
The DNA here is from genome assembly GCA_027924585.1 of Larix kaempferi. NCBI lineage: Eukaryota > Viridiplantae > Streptophyta > Pinopsida > Pinales > Pinaceae > Larix > Larix kaempferi. The sequence goes on along the minus strand of BSBM01000138.1, from coordinate 8,236,653 downwards.
GAATTAGATTTCCTGGGTTTCCACAGGTCCACGTGGCCATTTTGGACCTGTCCACGGTGGCCATGCACGCCCGGGGGCCTCTAGACGAGAAATGCACCCCTTGAGCGAATTTTGAATGGCCATCACTGAGAAAAACCCTAGCTCCGGAGATGGCTCATTGGCACAGCTTGTGCGTCTTCAGAAGACGTTGTGGGGAGTCCCCTAGCTGAAACCCACAGTCCCAGACCCACCGGAATCAACGGATTCACGAACTGAGCCACAGTTCAGGTGCTACGAGCATTCTAGTTGGGCACCCAGGGGTCGTTCAGGGACACTTGGAGGATTTCCTCCGGGGTCACAAAACCCAACCCGGTGAGAGGACTTGGATTTCATCACCTCCCACAGGTCTACATGGCCATTTTGGACCTTTCCATTATGGCCATGCATGCCTGAGGGCATCTGGATGAGAAATGCACCCCTTGAGCGAATTTGGAATGGCCATCATTGAGCAAAACCCTAGCTCTGGAGATGGCTCATTGGTGCAACTTTTGGGTCTTTAGGGGACACTGTGGGGGGGGCCCTAGCTGAAACCCACCATCGCGGATCCACCGGAATCAACGGATTCATTAACCGAGACATGGTTCGAGTGCTATGGGCATTCTAGTCGGGCACCCTGGGGCCATTCACGGACACTTGGAGGATTTTCCCTGGGGCCACGGAACCCAACCCAGCGAGCAGACTTAGATTTCGTTGCCTCCCATAGGTCCATGTGGCCTTTGTGGACCTTTCCACGATGGCCACACATGCCTGAGGTCCTCTGGACGAGAAATTCACCCCTTGAGCGAATTTGGAATGGCCATCACTAAGCAAAACCCTAGCTCCGAAGATGGCTCGTTGGCATAGCTTCCAGGTCTTCGGGGGACACTGTGGGGGGGCCCCTAGCTAAAACCCGCCATCCTGAACCCATCAGAATCGATGGATTCGTGAACCGAGCCATGGTTCGGGTGCTAAGGGAATTCTAGTCGAGCACCCCGGGACCATTCAGGGACACTTGTAGGATTTGCCCCGGGGCCATGGAACCCAAACCGACTAGAGGACTTGGATTATGTCACCTCCCAAGGCCCACGTGGCCATTGTGAACCTTTTTGTGGTGGCCACGCACGCCCGTGGGCCTCAGGATGAGAAATGGCCCCCTTGAGCAAATTTGGATGGCCCTCACATTGGGTTCAACTTTGGAAAATCATCCACCGGGAACTTACGGCTAGTGTTCCCAACCGGAACCTACCTAGACACACCTACAGGACTCCTTGAAACCCGGTTTTGCTACATGGTTGGACTTCCATGCCCCTGGCAGGTATCCAGCAAGTGTCCTTGAAGGCATTTTGGATGTGAGACGGAACGAGCCATAGAATGACGGTCGTGGCTCCGATCGACGAGCCGTCAACTCCGTTGGCTTCAAAACGTCAGGATAGTTTCAGGGGTGCCCCTATCCTCCGGTCCCGTGGCCCTGGTGCCATATTGTACGTCCATCTTGGAAACTAGGGTTTTTCTCAGTGAGGGAGTGTGCAATTTTTGCACACAGGGGTCAACTCTGCAAAATCGTCTGTCGGGCACTTACGGCCAGTGTTTCCAGCCGGAACTTGCCTAGACACACCTGCAGGACTCCCTGAAGCATGTTTTTGCTACACGGCTGGGCTTCCATGCCCCCGGCAGGTATCCAGTCGGTGTCCTTGAAGGCCTTTTGTATGCAAGATGGAATGAGCCATAGAATGACGACCATGGATCTGATCGACAAAACATTGACTCCGTTGGATTCAGGACACCGAGATAGTGCCATGGGTACCCCTCTCCTCCGGTCTCGTGGCCCTCATGCCATCTTGGAAAATAGGGTTTTGCTCAGTGAGGGAGTGTGAATTTTTGCACACGGGGGCCAACTCTGCAAAATCATCCGCCATGCACTTATGATGATGATGATGGTGATGATGATGGTCATGGTGACGGTGATGGTGATCATGATGGTGATGGTGATGAGGATGGCCTAGTGCTAGGGTTTGGGTGAGTGTTAGGGCTAGAGTTACGGAAAGAAATTGAATTAGGGTTAGAGTTAGAGTTAATGATAATGATGAAGATGGTGGTGATGATGAAGACGTTCATGGTGATGGTGATGGTGATGATGAACAAGATGGCTTAGTGCTAGGGTTTGGGTGAGGGTTAGGGCTACAGTTATAGAAGGAAATTGAATTAGGGTTAGAGTTATAGTTAACAATGATGATGAAGATGGTGTTGATGATGAAGACATGATGATGATGGTGACGGTGACGGTGATGGTGATGGTGATGGTGAGGATGAAGAAGATGGCTTAGTGCTAGGGTTTGGGTGAGGGTTAGGGGTAGACCATTGTAATAGATTATGTACTTCAAAAAATTTCCTAAAACCTAGGTAATTCTAATCTTGAGAACCTATCAAAACCGCTATCTTCAAATGCTACAAACATAAATAGATATATTTAAGAAAATACTAACTCAATTTACTCAAATTTGATCCAAATCACATCACCATTTTAGTCAACATAAAAGAGAAGCATGGAATATATTAATACATATAGGAAAAATAAAAAACATAGGAAAATACATGTATGTATGTATGTATCAACAAAAAATGAATGTACGAACGAAATAACATAAAACTACACATACCTCGATGTAGAACATAACATTCTTTGACGCAATTCTTTTTCTTATGTAAAGTTGACTGGCCTCATTCAATAAATCCATTTGGATCCTCTTTGTTGCAAATTGTCTCCATCAATCTCTTGTGCTCTGAATGAGGTAGGTAGTAGCGTACCTTGGTTGAGCTCTTGCTTGACATTGTCTGAATATGGATGTTTGTGCCAACGATCAAGTTTTTGAAGTGATACACCACTGAACCTGGTCTGTAATCCATGAATACATGCCCACTAGTCTTTCTTGACTTCCCATCTAGTGTAAGATATTCCCCCTTAACCACCATCGAGCCAGTAGGAAATTCAATTCCTTCATCGTTGATTAATGATCCGTAGAGGGTTTGCTTACCTTGGATGCATTGTTCCAACCAATAATCCACGCCCCATTCATTGTCTTTCGGTGCAACAACTGCGTATATGTGTCCTGGTTGTACAAGATTTGAGATATGGTCATAGTCTATCGAAATCGTTGACTGTCCCTCCTCTAACTGGGTTGTTTCAATAACTGCATGTTTGTCTACTGCAAGTGACACACAATCCCATTCATCAACCCAGTCCATGCATTCACATTCATCCCATTCGCCACTGCTGCAAGGGTTCCAAAAGCATGCAAGATTTCACGTCCATATTTCAAATAAGTGGTTGTTTGAGCTTCGAACTGAATGAAATCCACGTGTTCCTTGTACTGTGCCACAACTATAGGAATGCGATCGATCTAGGTCAATTGATGGGTGCATTTTTCAGGTATTTGATGACCCTTTTTCCACAGTCCAGCTAAAGCAATGGTAACGAAACACACTCAATTGTGGGAAAAGTGTTTTACTTTAATGATTTAATGAAATTGTTTTTATGATTAATCTTGTATGTTAGAATGCATATCAATTAAACTGATTATATGGAAACCAAGAGTGATTGAGCAGGTTCAGGTTCATTGAAGGATGGACATGTAGATGACTAAAGGATCACCAAGCTCGGCGCCCTGTTTACTGATTTATAGAGGACACACTCCCACTCTCAAGATGAATCAACACTTTGACAATCAGTTAGGATCAGAGTTAAATCGTATAAATATGGACCTCTCGGGTAGCGAGAGGCCCCTGCTGTTATTTTTGTGAAAGACATTATTTTTAACGTTTTCTGCACTATTGAGATACTAAAGTATAGACTTCTATTTTGACATGGATTTTACATATTAATGAAAGATTGATAATTAATTCTAGCATGCATTTCTGAGTTTTTATTCTCTCCTGAGTATGGGTTGGGGAGGGCCCCTCCAACACGTAGGTCAAGAGATTCCTATTTGCAAGTATTTTTCCAACTATGCGTTTTACATTGATGAACAGTTCTATGATATATGGCAGCGTTGAATGATTCATTATTTCTGTAGTAGTTTAGAATGCATTCCGTAGTATAGTAAAATGATTTTAGTAGTCCTGTAGGTTCTTTCTTGCAACGCATATTTTTATCAACGATTTCATGTGTAATAGCTTTTCTTTCAATGTCATGGTTTAGATCTGGAGTTCATTGCAGGTTCTCATCGTGATTGGTTTCTTTTAACTTCTTAGTAATAGATGTGTAAGCATAGAATGATCGTATTTCAATTCTAGATTGGTAAAATAAGTTAGATCAAGACTCCAATTTTGTGCGCAGATAGTAGTTACCTACTTCGTTTCCCCAATAGTAGAATAGCTCTGTTATGGTATTTTCATTCTTAGCATTTAGTTATTTCAGCAATTTAATTATTTCAAATAGATTTACTGTCTTTGTATCTTCATTTCTTAGAACAGATCAACATCTAATTACTTCAGCATTTTAATCATTTAGAATAGATTCCCTGCTTTATTTCTCAGAACATATTTATTGATTTCAACACTTTAATTCTTTTAATTAGATTTATTGCTTTCTAGTATTCAATTTCATAGCATAATCAATTTTCACATTTAGTAGACAATCTTTAGAACATCGATACCGCCATTTAACTGTGACAAGAGATTATCCTATAAGAGCACAGATAGTGCATGCATCTCTCAAGTTTGTACATTCCCTGGGTTGACATTTAAAGTAGGCTCTTGGTATAGCTGCCCTCATTAGGCATCCACATTAGTAGTTCACCACTTTTTGGCACCGTTGCTGGGGAGGTGCTAAATCTTTTAGGAGCTCACCACTTTTTGGCACCACAAAAAGAAAACAAAAAATTACATAAAACGAAAACATAAATATCTTCTACCAATGAATGCCTCATCAACAAAGGGATAGGTTTGGCCACTTTCTACCCATGCATTCCATGAGCAACAACGGTAATAATAGTTCTAACCATTCTCAGTTTGAATTTCTACACTCTGAAAACGAGACTGACTCCACATATGATCCAAACAGAAGCAACTTCACTACCAGTTCTAGCTCAAACACCTCAATGGCAAATGAAGAGGAACAACCTAGGGAGCTTTTCACTTTTCCCATTAGCATACCTCTCGGAGATGCCAAAATGAAGAACATCAATCCTAATAATCTGCCAAACTTTCATGGGTTGACTTCAAAAGATCCTGACACATTCCTGTTTGAATTTGAGGTAGTTTGCAGATCATTTGATTACACTATTGATGCACAAAAGCTTAAGCTTTTTCCTTCCACACTGAAAGACCTATCACTTCGATGGTTCATGAGCCTTGAAGGAAATAGTAACTTTAGTTGGGATCAAATGAAACAGTCATTCTTAGAAAAATATAGGGACTACTGCAAGGCCAAATATACTAGGGATGAAATCTTTAGGATGCAACAAGGAGATAGAGAGTCATTAGAAGATTAAGCCCAAAGATTTCAACTCAGCTACAAATGAGCCAGCCATTGCACATTGGATCCTGAATCACTAAAGCTTGTCCTTCTCAGAGGTGTAAAAGAGGAGAATTTTGAAGTCTTAAATCTCCTTGGAGATGGAGACATATTCTAAAAATATTTTGACTAGATCCTGCAAATCTTCAAAGACTACTCAAGATCTAGGAAAACTAAGAATGGGACGAGGGATACACATACAACCACCAATGGATCATCATCCTCAACACCAACACTTACAAAATCTAATTTACGAAACCTACTGGATGACATGAAAAATAACATACTGCAATCCCTATCCATGCAACTTGATGCTCTTGAAATCAAAAAGAAACCAGATGAAATTAACCAAGCATTGGCAGTATTTTGTCCTCGTTGTAGGAAGAAGCATGAGAAGGGGCAGTGCACCTTGAACACAATAGAATTATGTGGTCTCTACACTGATGACAATTCCACTGATAAATGTCTCCTCTTACCCTCATGTAAGGAAGCCATTCAAGACCTATTAGCTGAAGGAACTGTAGAACAGCTCTGTTTTATAAATCAGAGGAGGAATAATTTTGTTAGGCCATATCAGCAGAGCAATCAAAATTACTATAATCAAGGACAGCCAAATTGGAACTCTGCACCGACTCCATGGTAAGCACAGCCAAATCAAAACCAATGGCAACAAAACCAACAAGCATATCAACCATCCTATCAACAACCATATTATCCACCGTCTTATCCTCAATACCCCCACCATTTCCATCCACCACAAACTATGCAAACCAGTACCCCCATCCATCAAATTGGAGGGCGCCATTACAACAGCCACTCATTATGCCACCCCCACAACCTCCACCTATTCCAACCCAACCAATTCCAAATCCTAATAATAACAGGCCCCCATAACAGCAGCAGGCTTATAACACTGATATCACACAATTCCCAACTTATGTTGTAGACACCATATAAATAAATGAAATAAACCTACGATCTAGAAAAATGTTGCAGAATACACCCCCACACAACATCCAACAACCTATACTTGAAGCTCAGGACCACACATCAGAACCCTATGTTCAGCATCCTGATGAACCAGAACCTCCTGAGGAAGAAATTATACCACTCACACGAACTAGAAACCCTCCATTTACAGAAAAACTTGTCTGGAATACAAAAGAAGAGGAAGAGAATATAATCTTAAACAAATTCAAACACTTAACCATCCAAATCCCAATCTTACAAGCCATAAGGGATGTGCCCATCTGCAACAAATTCATTAGAAAAAATTGCCTAAAGAAGCCAGGAAGGAGGAAGCGTGACCCACCAACCATTAATGTAGTGGGACAATTGGCCGATTTGATGCTAGGTGTCATAATAAATCCTAAATATCTTGATCCTGGTAGTCCTGTAGTAAGCGTCACCATAAATAACAAGCAAATAAATAAAAGCTTAATCGATCTAGGAGCTACGATCAATGTCATGACCAAAGAAACCATGGTATACCTAGGACTCCAATCAATGGTAAGACCAACCACAATAGTGCTCCAACTAGCAGACACGTCCATTGTGAAGCCCGAAGGAATTCTAGAAGACATTATGATCAATATCGAGTCCTAGGAATACCCAGCATATTTTATAATAATCGAAATCAAAAGCAAACTTAGTGGCTATCCAATTATCCTGGGTAGACCTTGGTTAGCAACTGCAGATGCTTACATAGGTTGCCAATCAGGAAATATGACAATAACCAGTGGTCATACCAGGAAGAAAATAACAATCTACCCACCAGCAATGAAATCCTCAGAGTTAGAATATCAAAATTGGACTGATGATTACTAGAACACACCAAATCAAAACCTCTGACCTATCCTAAGAATTGATGCTGCAACATCTTTAAAGGCAATAGATGAAGATGGCCATATAGATAGATTTATACAGAATATATCTCCTAACAATCATGTTATTCAAGAATTTTTCTCTACAGAAACAGGTGAAAGTTCAAAACAGAACATGGATGACTTATGGATAGAAGTGCTGCCAGAACAGATTGAGAAGGTAAAAGTCGTGGAAATTAACCCTGGCAAGACAGTCAACGTATATTCCAATTTAAAACCAAAGCAAGAAGAGAAATTGATGAAAATACTAACACAACAAACTAAAGCATTTGTTGGACATATACAGATATGAAAGGAATATATCTTGATATCTGCAAACACTACATTTACATCAAAGAAGGTTCTACACCCATCACGCAACCACAAAGAAGGCTGAACCCTACACTAAAAGACATAGTCAAAATGGAATTACAAAAGTTATTAGACGCAGGGTTCATCTATCCAATATCTGATAGTGAGTGGGTTTCACCACTAGTCATAGTGCCCAAAAAAGGCGGCAAATGGAGAATTTGTGTGGACTATAGGGAGTTGAACAAAGCAACAAAGAAGGATCATTTTCCACTTCCATTTATAGACCAGGTGTTGGATACATTATCTGGAAACAAGTACTTTTCATTCCTAGACAGTTTCAGTGGTTACAACCAAATTTTAATACACCCAGCTGATCAAGATAAGACGACCTTCACATGCCCATGGGAAACTTGCGCCTATAGGGTCCTACCCTTTGGTCTATGTAACACCCCAGTAACATTTCAAAGAGCCATACTGATTATTTTCTCTGATTTTCTGAATAACAAAATGGAAGTATTCATGGATGATTTCACACCTTATGGACACAGCTTTGAGCAGGCGTTGGACAATCTTGAATTAATATTAAAAAAATGTATTGAGATGAGCTTGTGCCTAAGCAATGAAAAATGCAAGATGTTAATGGAAGAAGGAATTCTTCCAGGACATCATATATCACAGAGAGGTATAGAGGTGGATTAAGCCAAAGTATCAGTAATCAAGACACTGCCCCCACTTGTCGAACAAAGGGATGTAAGAAGCTTCCTTGGACAGACAGGGTACTACAAAAGGTTTATTGAGAATTATAGCAGAATTGCTGCCCCCATGTTTGCACTTCTCACAAAAGACAATGAGTTCATATGGACAAACAACTACATGTCAGCCTTTGAGAGTCTTAAACAGAAAACCATCATAGCACCAATACTTCAAGGACCAAACTAGGAAATTCCATTTCACATTCACACCGATGCATTAGATAAAGCAATCGGATCTGTGCTTGGGAAAGAACAAGACAAGAAACCCTATGCCATATACTATATAAGGAAAAATTTGGATGGGGCAGAACTCAACTATACAGTCACAGAGAAGGAATATCTGGCAGTCATACATGCAATCAACAAATTCAGGCATTACATTACAAGATGCCAAAGTTTTATCCATACTGACCACTCAGCGATCAAATATCTTATGAAGAATCCTAATACTAGTGCAAGAATTATTCGATGGATGCTACTTCTATAGGAATTCGATATCACTACAATAGATAAACTAGGAAAGCATAATGTCGTAGCAGACTTTTTGTCAAGAGTAACACATGGGACAGATAATGAATTGGTCCAAGATAACTTCCCTGATGAGCACCTTTTTGCCATATCAATAAAATGTCCATGGTTTGCTGATATAGCAAACTATTTGGTATCCAAAAAGTTTCTAGAACATTCTAGTTATAAACAAAGGACAAAAGTAATAAGACAAAGTGCCACATATACATGGATAGAGGGCATGCTTTTTAAACAGGGACCAGATCAAGTAATTAGAAGGTGCATTAGGGAAGATGAGGTACATGACATAATGCATGCCACCCACAATGAACCCTGTGGAGGACACTACGCTGCAAAAAGGATAGCCTACAAGATCTTGCAAACAGGGTATTACTGGCCAACACTCCACAAAGATGCTTATGAGTATGTGTCCCATTGTGACGATTGCCAGAAAATGGGAAAGCCAACACAAAAACAAGAAATGCCACTACATCCACAAATATCTTTAGAGGCATTCAATAAGTGGGGATTCGATTTTGTTGGCCCATTCAACCCACAGTCCAATCAGAAGAGCTACATCCTTGTATGCACTAATTACCTTACAAAATGGACAGAGGTAGTAGCACTGGCTGCTGCAAATGAAACCAGTGTGGCCAAATTCTTTACTGAGCAGATCTTTCACAGATTTGGGGTGCCAAGAGAAGTAGTTTCATATCAAGGACCACAATTCACATCAAATTTAATTGAAGACTTGATGACAAGAAACAATGTAAAGCACAGATAGTCATCCTCCTACCACCCTCAAGGAAATGGTCAAGCCGAGGTAACCAACAGGGAATTAGAGAGAATCTTGACAAAAATTGTCCAACTTCACAAAAGAGATTGGGCTGACAGACTTAGTGAATCAATTTGGGCTTACAATACTACATGGAAAACAACAATAGGATTCACACCTTATGATCTGGTCTATGGGAAAAAGCTCATGGTACCAATCGAATTTGAAGTCAAAACATTAATAATTGCAGCCGATCTAAATATGAACCTATCAGACATTCAAAAAGAACGCATGCTACAGCTAAATCAACTGCATGAATACCGCCAACAAGCACTTACACATACTAAAATCATCCAACAACAAAGAAGAAATGGCATGACCAACATTTGAAGGATAAGAAATTTAAAGAGGGTGATTGAGCACTCCTCTACGACTCCAGATTTCACACATTCAAAGAAAATCTAACCACTAGATGGCTTGGACCTTACAGTATATAGAAAATTTATGACAATGGGGCTGTGAGAATTATTATAATTGATGATGATGAGTTCCCCATGATCGTGAATGGGCATCGCCTAAAACTCTACAAACAACCAAATTCCAAAGAAGAATTTACACAAGCACTCTACCAGCAACAATTGATGTTGATAGTGCATGCTCCAAAACAGTAAGCTTTAACACATTTCATGAAAAAAAAACACACAAAAAAGAGAAAAAACAAAAAAAGAACAAAGGGATAACAGGAAGTACAGGGCATCAACCTATTCAAGAGAGCCTGCACAATAATTCAAGTGAGGCTGCCATCAATTCAAGAGAGCGTGCAAAATATATCAAGCGAGGCTGCTAATAATTCAAGCGAGGCTGCCATCAATTCAACCGAGCCTACAAAAATATCAAGCGAGGTTGCCATATATTCAAGTGAGGCTGAAATCAATTCACGTGAGCCAGCCACGTCTACATGAAAAATACTTCTTCATCTACTACGGAATTCATCAAAGACACACCACGCCAACCTTTTTCAAACATATTCAAGAGAGCCTGCAAGTTATTCAAGGGAGCCAATCATATCCAACCATGCAATCATCCAAATATAAAGCACAATTACCTGAATCGTATCAACAACTGGCACAATTTTGAAAAGCACATACTCAGCAAATTCAAAATGCACAAAACGGAAAAAGCACCCTATGCACGTAACTACTGACATGCAGAAATAAACTACAGACACTACCAAGATATACTACAGAAACCACCGCGCATGAAAAACGGACCAGATCATCAATGCAGGTACGCATACATACCAAGGTAATCTCTAAAACAATTTTATTTGATTTTTATGGTAAAGCACTTTCCCACAATACATTCATTTCTAGTCAGCTGAGGACAGCTTCCATTTCAAATCGGTGGCAGGGTGGAATGACCTTCATAACTCATAATTGCTACCAAAGTCCCGTCACCCTCAGCAAATCATGATCGCAACCTTCACCACATGAAGTATAGAGGTCGATCATGAGAAGGAAGATATCGATCATGAAAACTAGGGGATTAGAAGTGGCAAGTACAGGCATGATGAAAAGAATAGGTGCAGAAAGGCAGTGAATTAGGGTGTTGCATATTCCACGATTTTGCGTATAATTAACCACCTGAAACTCCCGAGAAGCAACCACCATTGTATTCCTTGACCCTGTAGGCAGAGCCCGACCAAGTTAAAAGTATAAAACTGCATTCCAAAATCCCTAGTTTGTCTGGTTATAAAGAAGAATCAAAAAATGATGAAGGGTTTTAAAAATAGTGAACCGGAAGATCACAGTACCATTTATCAAAGCCCGAGAGTCCTGCAAATCATTCGCAACTCAGGCTGGATGCCATTTATCCTTGGACTGAGAGGATACCATACAGGGGTAGCCGAGGAGTTCGCAAGAAACTTCAAGCATATAAAGGATGAAAAGTACGTCACCCGGGGTGAAGGGGTTATGCATAAAATTGGATGAGGACATGATAGCCAAACACACTGGTCTTCCAATGGGCCTGCATTGGAGCAGCAATGACTAGGAGGAAAACCACATAGCAAAAGCAACATTCTTTGACCGTGGAGAAGTTTATGATGAAGACAAAAATGGAGTCAAGAGACCCTCCATGCCAACACCATGGGATGAAATGGTTGTAATTGTCCTGAGGTATATTACATGCACTGGAAGATTAAGTTATGTTCCCATTTTCCATTTTCATATTTTAGAGCTTCTCAGGCACATAAGTCACATTTCATCAAACAACAATATTAGCATTCCATTTTTCCTACTCCAATCCCTAGCAGAGATGAGCAGGAAGGTGGCTAAGGGAAAAGACGATGCTTTGGCCCATCATGGGCTGATCAAACTAATAGTTGGTGAGGAGCTAAAAGCTCATATTCCAGAGCTCTCCTGGGAGGAGTTCATCGTGGTGTCTGCTGAGGACGTTCAAAGAATGAGGACCATGCCCTTGCCACCCAAATCGAAAAGTAAGACCACCTCTATATCAGGGGCAAAAAGAAAAATTTACTTGGACAGTGTGGCCGACACCTTGGTCAAAATAAAACACTCCAAAGAGGACTCCCCCAAATAAGACCCAGATATTCCTACGAGTAGTCAGGGGTCGAAGAGACGCAGCAAGAGATTCACACAGGTATCTAAAATCCGAGTCTCTAAGGAGAAAGAAAGGGAGCCTAGCCCCCTAATTACTAATGTGTCTGATGATGACATTGATCCTTTTATAGATCAAAAGGATCCCACTACGGATGAATAATAGGACGAAGAAGAAAAAGAAGAAGAGGATGAAGAAGAGAGAGGGAATGAAGAGGAAAAACAAGATATAGAAGAAGAAATGGATAAAGAAGAAGGGCAGAGCTTACAGGAGCAAGGCAACTTTCAGGAAAACCCTCTAGAACGTAATGAAGACCCCAAGGTCGTTTCCTAGCTCACTAAAGCACGAGCAGAATTGTAAAGGCTAAGAAATGAGCTGGGAACATTAAGAATTCGGCAAGGAAGCCAGGCCACACCTCCCTCATTCTCAGCCGAGAAGACACAAATCCTAAAGATGCACCATGTAGAAGAGCTCTGGCTGGCCGAGCAGAAGAATTTAGCACTGCAAGAGAAGTTGGATGAACCACAGAGCGAATTAGCAAGGAAGGACCAGGAAATTATCAAAATTAAGGATGTTTTTGCCACTACTATTGTCATATATGAGAGAATGCGTGACCTTAGACCACCGTCGACGGTCTATGCAGTTTATTTACAAGAGAAATGGGGCGAATTCCATCTCCAGAGATTGAAGAAAGATCTCCCTATAGAGGTAAGCACTCCTAAAGAATTTATTGATGCATCATTGAACTCCACAGAGCTGGAGAAAGACCGATTGAGTGAGTTCTTCTTGCACAATTTCGTAGTTTCTGGCTCACCCAACTTGTCACCAAACCCATATGTGGGCGATTTCAAGTTAAGGGCATTGTGTTCGTCGATGAACCACGAAATTGAGCGAGCCCAGGACTATCATCTCTATGTTGCATCCAAATGGAAAACTCCATTCATGATCAGACCTGAGCCAACTCACCCTGAGGGAATAATCTATAATCACAGGATCCTCACTTAGGACGAGGAATTGATACCCATTCTCCTTGCAAAACAACAGGAGGCAGTGAGTCACTTTGACATTACACTCTGCAGTACACAAAAGGAAGTTAATGAGTCCATCAGGGAAATATGGAGCAAGGTGGAAAACGATCTAAAATGAAGAAAAATCCACTCTCCCCTCAGGCTTAAGGATGCTCTCTTCAAAACCATATTCTACAAAGAATCCCTGGCAAGAAACCAACTAAGGTGGATTGGGATGAGACTGAATCCCCCATTCTTTCTTTCCCCAGTCCTCAATGAACAGATTAATGAAGAGGAGGAGAGGAAGGCATGGGCCAGGGAGGATCAGAATTTTGGGTATCTCAGATAGGCAGGGGCACCTAAGGTGGAAGCATGGGATATCAGGGAGGTCATCGACGAAAGTAATAAGTCACCCAAGGATGGGTGAATCCTTCAAGTAGGGGAGAGAATGATGGGTCCATTTTTCAGGTATTTGATGACCCTTTTTCCACAGTCCAGCTAAAGCAATGGTAACGAAACGCACTCAATTGTGGGAAAAGTGTTTTACTTTAATTATTTAATGAAATTATTTTTATGATTAATCTTGTATGTTAGAATGAGTATCAATTAAATAGATTATAAGGAAACCAAGCATGATTGAGGAGGTTAAGGTTCATTAAAGGATGGACATGTAGAAGACTAAAGGATAACCAAGCTTGTCACCTTGTTTCCTGATTTATAGAGGACTCAAGATGAATCGTCAATTTGACAATCAGTTAGGATCAGAGTTAAATCATATAAATATGGACCTCTCGGGCAGCGAGAGGCTCCTGTTGTTATTTTTGTGAAAGACATTATTTTTAACGTTTTCTGCACTATTGAGATACTGAAGTACAGACTTCTATTTTGATATGGATTTTACATATTAATGAAAGATTGATGATTAATTCTAGCATGCGTTTCTGAGTTTTTATTCTCTCCTGAGTACAGGTTGGGGAGGGCCCCTCCAACACGTAGGTTAGGAGATTCCTATTTATGGGTATTTTTCCAACTATGCATTTTACATTGATGAACAGTTCTATGATATATGGTAGTGTTGAATGATTCATTATTTCTGTAGTAGTTTAGAATGCATTACTTAGTATGGTAAAACGATTTCAGTAGTCCTGTAGGTTCTTTCTTGCAATGCATATTTTTATCAATGATTTCATGTGTAATAGCTTTTCTTTCAATGTCATAGTTTAGATCTAGAGTTCACTACAGTTTCTCATCATGATTAGTTTCTTTTAACTTCTTAGTAATAAATGGGTAAGCATAGAATGATCGTATTTCAATTCTAGATTGGTAAAATAAGTTAGATCAAGACTCCAATTTTGTGCATAGATAGTAGTTACAGACTTAGTTTCCCTAATAGTAGAATAGCTCTGCTATGGTATTTTCATTCTCAGCATTTAGTTATTTCAGCAATTTAATTATTTCAAATAGATTTACTGTTTTTGTATCTTCATTTCTTAGAACAGATCAGCATTCAATCATTTCAGCATTTCAAGTATTTCAAATAGATTCACTGTCTTTGTATCTTCATTTCTTAGAACAGATCAACATCTAATTACTTCAGCATTTTAATCATTTAGAATAGATTCCCTTCTTTATTTCTCAGAACATATTTACTGCTTTCAGCAGTTTAATTCTTTTAATTAGATTTATTGCTTTCCAGTATTCAATTTCATAGCATAATTAGTTTTCACATTTAGTAGACAATATTTAGAACATCGATACCGCCATTTAACTGTGACAAGAGATTATCCTATAAGAGCACAGATAGTGCATGCATCTCTCAAGTTTGTACGTTCCCCAGGTTGACTTTTAAAGTAGGCTCTTGGTATAGCTGCCCCCATTAGGCATCCACATTAGGAGCTCACCATCAACCACTAGCCAAAACTTTCTCGGCACATGTCCTGCCACCGATGATGTTTGTTGATCTCTTGCTCATTCTGACATTGTTGCGGAGCACCATTTAAATGTGGACCGTGCATCTTGGATATGAGGTTCCTTGTCAAACCTCATCTCTTCCCTTCGTAGTGCGGTCTTGATGCATGCACCGACCCCATCATGCTCACCTTTGCCGTGCCCGATCTCAAAATAGTTGCAGATATGCGGCACATTATAAGTCTTATGCAAAGTACTCATCCATTGGAATACTCAGGCATTTTTGAACTGGCCCGCACAACCATTCGACCATATCCAATGCTGATCCATCTGTATATCTCTCTCCTTCAGCTGATCATAGAAAATTCAAAAAAAATGTTGCACATAATGTAGATCATGGGTTCTGTCATCACTTATGTAAAAGTTTGTCTCCTTCAGTATTATCCTCTTGTCATTGCTGCTCTCTGGCCCATGCCTATACATAATATGTACCATGATGCTGAATTGGTCTGAATGGTAGTATTGACTCTGGATTTCATTTTGTGGCTGAAGGGTGTAATTTTCTGCAAAATCCTCAATTGACACTATGGTTCCAACGGGAAATGTGTCCTTGCATTTTCTATACTGCTCATCTTGCCATCACGCTACATGCACATGTTGAACATACTGCTCGGTTTTCTCATAGATTTCCGTCAAGAAGTCAGATACCAGTACCTGTTGCCATGGAAACAAGGGAAATATTATGATGTGGCCTTTGGAAAAATGTATATGCCATAAATTGAATGTGTAATATGAAAAATATGCAATATTCTTTTGTACATGTGACTTTACCAATGCAATCCTTTTACTTTCTCTGACACTGTGTAATTGATAGGTCGCGTACTTGAAACTCTGCATCTCCACACCCATCATGCCAAATTCTATGTCCTTGCTTTCATGAATGCAACAGTTCAAAAGAGAAAACCCACTGCACGTAGAAAATGTCCCATATAGACACGATTTTTTATAATACTTTTGTCCTTCAGGCCCTAGACACATGATGTTGTAGATAAAGTCTCTTGATGCATTCGGTGGTAGTATGGATTCATTGCAGCCCTGCACAATGTTAGTATGCAAATCACAAAATATATGTTTATATGTGTCATAATAATATTCATATTCTACGTGGCATCTACAACAAGAAGTGTTCCGATCAATGCATATACGAACGTACCATGGTTTGCATTTCTCAAAGGACCTTTGGCCCAGGTTCAATTGTGTGTGCTCGTTCCTGAATCTCTCATAGAGTTCAGTCTGTGTGGTGTCAAGGAAGTGTTTAACATGGGGCTCACGTTCAGTAGAACCTTTTCTCAATTTTAGCAAGTCCCTTTGGTTTGATGAAGGTCTAGTATGATCATGCCAAAACTTTGGTACTAACTCCTTAATAGCATCAATTAGCTTCCTATCTACACAAGGAAACCTACCAACATAATCCCAACAATTGTTTCCACCTGGAGTGTCAAGATTTTCTCTTATAACAAAGTACTTTTTAATAGTTTTTCTATTTAATTTGAGTATGTGAGAAGTGTGTGATACCAAGTGACGTTGCCTTGTGGACTTGCTTACAACTAATTCCACTAAAACACGACGAGCCACACAAATATCTTTTGTACGAGACTTCTTCCCAATCACATTAAATGCAGATTGGAGATTTCTAATGATATGACTGTTTGCCTCTGAAATTTTAACGATCTTTATGCCCAAAATTCTCCTAACAACAGCTAAAGAACGTGACTTTAACAAACATAGCAATAATTGACATTTACCTGCATCATCTTTGGATTCAAAATATTCTTTGACAATTTTGTTGCATTGCCATTCGATAGTGCATTTTGGAAACTTTCCTTCAAGCCCCGACATAGCACTCTCATCCACATGAATACCTCTAGGATTTCTTCTTCTTGCACTGGACAGTAGAGGTAGGGAGGGTGGACATGAAACATGAATACCCGAGCTTGTTTGTTGTGGTGCTTGGTTCATAGATTGGGTCATAATGGGAGTGTGGTCGACAGGGTTGTGGTCTTTTGGGGGAGATTGCAAATTAAGCAAGGCTTGTATGTCCATCTCTACATATGCAGCATCTCCCAAAATTCATGTGTCGTGAGGAACTTCAGAATGACTCGTTGATGGATTGTTGGTTGGAGATTGTGTTGATGTTGGAATTTGAGTTGGGTCCGTTGGACATGGCTGCTTTACCCATGGTTTTGAACAAGAGGTTGTCATGTCAAAAACTGTGTTAGGATCAGTGGCATGATCTGGGGCAATGATAGGACCATGTCTCAATCTTTCCATTCCCAACCTGGCCTTTTCTCTTAAGTCATTGACCTTTTCAATGGGTAGATTCCTTCTATTTTTTGTTTTGTTTTGTGGGTTTTCCATCTTCAAAAGTCTCTTTAAAACAACTATCAGGCCTACCCCTGCAAAAGAAACAACAAATAAGATATTAGTGCCATTATATAATGAACCTGACACATTCCAACATAACTTACCACTTTACAAATTAACATATACAACTACAGACTATGTTGGTTTATTTGTGTTCGAATAAACATCATTATCCCTTACAATTCCAATCAATATAGATGGTTTTTGGTCAAGTGTAGAGAGGAGAAACTAGTGTCTTGCCTGGCCATGAATTCATAAAAATTATGGTAGTAACAACCTACAACAGAGATGGCTAGAGATTCCTTGGGAATAGTTTGATAGTTTTTCTACATCAAATAAGGTAACCTTAATTAGTTGCATTTTTTGCTTTCTCCCTTAATGTTATCAATTCTAAATTTTGCACCTAGTTTGATTGCTTTGTCTTCCTAGTGGAATGGTATATCCTTCCATTTGAGGAAATGTCCTTTACCATCGTAAATTACTAGGTTATATAACACATTAAGGAGTTGAAGAAACAACAACAAACTATTTCCTTAGATCTATAAACCTTGAGATGGTAGAATGTGATTTTGAGTTTAAAATACCCATGGTTGAATTCAACAATGCGTCACAATAGAATGAATGTATACCTTGCTTTGTGCAAAACCTTAAGGAGGATGCAAAGGTTTCTAACAAGGATCATGGTCTTGGGAAGGGTGATTAGGGGGAATATAATTTGACCTTTCAATGTGCAATATCTAGGGTGGGGAGGTGTTGGAAAGTGGGGAACTAGGGACTATAACAACAATCATCATGTTGAATAGAGCATGAAGTGGGAAAGTCTTGGTTTTTGGAAAAAAAATCATTATCATTATTAAAGGTGAGTGGATATTGTAAGGATGGTAAATATGGATGAATATTATCATATTTGGATTCATTGAGAAAGGAAAGGTGTATATACTTACAGATATCCTCATTCCATACAATGGTATTGAATAAGAGATGAGAGAGTTGAGGTTTTGTGGATGAGTTGAAGTGATATTTTTAGTTATGTTTAGTGAGTGTGTGGTTTTTTTTGCTAGCATAATATGAGGTGAAAAGAACAAAATTAACTTGGGAACTAATTACACAATGAAGAGGTTGCATACTTCATCTTGTCTAGTGTTCATATGAGTTTTTTTAGATGTGAACTTAGGAAATCTTCTTGTCAAATTCATTGTTGTCTATGCATGGATATTGTTGTGGGTATATGATAAAAAACAAAAAGGCATGGGTTCATCTCAAATCTTGTGAATGAAAAGACTCATTTACAATTCACCATACCTCTATAGAAATGATCTCCACTTGCAATGGAAACTGGTAGCTTGATCGAATCCACTAGATTCCAAGACCAGTGAAGATGTTTGATAGATTCCAAGGGTGATTTTGTGTCCAATAGATCAAAGAGTGTCCAAAATATCAATGAGTGTGAGCCAATG